>CAWUFW010013230.1:0-488705 GCA_963921515.1 Calotriton arnoldi
GCTTTCGTTCAGTTACGTGACTAACTTACGCTTCTCCAGCTCCCGCCACACTCTCTGTGCCCCTGTCCGCTTATGTATTGTTTCTAGTTCCCCTACCTCCCTTTCCAACTCTGCACGCTTTGCCCTGCGCATTGCATTGTACCTGGCCGCTATCGCAATAAATTCTCCGCGCACCACTAACTTCAGGGCTTCCCAAACCGCCGCCAGTGGAGTGGAACCGATATCATTTTCTTGAAAATAATGCACTATCGCCTCCCTCACTCGTTGACACTGATCTTCAGAGTGCAGCAAGCTTTCTCTAAGTCTCCACCCTGGTGGCAACGTACGCCTATACTGCACTGGTAGCAGAACGGTAAGTGGGGCGTGATCGGACAGTGTGCGCGGTTCAATAGTAGCAGAGCCCAGGCTAGACATTAATTCTGTAGAGGCTAGAAAGTGATCCAACCTCGCGTAAGTTTTGTGGGCAGCTGAGTAATAAGTATAATCCCTCTCCAATGGATGTTGTGCGCGCCATACATCATGCAACCC
Organism: Calotriton arnoldi; assembly: GCA_963921515.1. Taxonomy (NCBI): domain Eukaryota; kingdom Metazoa; phylum Chordata; class Amphibia; order Caudata; family Salamandridae; genus Calotriton; species Calotriton arnoldi. Next base: position 529 of record CAWUFW010013230.1, read on the forward strand.
ATGTTCCTCAAGCCACCCTTTGCCTACTGGGGACAGGGCCCCTGACTGGTGCACTCTTAGGCCCGACCTGTCTAACCCCGCCTCCATCACAAGATTCAGATCTCCCCCCACCAAGATCGCTGCATCCTGCGAGGTGAGGACGTCCGACAATGCTGACAGAAGGAAAGACTCCTGTTTCTCGTTGGGGCCATATATTGACCCTATAGTGAGATGCGTGTCGCCCCATTGTACTCTAAGGACCAGCAGCCTCCCCCTTATCTCAGCTACAGTCGAGATCACCTTGCATGGGCACTAGGCCCCAATTAAGATAGCCACCCCGTTTTTTTTTGACGGCCCTGTAGACCATACCTGTTGGGGAAATCGCTTGTCGCGCATGCGTGCAGTGTCCTTGCCCAGCAAATGAGTCTCCTGGAGGAGACAAATGTCACCTCCTATATTCTCAAGAAGGAGAGCACTGCTGCCCTTTTCACCGGGTTGTTCAGCCCCCGAACATTGAGGCTCACAACCTTAAGCTCCCTACCCATATCTTAGTCTTGAGTATGTTACTGCTATTCCTTTCATTAGGTCCCTATCTTGTCTCGTCCCCACACCACTCTTCATGGTAACACCCCCGTATGGAGTATCTATAAGCAGGCTGATGCGGAGATCCCCAAACCCTCAACAAAAAACCATTTCCCCTTATAACCAACCCTTATAAAAACAAAAACCACCCTCCAAGAAAAAACCCACATGACGAAAGTCTGTCACAGTTAAAGAAAGTCAGGGGGTCGCAGCAGCTTCTCACGACCCTGGCTGGACGATCGTACCTCCAACAAGTCGCAGGAAACAGATGTGAAGATGGTGTAGCACACCAGTCCGTCCCCCGGCCCCTCTCTGTTCGCCCGTCCCGAGAGTATCAGCCATCAAAATCTCCACGCATCTCAAGGGGTGACAGGCCTCGCTGATGTTTGAGAAAGGGTAGACAACACATCCTCCCTCTCCCTCTCTCTCATAGCTTGGTCAGGTTTCGTGGCCCACACCCCCTGCCCACCCTCTGCCAGTCCCCAGGTTGCTTCCGACGTTGTGACCTGGGCAAGTCCACTTCTTCTGACGCCACTGCCTGTTCGAGCCCCAGCACCTCCACAGCTTCCGCAATCGACCTTATCTGTAGTAATTTCCCATTGTGTTTGAAAATGAGGCGAAAAGGATGCCCCCAGGAGTATGGGATCTTGGACTCCCGCAGATGCATGGTCACCTCACGGAAGGCTCGCCGTTTGCTGAGCGTAGAGGCCGCCAGATCCTGAAAGAGAGCCGGCCGATGACCCCTAAAATGAGTAGGCTGAGAGTCCCTGGCCTGGCGAAGGATTCGTTCCTTCAGTTGGAAGTCATGGATGCATACCAGGATGTCTGATGGGGGCGCCTTCAGACCCCGGGGAAACCTACTCGGTGGACACGATCCATCTGGATGTCTGTCTCCTCACCTTCTCCCAGAAGCTGTTGGAACAGAGCCCGGACATAGGCCCGGAGGTCGTCCCCCTCCTCCTTCCACGGAACGCCTCGGATGCGGATGTTATTCCTCCGGGAGCGGTTCTCCAAATCCTCGGTGTGGGCCTGTAGGTCGAGGTTTTGCTCCCTGAGGCGCAGCATCTCTTGTTGTAGTTGGTGCATTTCTTCTGCCCTGCTGATGTCGTGCTCTTCCAACGTCGCAACTCGCTCCCGACCTCATCCACGTCGCGCCGCACCTCTCTCAGGTCCGCCGCCAGCTGTGACTTGATTTCTTGGATGTCAGCCTTCATGGTCGCGAAAAGTTCAACCATGAAGGCTTTCGTTGCAGGGGTCTCATCGCCTTCCAGCTGGCCTGCTCCTGCCTCACCCGAGGTCCCAGGTTGCCCCATCGGCTTGGAGAGGGCATCCTTCAGCGCCTTATCCTTACGGCCCCGTGGCACTGCCATACCCCTCGTGCTCTGTTCCGCTGGGCTAGTCCGCTCCAACGCCGTCGCCCAGGATGCGGGATAGTCCACCACCTCTACTCACCGCCGCACCCAGCCAGCCCTTGCGTACTCTCTTGTGCCACTGCAGCTGGCCTCCTGTAGACCGGTCCGTAGATATCCCCTCCTCAGCCGAGCAGGGATGCGAGAGGCCTCGCGTACACCACCGCTGCTCAGTATGCCTCCGTCTCCATCCACTCCGGCCGCCAGCCAGCAGTTCTCCGCGGTCCCTGTCCGCCACCCTCACCTCCTTACTGGGTCGGCGGGCGCTCTGGCGCAGGCAGCCTCATCGGGGGGCATCCGCCCCAACTCTGGCTCTGATCTTTGCTGCGCCACAGGGCGTCGCGGTCACCGCCGGCACCTCCACAGCCCCTTTAGCCACCCGAGTGCTAGCTATCACACGCTGGGGCACCTTCCGCCCGGCCTGCCCTTGCTCTGCACAGTGCCCTGTGGGGCCCAGCCTGTAGTTGGCCCAGTCGGAGCCCTTGGCCTGCTTTGCCCAGCCGCAGCTCCTAGGGTTCCAGGCCGATGGTTCGCCAGGCCTGGTGATCTAGCACGGCAGCTCCTCTCTATCTCCCGGTGGGTTCCGGACGTGAGGGGCAGCCACTCTGGTACAGGCGCAACACCGCTGGGCGCCAAGCTCACCTGCTCCCGCTCTCGTGCCCCCTTAGCTCTGCTCCAGCCCGGCCTCCAGGCACCCCGAGGCCTCTCGGAACGGCGCCTCAAAATGGCGGCGACCCGTACTCCGCAGCACCGTCTCAGGGGTCTCTCCAGCCTCGCAGCTCTCCTCCCACCGCAACCGGGGCCGTCCCTCACCTCCGGAGCAGCGTACAGCGCCCCGCGGGGCCGGTTAGCGTTCCCTGGCCTCACCCTTCCGTAGACGCCTCACCGCACCACATCCGAGCGTCGCAGCTTATCGGCCTCACAGGCTCCGTTCAGCCGGGCCCGCACCGCACCTCACTCTTGCCGATTTCGGACCCAGGGTCGCACCAGCATCACCCCCAGTCGATAGCGGGGACGTCCACCGCCACAGGCGGTCCGCTGATTCCCGGGACAGGCGCTAATACGAAGCTAAGTATCGGCGGTGCCGGAGGAACGCGATTCTGCGTCCTACCGCTCCGCCATCTTGGCCACGCCCCTAGATCCTGCTTTTAAAGACATTACTAGTGTGGTGTGGTGTATGCACTACCTACTCTAGTGTGGCCTACTAAACTCTCTTGAGTTGTAGAAAGGGTTGTGCTATCCCTTAACACACAACTCTAAGTTCAGTAGAACTTACTGATATTCTAAGCTTAAATTATATGTACCTTAGGTACCTTTAGTGGTTTTCAGTTGATCAATTCAATTGAGATTATCTGGTAAAACAATAGCAAGCTGGAATCCCACACGCTGCACACCAATGTGAGAAGTTGGCCTGGCATATGCTGTCCACTAATTATAGTGGGCACCTTGCACCAGTCCAAATCGACTCTTATGGTAGGTAGGTTAAAGACAACCTTATTGAAAGCTATCCTAGTGGTAGCTGTGGAGAGCAGCCTTCAGGCTAAGTCTTGAAGGAATGTAAAGCAGCTTGTTTTACCAGTCTATAATCTCTTGAGTGACCAAATGAAAGAGCACCACACCAGGTATATATTCAAAATATATGTATTTATTACTAAACACACCCCTCTAGTCTCTTTATGAGGCTAGAGTTCGAAGTACATAGGTTATAAGATCTTAAATCACAGTAATAGCACAAATACACGTTTGAGCCCTAGGGGCGTACCAAACCATATACCAATAAAATGGTATGCGAACCACGACTGAACTAGACACTAGGCCTAGAGCCTCTAGAAGTGCTTGGACCACAAGGAACCACCCAAGGTAGTGACACAGGGGACCCACGGGAGACGCGTGCAGTGTAAATACACAACCGCGATACGCCGTTAACTTCTATGGAGAAAGTCGGGATCGGGAAAATAGAGGAAAGGGACACTTTAAAGAGGACTAGGACAAAACCCTTTGAGATCTAGGACTTTGAAGAGTCTCTACCACGGGAGCACCGGAGTACTCGTGTTACCTCACCCAGGGAAGCCGGGTGCATAGGTGCCTTTCGGGGTCGGGTTTCGTCGTCGTTTCTTATGGCGATCTGCTGCAAAGTGCTGCTGGCGACCAGGAGAAAAGTGTCCGGGTGGATCCAAGAGTGGATCGGAGTTCTGAAGAACCTGAAAGCAGAGGGGACAGAGTCTGGGTCACTAGCCAGTGACCAGGAGGGCGATGGACAGATGCCCACCGATGTCGAGTGCTTCAAGTTCGTTGACGGTCGTATTGACTCTTCAGCCACGAGGTCCGGGAGGTGTTGTCGGCGACCAGGAGCAGGATTCGGGCTGTTGCTCGATGTCTGTCGAGTGCAGAGGTGTCGGCGACCAGATTGGACCCAACAAGCCTTGGAAACGGCAAGTCTCGAGTAAGATGTAGATCGTCGATGATGCAGACCAGCAAGGTCTGGGGAACTCACCCAGCAAGGGTAAGTGAGGGCAGGCCTGGAGCAACCAGACTGCCAAGTAAAGAAAAGATTGGCCTTCGGTAAGGGCTACTAGCCAACGGGCTAGCGACCGCGAAGGAGCCTCATGACGCCGCACGTGGAGCTGGCTTACAGGACACTCGTGGAGTGGGGGCCAGTGATCTTCGGTGCAGGTGGTGCTGGAGGCTAGGGCTACTCGGAGCCCAAAGCACGACTTCTTGGGAGACCCAGAAGATGGTGCACTTGCAAGTGTGCTCGGTGTCCAGGGGTCACGGTCTCAAGTCACCCACGATAGCCACGGGCCTCAGCTTTGCTGGGGACTCAGGGTAGCCTCGGGGAAGTCTGAGAATCCACCTCTGGTGATGCGATGACTTCGGCGTCCGACGGAGCTTCAGTAATGCGAACCGGACAGATGCTTCTTTGGTGCCTGCCAAGCAGGGGAGTCACTCCTTGACCCCAAGGGAGATTCTTCAGTCCTCTAATCGTGAGTAGAGCGTCGAAGGTCCAGGATTCTGTTTCAGAGTTTCGTCCAGGTATAATCTAAAGTCCTAAGGACTGGGTTCCTACCTTTATTCCAAAAATAGGGGATGGACTACTCTGTGGCCCCACCTATGGGTGGGTCAGGGCAGAGGGGTGGCTACACCCCTTTCCCTTTGTCCAGTTCGCGCCAAAGCAGGGGCTGCAAGCCCCTGATCCGGTTTGAACTGGGGTATGCACTAGGGACACCAAATGTGCCCCCAGTGCAGGACTTCAAAGCACCCGAAAGTGCTCCCGCCCAGCCCCAATACACATTGTCCTGTCTGGGGAGGTGGTCACACCTCCCTGGGACAGGAAACCTATTGTCCAGGCCTCCCCTGCCGGAGTTTCGTCCAGCAGCAGGAGGCCAGACTCGTGTCTGTGGCAGCAGCATCCATTTTGTGATGCCAGGGCTCTGGAAAGAAGTTACCGGACTCGTCAGAGTTAACATGCCTTTCCCTCTAGAAGGGTGGAATGCTACCCCCGCCGCCAGGATTGGCGGGGGGTAGTATTCCAAGATGTTTGACACCAAACACGACATGTTTAGGTGCAGCCATTCCATAGTTAGCATTTTACCGCGAGGATATAATGCGTTTAAGAGTATATGGTCAGGCTGCACTACAAACAGCATCAGAGATGGTCTCCGAACGCTGCAGAGGGGCCCTGCTCATGCAGGGGCACCCTCTCACATAAGAACCATGCACTCTGCCTTTAGGATTGATAATGCCTGCCTTAGGAGTGACTTATAGGTTTATATGTGTGTATGCTTTTAGTGATATAGGTAACCTATACCACAGCAAGGGGTGCATGCACCACCTTACCCAGGCTGCAGTAGCAGACCTGTGGTGTCAGTTTGGATGGCCTACCAGGGGTGGCATAATACATGCTGCAGCCCCTGGCAGGCCTCTGAGGTACCTATGCCCTTGGTACATAGTATACCATATACTAGGGACTTACAAGGGCACTCCAGATCCCAATCAGTGATGTGCCTAAGGCACATGGAGACCCTTTTAAAGAGGAAACAGCTAGGCTGGGGTTCTGAATAGCAGGGCCCCAGCCAGACTAATGTCGAAAACCAGTGAAGTATCAGCAAAAAGTGGGGGTACCCCTGTGAAGCAGATCCTACTCTCCTACAGTGGTGTTTCAGGGTTTAGGGCAGTGGTGTTCGGGCAGTGTAGGGTGTCGTGCTGGGGGTGGTGTTTCAGGGTTTAGGGCAGTGCAGTGGTGTTCGGGCAGTGTAGGGGGTCGTGCACGGGGTGGTGTTTCAGGGTTTAGGGCAGTGCAGTGGTGTTCGGGCAGTGTAGGGGGTTGTGCTGGGGCTGGTGTTTCAGGGTTTAGGGCAGTGCAATGGTGTTCTGGCAGTGTAGGGGGTCGTGCTGGGGCTAGTGTTTCAAGGTTTAGGGCAGTGCAGTGGTGTTCGGGCAGTGTAGGGGGTCATGCTGGGGCTGGTGTTTCAGGGTTTAGGGCAGTGCAGTGGTGCTCGGGCAGTGTAGGGGTCGTGCTGGGGGCGGTGTTTCAGGGTTTAGGGCAGTGCAGTGGTGTTCGGGCAGTGTAGGGTGTCGTGCTGGGGGTGGTGTTTCAGGGTTTTGGGCAGTGCAGTGGTGTTCGGGCAGTGTAGGTGGTCTTGCTGGGGCTGGTGTTTCCGGGTTTAGTGCAGTGGTGTTCGGGCAGTGTAGGGGGTCTTGCTGGGGGTGGTGTTTCAGTGTTTAGGGCAGTGCAATGGTGTTCGCACAGTGTAGGGGGTTTTGCTGGGGCTGATGGTTCAGCGTTTAGGGCAGCGCAGTGGTGTTCGGGCAGTGTAGGGTGTCTTGCTGGGGGTGGTGTTTCAGGGTTTAGGTCAGTGCAGTGGTGTTCGGGCAGTGTAGGGGGTCGTGCTGGGGCTGGTGTTTCAGGGTTTAGGGCAGTGCAGTGGTGTTCGGGCAGTGTAGGGGGTCGTGCTGGGGCTGGTGTTTTAGGGTTTAGGGCAGTGCAGTGGTGTTCGGGCAGTGTAGGGGGTCTTGCTGGGGGTAGTTTTTCAGGGTTTAGGGCAGTGCAGTGGTGTTCGTGCAGTGTAGGGGGTCGTGCTGGGGATGGTGTTTCATGGTTTAGGGCAGTGCAGTAGTGTTCAGGCAGTGTAGGGGGTCGTGCTGGGGCTGGTGTTTAAGGGTTTAGGGCAGTGCAGGCAGTGGTGCTCGGGCAGTGTAGGGGGTCGTGCTGGGGGTGGTGTTTCTGGGTTTAGGGTAGTGCAGTGGTGTTCGGGCAGTGTAGGGGTTCGTGCTGGGGCTGGTGTTTCAGGGTTTAGGGCAGTGCAGTGGTGTTCGGGCAGTGTAGGGGGTCATGCTGGGGCTGGTGTTTCAGTGTTTTGGGCAGAGCAGTGGTGTTCGGGCAGTGTAGGGGGTCGTGCTGGGGGTGGTGTTTCAGGGTTTAGGGCAGTGCAGTGGTGTTCGAGCAGTGTAGGGGGTCGTGCTGGGGGTGGTGTTTCAGGGTTTAGGGCAGTGGTGTTCGGGCAGTGTAGGGGGTCTTGCTGGGGGTGATGTTTCAGGGTTTAGGGCAGTGCAGTGGTGTTCGGGCAGTGTAGGGGGTCTTGCTGGGGGCAGTGTTTCAGGGTTTAGGGCAGAGCAATGGTGTTCAGGCAGTTTCGGGGGTTGTGTTGGAGGTGGTGTTTCAGGCTTTAGGGCAGTGCAGTGGTATTCGGGCAGTGTAGGGGGTCTTGCTGGGGGTGGTGTTTCAGGGTTTAGGGCAGTGGTGTTCAGGCAGTGTAGGGGGTCGTGCTGGGGGTGGTGTTTCAGGGTTTAGGGCAGTGCAGTGGTGTTCGGGCAGTGTAGGGGGTCGTGCAGGGGCTGCTGTTTCAGGGTTTAGGGCAGTGCAGTGGTGTTCGGGCAGTGTAGGGTGTCGTGCTGGGGGTGGTGTTTCAGGGTTTTGGGCAGTGCAGTGGTGTTCGGGCAGTGTAGGTGGTCTTGCTGGGGCTGGTGTTTCCGGGTTTAGTGCAGTGGTGTTCGGGCAGTGTAGGGGTCTTGCTGGGGGTGGTGTTACAGCGTTTAGGGCAGCGCAGTGGTGTTCGGGCAGTGTAGGGGGTCTTGCTGGGGGTGGTGTTTCAGGGTTTAGGGCAGTGCAGTGGTGTTCGGGCAGTGTAGGGGGTCTTGCTGGGGCTGGTGTTTCAGGGTTTAGGGCAGTGCAGTGGTGTTCGGGCAGTGTAGGGGGTCTTGCTGGGCTGGTGTTTCAGGGTTTAGGGTAGTGCAGTGGTGTTCGGGCAGTGTAGGGGGTCGTGCTGGGGCTGGTGTTTGAGGGTTTAGGGCAGTGCAGTGGTGTTCGGGCAGTGTAGGGGGTCGTGCTGGGTCTGGTGTTTCAGGGTTTAGGGCAGTGCAGTGGTTTTCAGGCAGTGTAGGCGGTCGTGCTGGGGGTGGTGTTTCAGGGTTTAGGGCAGTGCAGTGGTGTTCGGGCAGTGTAGGGGGTCATGCTGGGGGTGGTGTTTCAGGGTTTAGGGCAGTGCAGTGGTGTTCGGGCAGTGTAGGGGGTCGTGCTGGGGCTGGTGTTTCAGTGTTTTGGGCAGAGCAGTGGTGTTCGGGCAGTGTATGGGGTCGTGCTGGGGGTGGTGTTTTAGGGTTTAGGGCACTGCAGTGTTGTTCGGGCAGTGTAGGGGGTCTTGCTGGGGGTGGTGTTTCAGGGTTTAGGGCAGTGGTGTATGGGCAGTGTAGGGGGTTGCTGGGGGTGATGTTTCAGGGTTTAGGGCAGTGCAGTGGTGTTCGGGCAGTGTAGGGGGTCTTGCTGGGGCTGGTGTTTCAAGGTTTAGGGCAGTGCAGTAGTGTTCGTGCAGTGTAGGGGGTCATGCTGGGGGCGGTGTTTCAGGGTTTAGGGCAGTCAGTAGTGTTCGGGCAGTGTAGGGGGTCGTGCAGGGGGTGGTGTTTCAGGGTTTAGGGCAGTGCAATGGTGTTCGGGCAGTGTAGGGGGTCGTGCTGGGGGTGGTGTTTCAGGGTTTAGGGCAGTGCAGTGGTGTTCGGGCAGTGTAGTGGGTCATGCAGGGGGTGGTGTTTCAGGGTTTAGGGCAGTGCAGTGGTGTTTGGGCAATGTAGGGGGTCGTGCTGGGGCTGGTGTTTCAGGGTTTAGGGCAGTGCAGTGGTGTTCGGGCAGTGTAGGGGGTCTTGCTGGGGGTGGTGTTTCAGGGTTTAGGGCAGTGGTGTTCGGGCAGTGTAGGGGGTCTTGCTGGGGGTGATGTTTCAGGGTTTAGGGCAGTGCAGTGGTGTTCGGGCAGTGTAGGGGGTCTTGCTGGGGGTAGTGTTTCAGGGTTTAGGGCAGTGCAGGGGTGTTCGTGCAGTGTAGGGGGTCGTGCTGGGGATGGTGTTTCAGGGTTTAGGCCAGTGCAGTAGTGTTCGGGCATAGTAGGGGGTCGTGCAGGGGGAATGGTGTTTCAGGGTTTAGGGCAGTGCAGTGGTGTTCGGGCAGTGTAGTGGGTCATGCAGGAAGTGGTGTTTCAGGGTTTAGGGCAGTGCAGTGGTGTTCGGGCAATGTAGGGGGTCGTGCTGGGGCTGGTGTTTCAGGGTTTAGGGCAGTGCAGTGGTGTTCGGGCAGTGTAGGGGGTCTTGCTGGGGGTGGTGTTTCAGGGTTTAGGGCAGTGGTGTTCGAGCAGTGTAGGGGGTCGTGCTGGGGGTGGTGTTTCAGGGTTTAGGGCAGTGGTGTTCGGGCAGTGTAGGGGGTCTTGCTGGGGGTGATGTTTCAGGGTTTAGGGCAGTGCAGTGGTGTTCGGGCAGTGTAGGGGGTCTTGCTGGGGGCAGTGTTTCAGGGTTTAGGGCAGAGCAATGGTGTTCAGGCAGTGTCGGGGGTTGTGTTGGAGGTGGTGTTTCAGGCTTTAGGGCAGTGCAGTGGTATTCGGGCAGTGTAGGGGGTCTTGCTGGGGGTGGTGTTTCAGGGTTTAGGGCAGTGGTGTTCAGGCAGTGTAGGGGGTCGTGCTGGGGGTGGTGTTTCAGGGTTTGGGCAGTGCAGTGGTGTTCGGGCAGTGTAGGGGGTCGTGCAGGGGCTGGTGTTTCAGGGTTTAGGGCAGTGCAGTGGTGTTCGGGCAGTGTAGGGTGTCGTGCTGGGGGTGGTGTTTCAGGGTTTTGGGCAGTGCAGTGGTGTTCGGGCAGTGTAGGTGGTCTTGCTGGGGCTGGTGTTTCCGGGTTTAGTGCAGTGGTGTTCGGGCAGTGTAGGGGGTCTTGCTGGGGGTGGTGTTACAGCGTTTAGGGCAGCGCAGTGGTGTTCGGGCAGTGTAGGGGGTCTTGCTGGGGGTGGTGTTTCAGGGTTTAGGGCAGTGCAGTGGTGTTCGGGCAGTGTAGGGGGTCTTGCTGGGGCTGGTGTTTCAGGGTTTAGGGCAGTGCAGTGGTGTTCGGGCAGTGTAGGGGGTCTTGCTGGGCTGGTGTTTCAGGGTTTAGGGTAGTGCAGTGGTGTTCGGGCAGTGTAGGGGGTCGTGCTGGGGCTGGTGTTTGAGGGTTTAGGGCAGTGCAGTGGTGTTCGGGCAGTGTAGGGGGTCGTGCTGGGGCTGGTGTTTCAGGGTTTAGGGCAGTGCAGTGGTTTTCAGGCAGTGTAGGCGGTCGTGCTGGGGGTGGTGTTTCAGGGTTTAGGGCAGTGCAGTGGTGTTCGGGCAGTGTAGGGGGTCATGCTGGGGGTGGTGTTTCAGGGTTTAGGGCAGTGCAGTGGTGTTCGGGCAGTGTAGGGGGTCGTGCTGGGGCTGGTGTTTCAGTGTTTTGGGCAGAGCAGTGGTGTTCGGGCAGTGTAGGGGGTCGTGCTGGGGGTGGTGTTTTAGGGTTTAGGGCACTGCAGTGTTGTTCGGGCAGTGTAGGGGGTCTTGCTGGGGGTGGTGTTTCAGGGTTTAGGGCAGTGGTGTATGGGCAGTGTAGGGGGTTGCTGGGGGTGATGTTTCAGGGTTTAGGGCAGTGCAGTGGTGTTCGGGCAGTGTAGGGGGTCTTGCTGGGGCTGGTGTTTCAAGGTTTAGGGCAGTGCAGTAGTGTTCGTGCAGTGTAGGGGGTCATGCTGGGGGCGGTGTTTCAGGGTTTAGGGCAGTCAGTAGTGTTCGGGCAGTGTAGGGGGTCGTGCAGGGGGTGGTGTTTCAGGGTTTAGGGCAGTGCAATGGTGTTCGGGCAGTGTAGGGGGTCGTGCTGGGGGTGGTGTTTCAGGGTTTAGGGCAGTGCAGTGGTGTGTTTCAGGGTTTAGGGCAGTGCAGTGGTGTTTGGGCAATGTAGGGGGTCGTGCTGGGGCTGGTGTTTCAGGGTTTAGGGCAGTGCAGTGGTGTTCGGGCAGTGTAGGGGGTCTTGCTGGGGGTGGTGTTTCAGGGTTTAGGGCAGTGGTGTTCGGGCAGTGTAGGGGGTCTTGCTGGGGGTGATGTTTCAGGGTTTAGGGCAGTGCAGTGGTGTTCGGGCAGTGTAGGGGTCTTGCTGGGGGTAGTGTTTCAGGGTTTAGGGCAGTGCAGGGGTGTTCGTGCAGTGTAGGGGGTCGTGCTGGGGATGGTGTTTCAGGGTTTAGGCCAGTGCAGTAGTGTTCGGGCAGTAGTAGGGGGTCGTGCAGGGGGAATGGTGTTTCAGGGTTTAGGGCAGTGCAGTGGTGTTCGGGCAGTGTAGTGGGTCATGCAGGAAGTGGTGTTTCAGGGTTTAGGGCAGTGCAGTGGTGTTCGGGCAATGTAGGGGGTCGTGCTGGGGCTGGTGTTTCAGGGTTTAGGGCAGTGCAGTGGTGTTCGGGCAGTGTAGGGGGTCTTGCTGGGGATGGTGTTTCAGGGTTTAGGGCAGTGGTGTTCGGGCAGTGTAGGGGGTCTTGCTGGGGGTGATGTTTCAGGGTTTAGGGCAGTGCAGTGGTGTTCGGGCAGTGTAGGGTGTCGTGCTGGGGGTGGTGTTTCAGGGTTTAGGGCAGTGCAGTGGTGTTCGGGCAGTGTAGGGGGTCGTGCACGGGGTGGTGTTTCAGGGTTTAGGGCAGTGCAGTGGTGTTCGGGCAGTGTAGGGGGTTGTGCTGGGGCTGGTGTTTCAGGGTTTAGGGCAGTGCAATGGTGTACTGGCAGTGTAGGGGGTCGTGCTGGGGCTAGTGTTTCACGGTTTAGGGCAGTGCAGTGGTGTTCGGGCAGTGTAGGGGGTCATGCTGGGGCTGGTGTTTCAGGGTTTAGGGCAGTGCAGTGGTGTTCGTGCAGTGTAGGTGGTCGTGCTGGGGCTGGTGTTTCAGGGTTTAGGGCAGTGCAGTGGTGTTCGGGCAGTGTAGGGGGTCATGCTGGGGCTGGTGTTTCAGGGTTTAGGGCAGTGCAGTGGTGCTCAGGCAGTGTAGGGGGTCGTGCTGGGGGTGGTGTTTATGGGTTTAGGGTAGTGCAGTGGTGTTCGGGCAGTGTAGGGGGTCGTGCTGGGGCTGGTGTTTCAGGGTTTAGGCAGTGCAGTGGTGTTCGGGCAGTGTAGGGGTCGTGCTGGGGCTTGTGTTTCAGGGTTTTGGGCAGAGCAGTGGTGTTCGGGCAGTGTAGGGGGTCGTGCTGGGGGTGGTGTTTCAGGGTTTAGGGCAGTGCAGTGGTGTTCGGGCAGTGTAGGGGTCGTGCTGGGGGTGGTGTTTCAGGGTTTAGGGCAGTGCAGTGGTGTTCGGGCAGTGTAGGGGGTCTTGCTGGGGGTGATGTTTCAGGGTTTAGGGCAGTGGAGTAGTGTTTGGGCAGTGTAGGGGGTCTTGCTGGGGATAGTGTTTCAGGGTTTAGGGCAGTGCAGAGGTGTTTGGGCAGTGTAGGGGGCCGTGCTGGGGTGGTGTTTCAGGGTTTAGGGCAGTGCAGTGGTGTTCGGGCAGTGTAGGGGGTCGTGAAGGGGGTGGTGTTTCAGGGTTTAGGGCAGTGCAGTCGTGTTCGGCAGTGTAAGGGGTCATGCTGGGGGTGGTGTTTCAGGGTTTAGGGCAGTGCAGTGGTGTTCGAACAGTGTAGGGGGTCGTGCAGGGGCTGGTGTTTCAAGGTTTAGGGCAGTGCAGTGGTGTTTGGGCAGTGTAGGGGGTCGTTCTGGGGGTAGTGTTTTAGGGTTTAGGGTAGTGCAGTGGTGCTTGTGTAGTGTAGGGGGTCGTGCTGGGGGTAGTGTTGTAGGGTTTAGGGTAGTGCAGTGGTGTTCGGGCAGTGTAGGGGGTCTTGCTGGGGGTGGTGTTTCAGGGTTTAGGGCAGTGGTGTTCGGGCAGTGTAGGGGGTCTTGCTGGGGGTGATGTTTCAGGGTTTACGGCAGTGCAGTGGTGTTCGGGCAGTGTAGGGGGTCTTGCTGGGGGTAGTGTTTCAGGGTTTAGGGCAGTGCAGGGGTGTTCGTGCAGTGTAGGGGGTCGTGCTGGGGATGGTGTTTCAGGGTTTAGGGCAGTGCAGTAGTGTTCGGGCAGTGTAGGGGGTCGTGCAGGGGAATGGTGTTTCAGGGTTTAGGGCAGTGCAGTGGTGTTCGGGCAGTGTAGGGTGTCGTGCTGGGGGTGGTGTTTCAGGGTTTAGGGCAGTGCAGTGGTGTTCGGGCAGTGTAGGGGGTCGTGCACGGGGTGGTGTTTCAGGGTTTAGGGCAGTGCTGTAGTGTTCGGGCAGAGTAGGGGGTTGTGCGGGGGCTGGTGTTTCAGGGTTTAGGGAAGTGCAATGGTGTTCTGGCAGTGTAGGGGGTCGTGCTGGGGCTAGTGTTTCACGGTTTAGGGCAGTGCAGTGGTGTTCGGGCAGTGTAGGGGGTCATGCTGGGGCTGGTGTTTCAGGGTTTAGGGCAGTGCAGTGGTGTTCGTGCAGTGTAGGTGGTCATGCTGGGGCTGGTCTTTCAGGGTTTAGGGCAGTGCAGTGGTGTTCGTGCAGTGTAGGGGGTCATGCTGGGGCTGGTGTTTCAGGGTTTAGGGCAGTGCAGTGGTGCTCGGGCAGTGTAGGGGGTCGTGCTGGGGGTGGTGTTTCTGGGTTTAGGGTAGTGCAGTGGTGTTCGGGCAGTGTAGGGGGTCGTGCTGGGGCTGGTGTTTCAGGGTTTAGGGCAGTGCAGTGGTGTTCGGGCAGTGTAGGGGGTCGTGCTGGGGCTGGTGTTTCAGGGTTTTGGGCAGAGCAGTGGTGTTCGTGCAGTGTAGGGGGTCGTGCTGGGGGTGGTGTTTCAGGGTTTAGGGCAGTGCAGTGGTGTTCGGGCAGTGTAGGGGGTCGTGCTGGGGGTGGTGTTTCAGGGTTTAGGGCAGTGGTGTTCGGGCAGTGTAGGGGGTCTTGCTGGGGGTGATGTTTCAGGGTTTAGGGCAGTGGAGTGGTGTTTGGGCAGTGTAGGGGTCTTGCTGGGGATAGTGTTTCAGGGTTTAGGGCAGTGCAGTGGTGTTTGGGCAGTGTAGGGGGCCGTGCTGGGGGTGGTGTTTCAGGGTTTAGGGCAGTGCAGTGGTGTTCGGGCAGTGTAGGGGGTCGTGAAGGGGTGGTGTTTTAGGGTGGTGTTTCAGGGTTTAGGGCAGTGCAGTGGTGTTCGGGCAGTGTAGGGGTTGTGCTGGGGCTTGTGTTTCAGGGTTTAGGGCAGTGCAATGTTGTTCTGGAAGTGTAGGGGGTCGTGCTGGGGCTAGTGTTTCACGGTTTAGGGCAGTGCAGTGGTGTTCGGGCAGTGTAGGGTGTCATGCTGGGGCTGGTGTTTCAGGGTTTAGGGCAGTGCAGTGGTGTTCGTGCAGTGTAGGTGGTCGGCTGGGGCTGGTGTTTCAGGGTTTAGGGCAGTGCAGTGGTGTTCGGGCAGTGTAGGGGGTCATGCTGGGGCTGGTGTTTCAGGGTTTAGGGCAGTGCAGTGGTGCTCAGGCAGTGTAGGGGGTCGTGCTGGGGGTGGTGTTTATGGGTTTAGGGTAGTGCAGTGGTGTTCGGGCAGTGTAGGGGGTCGTGCTGGGGCTGGTGTTTCAGGGTTTAGAGGCAGTGGTGTTCGGGCAGTGTAGGGGGTCTTGCTGGGGGTGATGTTTCAGGGTTTAGGGCAGTGCAGTGGTGTTCGGGCAGTGTAGGGGGTCTTGCTGGGGGTAGTGTTTCAGGGTTTAGGGCAGTGCAGGGGTGTTCGGGCAGTGTAGGGGGTCGTGCTGGGGATGGTGTTTCAGGGTTTAGGGCAGTGCAGTAGTGTTCGGGCAGTGTAGGGGGTCGTGCAGGGGGAATGGTGTTTCAGGGTTTAGGGCAGTGCAGTGGTGTTAGGGCAGCGTAGGGTGTCATGCTGGGGGTGGTGTTTCAGGGTTTAGGGCAGTGCAGTGGTGTTCGGGCAGTGTAGGGGTCATGCACGGGGTGGTGTTTCAGGGTTTAGGGCAGTGCAATGGTGTTCTGGCAGTGTAGGGGGTCGTGCTGGGGCTAGTGTTTCATGGTTTAGGGCAGTGCAGTGGTGTTCGGGCAGTGTAGGGGTCATGCTGGGGCTGGTGTTTCAGGGTTTAGGGCAGTGCAGTGGTGTTCGTGCAGTGTAGGTGGTCGTGCTGGGGCTGGTCTTTCAGGGTTTAGGGCAGTGCAGTGGTGTTCGGTGCAGTGTAGGGGGTCATGCTGGGGCTGGTGTTTCAGGGTTTAGGGCAGTGCAGTGGTGCTCAGGCAGTGTAGGGGGTCGTGCTGGGGGTGGTGTTTCTGGGTTTAGGGTAGTGCAGTGGTGTTCGGGCAGTGTAGGGGGTCGTGCTGGGGCTGGTGTTTCAGGGTTTAGGGCAGTGCAGTGGTGTTCGGGCAGTGTAGGGGGTCGTGCTGGGGCTGGTGTTTCAGGGTTTTGGGCAGAGCAGTGGTGTTCGTGCAGTGTAGGGGGTCGTGCTGGGTGTGGTGTTTCAGGGTTTAGGGCAGTGCAGTGGTGTTCGGGCAGTGTAGGGGGTCGTGCTGGGGGTGGTGTTTCAGGGTTTAGGGCAGTGGTGTTCGGGCAGTGTAGGGGGTCTTGCTGGGGGTGATGTTTCAGGGTTTAGGGCAGTGGAGTGGTGTTTGGGCAGTGTAGGGGGTCTTGCTGGGGATAGTGTTTCAGGGTTTAGGGCAGTGCAGTGGTGTTTGGGCAGTGTAGGGGGCCGTGCTGGGGGTGGTGTTTCAGGGTTTAGGGCAGTGCAGTGGTGTTCGGGCAGTGTAGGGGGTCGTGAAGGGGTGGTGTTTCAGGGTTTAGGGCAGTGCAGTGGTGTTCGGGCTGTGTAGGGGGTCGTGCTGGGGGTGGTGTTTCAGGGTTTAGGGCAGTGCAGTGGTGTTCGAACAGTGTAGGGGGTCGTGCAGGGGCTGGTGTTTCAAGGTTTAGGGCAGTGCAGTGGTGTTCGGGCAGTGTAGGGGTTCGTTCTGGGGGTAGTGTTTTAGGGTTTAGGGTAGTGCAGTGGTGCTTGTGTAGTGTAGGGGTCGTGCTGGGGGTAGTGTTTTAGGGTTTAGGGTAGTGCAGTGGTGTTTGTGTAGTGTAGGGGGTCATGTTTTAGGGTAGTGCAGTGGTGTTTGGGTAGTGTAGGGGGTCGTGCTGGGGGTATTGTTTTAGGATTTAGGTTAGTGCAGTGGTGTTTGGGTAGTGTAGGGGATCGTGCTGGGGGTAGTGTTTTAGGGTTTAGGGTAGTGCAGTGGTGTTTGTGTAGTGTAGGGGGTCCATGCTGGGGGTAGTGTTTTAGGGTTTAGGATAGTGCAGTGGTGCTTGTGTAGTGTAGGGAGTCGTGCTGGGGTAGTGTTTTAGGGTTTAGAGTAGTGCAGTAGTGTTTTTGTAGTGTAGGGGTCATGTTTTAAGATGCAACGCTCCAATACCTGACCAGTCTGCACTACATAAAACTGCAAAAAACTAAAAATAAAAAGTGTTTTGCACACTTTTGTCATTGGGCTATATGTGGGCTACATCTGGGTAATATTTGTGCTACATTTGGGCTCTTTTTTCTCTGGTGGCCATCTTGGAAGACTTCTTTGTTATGAAGTTTCCTAATTTCCTCATTTACTGCAGTCTCCTCAGTAGGAAATGCTTTCAGTTTTTTACTTTGATTCCATCAAGAAGGCATTCAGATGTGTCTCACATTTGCCATAAATTCAGAATGTTAGCACTCTAGTTGCTCATTAGATCACTGTACTAAAGCTACTGCTCACCAGGGAGTTAACTGGAAGTCTGCTGCTGGTATTGAAAGTGATTGTTTCAGTCTGCATGTCAGAATTTTCTAATGAAATAGAAGAGGATTTGAGATCTCACTTAAAACATGCCCTCATTTTTCTTTCTGCAGCACTAACCATAATTTCTATTTAAAAAGAACCCCCTCATTTTGTTCCTTTTTAAATTAAATGTTTTAAGTATTAACGGTTTATTCCAATCAAGATGGCTTCCGGTGTGCCATACTTTTGTCATAAGTAAGGCTGTTAGCGCTCTAGTTGTTCTTTAGAACACTCTGGGAAGCTGCAGTAGAACACAAAGGCATCAACTGGCAGGCTGCTCCTGTTGAAATATAACAGGAAGATAGTTGAGATCACACTTGAAACATGTCCTAATTTTTCTTTCTACAGCACTACCCATAATTTTTATGACAAAATTAACCCCATCATTTTGTTCCTTTTTAAATTAAATGTTTTAAGTGTTACCAGTTTATTCCAATAAAGATGGCTTCAGGTGTGCCATACTTTTGTCATAAGTAAGGCTGTTAGCACTCTAGTTGTTCTTTAGAACACTCTGGGAAGCTGCAGTAGAACACAAAGGCATCAACTGACAGGCTGCTCCTGTTGAAATATAACAGGAAGATATTTGAGATCTCACTTGAAACATGTCCTAATTTTTCTTTCTATAGCACTAACCATAATTTCTTTGACAAAATGAACCCCATCATTTTGTTCCTTTTTAAATTAAATGTTTTAAGTGTTACCAGTTTATTCCAATCAAGATGGCTTCAGGTGTGCCATACTTTTGTCATAAGTAAGGCTATTAGCACTCTAGTTGTTCTTTAGAACACTCTGGGAAGCTGCAGTAGAACACAAAGGAATCAACTGACAGTCTCTGCCCTTGTTGGATGTACATGTTTTACTGAGAATGTCAGACTTCATTCTCACATGACTGAGAAAGATAATGTGAATTTACAGAAAATATGCTCTCATTTTAGCTTCTGGAGCACCTTCCAAAACTGTATGGGATAAGCATGTGAAAATAGTTTTCTCTCAAACATGATTCATGATATCCCAGCAGAAGGTTTTTCACAGGGTAAAATCACCTTAGAACACACCACAATTCCTGAAATTAGTATGGTACCATCAACAAATGAATTCTAATGTAACTAAAGTCTGTTATCACCCTTAATAGTTCTCCTTTTGGTAACCCTCAAAATCTTTGATTCACTACAAGGCATTTCAATTGGGTACTATCATGTATATTGGTCTCAAGATGGCTGCCAGCAATTCCAGGATGAAGTGCTGACAGCCAATCAGATCTCACGATGACATGTGTGGTTAGGCTCCGCCCAGATATATATGTGTTTTTACTTTTGATTTTCTCAGCAACTACTGAACGGATTTACACCATTTAACAAAAGGGTTCTTTCTGAACCAAGAACTACCTCTTTGGCAAATTTGGTGTAATTCCGTTCAGCAGTTCGGGCTGTAGCCTTGCATAAAGTTTCCTATGGGAAATTGATTTTTGACTCTTATTTTTTTAATTTCTCCGCAACTACTGAACGGATTTACACCATTTAACAAAAGGGTTCTTTCTGAACCAAGAACTACCTCTTTGCCAAATTTGGTGTAATTCCGTTCAGCAGTTCGGGCTGTAACCGTGTCTAAAGTTTCCTATGGGAAAATGAATGGAGAAAACACGTTTTGGGACCCCCTTTTTCTCGGCCCCCGCTTGATGAATCACCCGAGACTTTCAGGGTAGGAGCGGACCGGAGCGGGCCATAAAGTTTGAAAATTTTGCGAAGATTCGTCACCCGGCAAGAGAGTTATTTCAAATAGAATGTCGCGGATTTCCTATGGAAAATAGGTCCTAACTATAACTATCTACTGGCGACCGCCAGTAGATATATATATATATATATATATATATATATATATATATATATATATATATATATATATATATATATATATCACCACGAAAATCCCAGGAATGTATCCGCTACGGCAGCAGCAGCAGCGCAACACCACAGGCACAGACTCCAAAGGCAGAAGTATTCAACAGATGGGTTTATTCACACATCTATGTCCAAAAGTGACGCGTTTCAGCCGCCAGACATGCGGCCTTGATCACACAACGCGCTGCTGGTGAGTACGTGCATTATATACAGGTGATAATAGTAGTCCTTTATTTCTTTTTTTCATGTTTACCTGCATGACCGGGCGATTTTACGACAATGGTGTAAGTGAGTAGGTCATTTACAACAGGCTTTCGCTTTACTGTTTAACATCAGGCTGAGCTATATATGGTATTCAGTGAGTATCCCATAAACGGTAAATAGACATGGGGCACATCAACTGTAATAACTCACGCTGCGTGTGCCACAATTAAAATGGACATGTATAAACAGTGCTGGATGTGACTGT
The DNA here is from genome assembly GCA_963921515.1 of Calotriton arnoldi. Classification (NCBI taxonomy): domain Eukaryota; kingdom Metazoa; phylum Chordata; class Amphibia; order Caudata; family Salamandridae; genus Calotriton; species Calotriton arnoldi. The sequence continues at coordinate 19,868 of CAWUFW010013230.1, forward strand.
CCCGGCTATAAATAGCTCAAGGATGTGAATCATGAGCATATCGGTAGAGTTAAAACAATACGTTATGACTGCATAATACATATTATATCAATGATTCACTGCGTTATTTGTGTCACAAATACAAGTTAGTGCATGTAAATAAAGAATGGCAACAATCCCAGGTGGGCAATAGTACAGAAGTGGAGCCCTGCTTATCGGTATATTTTCGCGCATGTGCGCACAATGGTTGTTCTCACATTGTGTAGAAATGTTCTCATGGGGATATATATCGTATATTGTGTAATCTACGTTGTGCCTGATATAGATAAAATGCCAGCTGTGGTGTTGAGCAAATAAGCGAGTGCTACTACTAATAAAAAAGTGCTTAACTGAATTGTAGTGAGAGGTAAAATAGTGCCAAAGTAATGTGTAGCGAAAAATTATTTTAAAAACATGAATGAAAAGAAAACATGTAAGCGCATAACATACAAAGATCTAGGTGTTAGAAGGAAATGTTATGTACCATATGTTAGCGCACATAGTGTTCTATATACAGTGTGGTAATCCAGAAATTCAATTTGAAAAATTAAATCAAATCAAAAAGTTAAATACGAATTCAGAAATGGCTCAGAATGCGCAAATGGGAATACAACTAGCGTTATTAATGACAGACAGTTAGTGGTAATATATCTGTAACAAATATGACTGCGTTAATGCAATAAGTCTTATGTATTTAGCGCGATAACAGCATGTAAGTCATAGGAAAAAGAGGACATCACAAATTAAACTTACAATTTAAAGTTGAAACAAAAATTAGATGCTTAACCTATGTGTGCCACTTAGTTAAGACCCAATGGGGAATAACAAAACCAAAGATTGCTGGGAACATACAGTGGAGCACTAGGCACAAGGAACAAAAAGAACAGAAAATGGCCACATGATTTCAACTCTACAGAAAATTGTGCAAATCCTCACTGGTGTTAAGGCCTGAGGGTGTCTTAGTGTTGAATTCTAGTATATATTTGCTTTCAAGTTGGCGTAACAGTTTTTCCCGGTTCCCCCTCTTCTTAAGATAGGTATGCAATCAATAACAGAGTATCGGAGGTGGTCCAGATTGTTGTTATGGACCTCCCTAAAGTGTCTGGCAACTGGGTATGCTGGGTCATTATTTACTATGGCTCTCAGATGTTGCAAAATGCGTAAATGCACCTGTAGCTTGGTGCTACCAATATATATATATATATTTTTTTTTTTTTAGTCCTCGTATGTGACAACTTGCAAAGGCATAAAATCAGGTGTTATATTGTTCTGGCGCCCAAGCCCGCAGCCTGCCGGGCACAATTGCTCCTGATGTGCCTTCCTGCTCCAAGAGCGAGGCGAGTGTCTTAATCATTGGACCAATTCCTGTCAGTACTATATATGTGCTTGTTCCAGCATGGATGCGACTAGCGGCTCCCAGGTTTTGATTCTATTTGGTGACCACCTTAAGCAGTCTAGTTTACCAATACGTTCAGCTGCTGTTAACCATTCTGCGCAAGAGGGAGATAGGCGTGAAACCCACTTAATGCAGATTTCCCTACGTGCGATGATTATCAAGGTAAGTAAAAGTTACTCTTGGAGCTTCCTAGCTCGTCCCACAAGGTCATTATCTTCTAAAACCCCAAAGACAATCAGTGATACGCTTACCTCTATTCTTCTTTCCATGAGGATAGTCAATACCTTACTCACATCTTGCCAATAAGGTTGAATTTCTGAGCATTGCCAGAACATGTGGACGTCATCTGCTTTGTCCCCATCACACTTCGGGCAGTGCTTAATTTCCTCTCCTATTTTAGACAATTTCAGAGGGGACCAATATACCCTATGGAAAGTAAACAGATGGTTCTTTCTTAATGGGGCATATCTGACAAAAGACCAAAGAGTAGCCATAGATACTTGCCACAGAGATGGTATATCAGCTGCAGGGAGAACTCCCTTCCATCTTCCTTCTGGTAGGGTGTTAGGGCCATCTTCTGCGTGTATCAGCATCCAGTACCAGGTTGAGATCTCTTTTTTTAGCGCATTGGTGTCGCAGATTTTTTTTACCCAATCCATGGCGCTGCCTGCATCTGGTTGTTCACGAGCCCAACTTGTTAATTGTAAATATTTAAACCTTGATAGCGTATTGTTTGTTTCTTGAGCAAGGAGGTCCTATGAAATTGTATTCTCTTCCTCTAGCAGCTGGCCCCATTTTTCTATCCTGGCCTCAATAAGTGGTGTTGCCAATGAGTCCACTAGGCATAACGGCGTTTCCGGGGATTTCCAGATTGGGGCCAGATGACAATAGTAGGAAATTCCAAAGAGTCTCCTAACCTGTATCCACACCTTACATGCCGCGATCAAAACCATGCAACGGTATTGAAAAGTGCCCAAAGGTGATGTAAAAGCAGTAAGATGGCGAGATTCCGGATGCAGCTCAATCTGGTGATATTAACTGGCCAAGTCCAACTTGGTAAAATATTTAGCTCCCTTTATGGAAGTAAAAAGATCATTTATTTTATGTAAAGGATGCAAGTCCACCTAGATCTCCTTGTTAAGGGACCTCTGATCCACACAAACGTGCAGTTGTCCATACCTTTTCTGGTCAACTACAAGGGGAAAAAAACGGGGAGGATTGAGTTTGCTCAATGATGCCTTTGTGCGCAAAGGCACTCCAATTCTTTATTCAAATCCTCCCTAATACTAAAATGAACTCCCCTTAGTTTGTGTTTGATGGGTATTGCACCTTCCTTCATGATTATCTTATGTTTGAATCCAACAATCTTTCCTAACTTGTCTCTAAAAACATTGGGAAATTGTTCCTTCCACTTCATACCACTATCATCACAGTCAACAACGAGAACTTGTTCCTTGGTCCCTGGTCTCAAAATCATGCCAAACAGACCTTGGTGGAACCACCCAAGTATATTGAGTCCTTTAACAGCCACGTAGATCTTCCCCTTAATCTTTCTGCCTTTAAACACCATTTCATCTTCTAAGTAGCCCAATAGCTCGATTCTGCGACCCTCGTAGGAGACAGGAGAATGATCAGAGGGATAGAGTTGTCTCTCACGCCACATTTCTTCAAAATGTTTTTGCATTATCATGGTAATCCTGGCTCCAGAATCAAACAGAAGATTGTGAGGCTTTCCTCCCACCACCACCTCCACAATGGGGTCAACACAACTTGAAAGATCACCTTGTAACAGTACATCACCCGAACCATCACATCCCACCGTTATGATTTCAGAGTCGTACTCTCCTTCAGACTCAAGAGCACATGCAACACTTTTCTTGTACGACTTCTTCTTCAAACACACTTTCCGAAAATGACCCAATTTCTTGCAATAGTTGCATGTAACATTGACTGCAGGACACCTCCCACCTTTGGGATGCGTCGTATTACCACAACGGATGCACATACCCTCTGTAGGAAGGTAGGATCCTTCTGCATGGTTACCCCCACTTTTTGCCTGGTGCTAAGCTGTTATTGACTAGTCTGACTGGGGTCCTGCTTATCAGGACCCCAGTCTCTCTGCTTTCTCCCTTAAATTATTATGTTCAGTACTTAGGTACATCCCAGATTGGATACTGAGTTACCCTTATAAGTCCCTAGTATATAGTACTAAGGTACCCAGGGCTTAGGTACCCCAGAGGTCCCCCAGGGGCTGAAGCATGTATTATGCCACCCATGCAAGACCTTTCAAACTGTAACTACAGGCCTGCCATTGCAGCCTGTGTAGGCTGGTGCTAGCACCACGTACGAAAGATATAGGTTTCCTATATCTATGGTCACTGCACTTAAAACCTATAAGTCACCCCTATAGCTGGACTTTACAATCCTGAAGGCAGGGTGCTTGGTTCTAAGTGTGAGGGTTCCCCTGCATGAGCAGGACACCCTTACAGCCTACGGAGTCCAGTCTCCTGGGTTGTAAGTGAAGCAGCCATATACCATATAGAGGGGCACCACGTAATTACGCGATGACCATCTCGAAATTGGCTGCAACGAATCCTATCATGTTTGGTATCAAACATGTTGGAATCATACCCCCACACCATAAACAGTTTGGAAGGTATGATTCCAAGCACTGGAACAGCCCTCCGTTAGGCTCTCAGTGTTCCCAGTGCCAGGCTGCTAGACCCAAACAGCACAAAATGGTTGCTGCCAACCAGAGACACGATTCAGCCATCCTGCTGCTGAGCCAGGGGAAAGCAGAACAATAGGCATCCTGTCACAGGGAGGTGTGACCACCTCCTAGACAGGATTTAGTGTATTAGGGCTGGGTGGGTGCGCTCGCCAGCACCATTAAGTCTGCCTGAGGGGCACATTTGGTGCCTCCATGCATAGTCCAGTTCAAACCAGCTGTGGTAGCCGTTGGCTCCCGCTCTGGCACGAAAATGAACAAAGGGCATGGTAGCAACCTCACCCCTGTCCAGACCCTCCCCTGGGAGGGTCCCCTGAATCGTCCCAACCCTTTCCTGAGAGTACTTAAGGGCTTACCTGCTTGTGGGTCCCTAGATTCGTCGTGGGACACGATTCAATTCAGACACCACTTCATCTTCTACCGTCTGGGCATGAACTTAGTTTGGGCTCGACTTTCAGTCTGCTGCAACGTCTGTGCCTGTGCACCATACAGGAACCTTCCAAGGCCTGTGGGCATGAAAGACACCTGAAGAAATCTCCCTTGAAGTGAAGGAGTCACTTCACTGCATCTGCAGGCACCTCAACTAAGCTGACTGGTCTGCTGATCCTGAGCTCCTACGTACTCTGAAAGGTTCAACAACACAGGTGGTGGTTCTCCACAGCTCTCGAGGCCTGATCTGCCCTCTCACCAAGTTCGAGGCCAGTATCCCTCGTGGGAGCCGCAGAAACCGAACCCCTGTGCACTGCGTCAACTTGCTGTTGCAAAGGCTGTTGGCTTCCTTCTAAGAAGATCTTCAGGCTCCAAGTAGCCCCAACCTCGAGCATCTCCAATGACCAGAATCTTCGGCAGCACTGCATCGTTTGCATCGTGGCCTGCATCTTTTGGTGAGCTGCTTGAGGTCCTCTCGCGACTCCAGTGCCTCCAGCCTGTGGGTCCATTTGAGGGTCACCTTTGTTGCTTTTGGGCTCCCCTGATTGCTCGGGGCCTGCCCTGACTCCCCTGCTTGTGGTGAGTTCCCTGGACCTTGCTGGTCGCGACATTGCACCTTCTTTGACTTCTGCATGGGTTGCATTTGCCAAGGCTTGTTGGTGCTCCTGCCGGACAATGACCCCTCAGCACTCGAGATCCAACATGAGACAGCTTGTGCATGGCCCCTGGTCTTCCTCAGCATCGCCAGGTCCATCCCAGCTGCAGAGTCAACGTCCTCGTCAACTCTCCTGCAACTCCTGACATTGGTGGGCATTCGTCTTCCAGATCTCCTGGTCACTCCTGAGTGACATAGACTCTGTCCCCTCTGCTTGCAGGTACCTCGCAACTAGAATCCACCTTCGGATTCCACTGGACACTTTCTCCTTCTTCAGCAGCAGCACTTTCCTGAAGTCCTCCATTGGGTTCGACAGCGGTTTCCGACACCACTTCACACCTATGCACCCGGATTCCCTGGTGTAGGTAACGTGGGTACAAGGGTATCCACGGGTGGGGTGGCTCTCCAACCATCTGTCTTCCACGAGGTTTCTTCAGGGTCCACTGGGATGGGTCCTTTTTCTTTAAAACTCCAACCGCGACTTACACGTTGATTTGTACGGAGCACGCAGTCGTGTTCCCACACTGTACACGCGCTCTGTGGGGTTCCTAGTCACTCACCTTGGGTGATTCCTTGGGTCCCCAGCACTTCTACGTCCTCTCAACCTTGTCTTGACCCGAGTCGTGCTTCTTATACCACTTTCTTAGTATATGGTTTGGTCTCCCCTTGGGGTCCACTGTGTATTCCGTGCTATTTACTTGATTTCTATGCAAAGTATTGTGTGCATTGTGCATATCCCTGGGTAAGAGATATTTGTATGTGTTAGAGAGTATTATATAATAAATACATATTTTTATAAATACCTTGTGTGGTTCTTTTTCACTTAATCTATACATATAAGATTGTGTTCTGGTAAAACAAGCTGCTTTACACTCCTTCTGGACTAAGCCTGAAGGCCGTTCCCCACAGTTACCACTTAGAGAGCTTTCTATGGTTGTCTGTGACCTCCTAAATCACCATAAGGGTTATCTGGACTGGTGCAGGGTGTTCACTTACATAAGTGTACATCATATACCAGGCCAGCTTCTCACACCCAGGCTTTGGGAATTAAAGTTATCTGGCTTGCTCAGTTTTAGGCGTCCAGTCTTCTGTTTGACTTTTTACCCCCCAACCGCACCCACACTCTCTAAAGTTTTATCCTCCAAATCCCTCAAGGAAGTTTGAGATATTTCGATGCTTTTGGCAACTTTGATAGTTTCTTCAAGAGTGGGTTTACCGATACTTAACAACTTTTGTCTAATTTGTTTGTCTTTGCAATGACAAACAAACTGATCCCTGATCAACTGAACAGTAAACGCCATAAATTGACATTCAGTCGCTAACCTGTGCAACGAAGATATCTAGCCATCAACATATTCACTCTCAAATTGCTTACATTTGAAAAATGTGTACCTGAGAACCATTAGGCTAGTTTGCTATCATACCTGATTTTTTTTATTTTAGAACAGTCTCACTATATTCATCCAATACTTCACCTTCTTGTGTTGTTACATCAGGCAGGTGTTTGAATATGGACCTGCCTGCAAACCCCCGTGAATAGAGAAGCACACATTTCTTCCTTTCCGCACTAAACCTGAGTGCGCCAATCACCCCCAAATGGGTTTCGAAGGCATCATACCATACCTCCCACCTAACCGGAGCTCCTCCTGGGTTATATAAAAAAACAAGAGGAGGATTGACAGCTTGCATAGTGCACATTGTAAAAAGATAAGAACTGCCCTAGGTCAGTGAATGTACACAAATATGTAAAACAGTATATCACTAACAAATGTCAAGAAAGGTACATTTGAGAAATATAGTAAATAGTACTATCACTGGGAAAAAATAACACAAGAATAATGCAGTGAACACATGGTATATACCCAGGTTCAGCAGTGTACAACCATATAGAGTAGATTAGGTGACTTTAAATGCCAGAGAGGAAGGTACTCTGGGGCATATTAGCAAGACCCACGTTAAAATTATCGCCGTTTTAGCGGCAGGAAACTGCCGCTAAAACGGCGATAATGGGCTTGCTAATATGCGTTATGGAATTCCAATAGAAGCCCAGGTTAGATGTCCTGCACATCTAACCTGGGCTTCTATTGGAATTCTATAACGCATATTAGCAAGCCCATTATCGCCGTTTTAGCGGCAGTTTCCTGCCGCTAAAACGGCGATAATTTTAACGTGGGTCTTGCTAATATGCCCCTCTGTCTCTACTATTTGTGATATATGAGACAGAAGGGAAGAAAAAAAACGATGTGGTGACTGCAAAAAGACAACACAAATAAAAAATTGCAGATTTACAAATTCAATGTACTCAATTTGTGACAGGCTCAGCACACATCCCTTATGGCATATGGTGAAAATATGCGGCGTACAATATAGGATAAAAAAAGAAATTGGTGCCAGCATGAGCATAGAGCTGATCGTAGGCTATGCTGTGTGCCTGGAGTATAAGGATTGTACACTTCGGAAGTGGACGGCTTACTAAATCGAGCGGTGCACCACTCCAAAAGTTTGGGTTCAAAAAATGAAAATATGACCTGGAAGAATGTGGAGAAGGCAGGTCACACCGTGGGCCAAATCCAATGAGTCACGTGATGCGAGAGCAGGCAGGCCACACCAAGGTTCAAGACAAGTAGAGTTGGACCCAAATCCGGGTTGATTCGCGATGTGGGAGAAAACAGGCCACTTGAATCAGGGCTGAAGGAGGGTCAGAGTAGGTAGGTAGTTTCTTTTTGAGTTTGAAAAAATAAAGTTTATTGAAGTAGAAGGGAGAAGGGGCGAATACAGGAAAAGGTATAAGTACAATGCAACATGAAAATGAATGATGACACATGAAATCATATTTACATCATCAATAAGAGGAAGAAATAGGATAGGGAAAAATACAATATTATAAAAACATGTCTGGTTACATATTAAAAATATAACAACACATTGCTATGGAGTAGAATTAAACTATGTTAAAATAGAAAACAGAATGTCAAGGAGGTTTTAAGACTTCTTGTGCTGAGATGGCATGTGCGTGTGAAAGCTTAGCATGGCAATCAATAAACTTCGTAACTGGAGACCATAATTGTAAACGTTTTACCGCAAGAGACACAGGATATACGTAGACAGTATCCAATCTATGGTTATGGCAGACCGCATACCACCAAGCCTGGTAGGACAAATCAGATAGAGATTTCCAATGCTTGGTAATCTGCTGAAAGGCTACTCCCAAAAGTAAGTCTAAAATTTGCATGTTTATATGTAAATGAGACCAGTCATCAGAAAGGGAGCCTAAAAAAATATTGGAAAGTGAGAGGAATACCGTAGAATTTAAGATTAAGGTAATTTGCTTCCAGACACATGTCCAAAAATCAAGTACATAAGGGCAAGTGAAGAGCATATGTTTTAAATCAGCATTTATGGAGGAGCATGACCAGCAGGTATGAGGTACATCTGCATTTATTTTATGAAGAAATGTGGGAGGAAGGAGTAATCTATTATAGATAAAGAAGAGTGTTTGCGTGGCGCTGGCCGCTCTAGAAGATTTTCGTATCTTAAGCCAAATTTTTTTCCATAAAGAGATGGGCCAGTTTACACCCAAATCGCGTTCCCAGTCCAATTCCACTTTAGTTTTATCTCTAAGAGACTTGGATTTGCGCAGACAAGCGTAAATGTTTGACGCTTAGAATACATGCAGAGAAAGTCCCGGGGAATACTGGTAGAAGTGTTGGATGAGACAGGAGTGCGAACAGTACGATCAAGGACTAGGGTTAAAGCATTGTGAAGCAATTGATATTTATTATAAAAGGAGGTAGGGAATTCAAAAATAGCTTGAGCTTGATGGAAAGATATGAGTGTATCATTCTGGATTAGTTGGTTGACCCAGATAAGACCTTTCTGTCGCCATGATTTCCAATAAAAAGATTTACCATTAATCAATATGTGTTTGTTATGCCAAATAGTGGACTGCAGGAGTGAACTTATGTCAGCGGAATCACCTATAAGAGGGAGCCAATATTTTGTTAGTGTGCTGAACAACAGGATTAGAAAGTTTCTGGGGTTTGCGAGTAAATGATAAATATTCTTGAAAAGAGAAAGGGGTGAGATATGAAAGTTCAAGTGAAACCCATAATGGAGAGTTCGACTTAGAACCAATTAGCCAATGAGATATTTGACGTAAGATGAAAGCTGTGTGGTAGGCAGAAAAATCAGGAAAGTTAACACCTCCTTCAAGTTTGGGGCAAGTAAGTTTTGATAATGACATACGGGCCTTCCTGTTGTGCCAAAGAAAAGATGTTAATAGGGAATTATTTTTAAAAAAAAACTTTTGAGGTATGGCGACAGGAATATTAGAAATAGTGAAAAGAACAATCGGGGATAACATCATTTTTATTGTGTACAATCGTCCCCACCAGGAGAGATATAAGGGGTGCCATTTGTCTATTAAGGAAGAGAGTTTCAAATGGCATTTATCAAGATTAATAGAGACTGACGATTTGATTGATGTAGAGAAGTACATGCCTAAGCACTTTATATGTTGGGAGTTCCATTTAAAATTGGCTACTTGAAAATCATCTTTAAAAGTGAACTTAGTCAGGGGTAGAATTTCGCATTTGTCATTGTTGAGTTTATAGCCAGAAGCAGAGGAGTAAGCCAGTGTTTCTTGTAGGAAATTAGCAAGGGAAGATTGGGGTTTTGAAAGGAATAGCAGAATATCATCTGCATATGCAGCTAACTTAATATGAGTGTTCCCAGAGGCAAATCCAGAAATAGCAGTGTTTTGTCGAATTTTAGAGAGAAAGGGTTCTAAAGCTAAATTGAACAAAAAGGGGGATAAAGGACAACCCTGTCGAACACCTCTTCCCAAGGTAAAATAAGAGGAGGTACGGCCATTTGCAAAGATTGCCGCCTTGGGGAAAGAATAGAGGAGAGAAATTAGATTGATAATTTTAGGGCCAAAACCAAACCATTTGAGTGTGGAAAAAATAAAAGGCCAGTAAACTCTGTCAAATGCTTTTTCCGCGTCTGAAGCAATAGCTGCTAGAGGCTCGGAAAGATGAGAGGATTTAGAGAGTATATCAAAGAAAAGACGCGTATTGTCTGTCAGGTAAGGACCCTTAACGAAACCCGATTGTTCTCTACCCAATACGTTGGGGAGAAGTGATTCTAATCTGAGAGCCAAGGACTTGGAAAAATTTTATAATCAATATTAACTAAAGAAATTGGTCTGTAGTTTTTACAGAAACGAGGGTCTTTATCTTCCTTGGGTATGAGACAAATGAGGGCTTCTAAAAAGGAACCAGAGGAAGTTCCTGCTTGTGAAAAGGAGGTTAGAAGTTTATGTAATTTAGGAAGGAGAAGCTGGGAAAAATGTAGGAAAAATTCGACAGTAAAACCATCAGGGCCTGGGGCTTTATCCTTTTTAAGCATGAGTAACGCAGTATGCAATTCTTTCAGTGAAATATCAAGTTCCAATAAATCAAAGTTTGAGTGAAGATCAAAAGAGTGATCAACAGAAGAAAGATATGCTGAAATGGCATCGTCTGTAGGTGAGACTTCAGGTGTGCATAGGGATTCGTAAAAATGATAAAATTCTTGCAGAATGTCAGAATCTTTATATTTGGGTAGGTGTCGATCATCAAGTACCGACTCAATGTTAGACTTATGTTTTTTAACTTTAAGGTAATTCGCCAACAGTTTTCCAGACTTATTTTGGCCTCCATAAAATTTGGCACTGGATTTGAGTAAGTACAAGGAGGCATTTTCAGTAGAGTCCTTATTAAATTTAAGCTTCGTAGCTATAAGTTCAGCCAAGCAATCATCTGACCTGGTAGCATAGTAGGAATGTTCCAATCTCTTTATTTTTGAAAAAAGGTCTGTGGCCATTTTGCGAGCAGTATGACGTTTTTTGGAGACATAACTAATAACAAAATCGTGTGCCGCAGCCTTAAAGGTGTCCCAAACAGTGTGAAAAGGGAGGGTATCTGATTCATTAAAACGGAAGTATTCTTCAAAAAAAGAAGTGAAAGAGGAGGTAAAAACAGGGTCAAGTAACAATGAATTATTAAAGCGCCAACGTCTGGCGGTAGAAGGTTTATGAAGTATGTCTAATGAAATAAAAACAGGGGCGTGATCGGAAATCAATATTGAGCCAATTTCAGCAAAGTGCATGGAGTGAGTGCTGTTGTGAAAAATAAAAATATGGTCAATACGAGACTGTGTCTTAGGAACTGGGGAGACATAAGTATATTCCCTCAGGGTAGGATTGCATAATCTCCATGCGTCAATCAAGTGTCTGTGTTGAAAGGACTGTAGAAATGCTTTATGAGCTTTAGAAGGTATAAAGGATGTTACAGAGTTTCGGTCTATGAAGGGGTCTATAATTCGATTGCAATCGCCAGCTAAGATAAGGTTGTCCTGGGAATATAGCATCAGCTTTTGTTCAAGGTGAGACCAAAAGAGGGAGTCATTGGTAGTTGGTGCATAAATATTGAGTAAAGAGAGTGGAACCTTCCCAATCAATAAATCTGTAAACAACCAGCGACCAACATCATCATTCTCTTGAGAAATAAGTTTGACATTAAGAGATTTGTGACACAATGTAACAACACCATTGCGTTTGCCATCACCCGGAGAGAAGAAGACATCACCAACCCAGTCTCTCTTCAGTTTTAAGGACTCAGAATCCGTGAGATGTGACTCTTAAATCATTGCTATGTCTGCTTTCAATTTAGATAAGTGCGTTAAAACACGTTGTCTTTTGATCGGTGAATTCAAACCTCGGACATTCCAAGTAACAATATTCAATGACATAAATGAACCATGGAACGAACTATGTGAACAAGACCAGACAGAATATAAGGCTGGTATGAAGAAGACCACAACATCATTTAAGTGAGGAAAAAAGTAACATGAATTGTACTAGGAAGAGAAAAGGAGAGTGTCAAAAATGGAAATTTAGAAAAATAGCAAGTAAAGGAATAAGACAAAATCCAAAAATGAGGATGAGGGGGGGGGTGAAACCACATGGAAGAACGGAGCATCCAGATCTCACGGAGGGGGGCACAGGGGCAACTGGAAATGACATGGTGCGAGACAACGGAAAAACATACAGCAGGGATGCCTAGAGAAGGAAATAGATACGATTAAATTGTAAATTTATGACATAACAGTCGCAAGTTATATAAGACAACAAAAAGCAAAAAGAAAGAGATTTGAGAATAACATTCACAATGTAATCATACAACAGAAAACAGAAATGGTTTGAGGAAAATGACTAAATAGTCAAAAGGGTAGGTAAAAGTGATAACAACAGTATAAAAAACAAAGTCAAACGCTCAGCCAAACTGAGTAGTTGAAGCTCCAGAGGTGTCCATAGTTTCAACTCTGCATGTATTGAGGAAACTCTTCAGCTTAACAGGGTCTTCGTAGGAGGTCGTTTTGTTTCTGTACGTGACTTTAAAGAGGCAGGGATGGAAAAGGCCATATCGAGCACCAAGAGCACGAAGATCCGGTCTCAGATTAAGAAATTCTCTGCGTCGGTCTGCAGTACTTTTAGCGTAGTCCTGCGAAAAAAATAATGTATGGCCAAACCAAGCGATACGAGGTGATTTCTTAGAGGCTGAGAGAACTTTAAGAAGATCCGTATATTCCAGGAAATATAGAATGATGCCTCTGGGACGATGACAGAAGTGTTGAGAGGGCGACGCCCTAATCTATGTGCTCGTTGAATATTGAAGGTAGTAGAATCGGGTAGGCCCAACACTTTAGGAAGAACATTTTTGAAGAAGGTGAGAGGGTCCGCACCCTCAGTGTTTTCTGGTAAGCCATAGATGCGTAGATTATTTCGTCGATTTCTATTTTCTAAATCCTCGCCATGCTTCTGCAGGGAGGATACTTGTGACTGAAGAGCTTGAACTTTATTTTCAGTTTCGTTGTAGGAAGAAACACTCTGTTCTACTACGAGAAGTCTTTCGTCCAATTGGGACCACCTGTCTGTCAAAAATTGAAGTTTAGAATTTGTCTCTTCCATAAAGGGTTTTAAAGAGCGTATTTCTTCTAATAACAGATCAACTGAGACAGGAGGTGGTGACTTTGCAGGAGACGGAGGATCTTTTTTGAGGCGCTTAGGATTAGCTTTGGCAGTGTTTGCCAAAACAGGCACCAATGATGACGTGGGTGAGGGTGCGCCAACCTTTGGATGAGAAGCGGAGGTAGCCTCCATTGCAGCAAACTTTGTGAAAACTGTAGAGTTTTTAATGAATCTGCGTGTGGGAGATGAAGTAGAGGAATTGAGTCTCTGTAACCTCCCCATAAACTTCGGGAGGATATAGTTGAGAGAAAGTCAGTGGCCTTAATGTAAAAGACTCAAGAATGGTAGCAAACAGACAGCAAGGTTCTAAGTAGATGCAGAGAACTAGCACAATGATTAGAGCATGAGACGTTGGAAAGGAACAAAAGCAGGAGACGTGCGATTGAGGTCCCTTAATATGGAAAAAGACCCACTTCCATGCAAGTAATAACAGCAAAGGAGTCAAAAATAAAAGCTGGCAAAAAGAGAGAGTGCGGGCAAAAGTGGTGGGTAGGGTCAAATAGTAGGCAAAGTCACAAAGTACAGGATCCTTATGGAAACATGAAAGGTTTCTGTTGTGCGTATATATGATCAGAACTCACTGAGGAGAAATGCTGTCATTCTGTGAAAGGTTGGGCAGTGGAAAAACAGATGAGCATAATCCCTGCGTGGTAAAGGCAGAGAAAAAAAAACAAAAAAACATAGCAACCACACACATAAAAGAGAGGGAGCAACGATCGTCTCTAAAAAATTGAGCAGTTATGCTGTGAACAGTAGTACGGCGTGCAGTGAGAGAAGCCTTGAGGTGGTGCACTGAATCAGGCTACAGTACGTTGGTGAGAGCGCACATTGAAGCTGGAACAAAACAAGTAGCGCGTCACTTTGATAGTAAAAGGTGAGGAGTTGAGGCAACCACAGTACAAAGAGAGGGAGTAATGGTCATTTCTGAAGAGTGGAGAGTTTAAGCTGTGAGCAGGAGTACGCCGTGCAGTGGGAGGAGCCTTGAGGCGGTGCACTGAATCAGGCTGCAGTATGTTGTTGAGAGCCCAAAGTGAGGCTGGAGCAAAACATGTAGCGCTTCACTTTCATATTAAAAAGTGAGGAGTTGAGGCAGCCACATTACAGATGAAAGGAGTAGCAGTCCTTACAAAAGACTTAAAAGTTTATGAAGTGAGCAAAAAAAAAAGAAAAAAAAGCACCATGCAGTGAGAAGAGCTTTGGGGCGATGCACAGAATCAGCTTACATTACGTTGGTGACAGCGCATAATGAGGCTGGAGGAAAATATGCAGCGCGTCACTTTAATGTGAAGAGGTGAGGAGTTGAAGCGGCCGCATTACAAAATGGCGGCCGCAGCTGAGGTGGCAGCTGAAGCTGTGGAATACCTGGTATTCGTCGTTGCTGGTGTGCTGCCGGCACTACCAGATGCTCGTCGGGCAGTTCAGACCTCCGAAACCGCACTTCTGGTGAAGAAAGGGTCACGGGACCCGCGAAGAAAAGTCGCCAGCCTGTGCCGCTGCGTCGGAGCTCACGGAGCTGCCGCCATGTTCCGTGGGCATCAAGCCACGCCCCCCAAGGTAGGTAGTTTCTAACTTGTAGTTTATTTGCGGTGGCTATACGGTTCAGGAGCAAGGCTGCTCCCACAGCAGAGCTTCAACCACATTTCCATATAAAAAAAAAAATCACATTCCAACATCCCACATCACAAGTATAATTAAACATTCTAATACAGAATGAAATTACCTAATGCAGTCATCATAGAACAGAAGTCTAATAGCACGCTCTGACCCGATGCGCGAGCATACTTGATCTGAGTTTGACCACAAGCGCTGACTCAGGCCAATGCGAGATTAATAAAAGATCGCGTTTAACCTGACTCGTGTCGGCCTGGGCTTGATTTTAACGAGCCAGGCACAATGTAAATTTCACAGTATCCGTATTCAGCCACATGCACACGAGCGTTAACAGCTTGCGACGTTGAGGCTGGGGCTTAATTTCACCGAATCGAGCGCACTGTCAATTTCACAGTACCCGTGTTCAGGCGCATTCCCTTCCTTGCCAAAGTTAAACCAGTTCACCATTACACATCGCCCACCAGAGCAGCAACTTCCTTCTCCACCACAGTACAGTCTTGATGCTCTGCACCGCCCCTTTTTTCAAGACTCTGAAGCTGCCTTCTTCCTTCTGTTGCCGGCGCTCACCCAGGGTGTTGAGGCTGATATTTGCTCAGATCATTGCCCATGTAATGAAGCCAATATTGTTAATAAAGACGGATTTATTTGAGTATACCATATGTATGCCTCACCCACTATCAAGCCCGGTTTCCAACTCATTAACTGCCATCCTCAGAACCTCTGACACCTCGCATTCCATTACATCACGTTCTTGTATCCAAGGATGTTGTAAATACCTTGCGAGGGGTTGCTGGAAACATGGAGATTGTGGTCGTGCATGTCTGTTTCAAGTATAGTTTTGAAAACTGGGAAAGAGGGGTTACACTGGTTCTTGTATTACATTGAGTTGTGACTTTGTGGTTACTCTATTCATATTTATTCTGTCCTGGTGGGAGTCTAGTCTGGAAGACAAAGAACACAGCAGGCCAACGCGGGCCCAATGTGCAGTGCCAAATAAAGATACAAGCCCTCCCAGGGGCGAGTCCTCCTCACCCCCCCTGCCCACATAACTGCGTCCCTTTTACCTTTTAATTACTCCACTGACAACGTGATTTGGTGTCTTAAAAGGTCCCAGTTTATTCAAACATAACATGGGTGTACATTTCGCAATTTATATGGTTATTCATTAACATCAATGTTATTGTATACCTTCATTGTCTTTGTACATTCATTGTCATTGTTTGCTCCCAGACAGTATATTTTGCGAGGTGCCCCTTTTGCTGGGCCTTTGTGTCTGCGGTTCCAGGCTTCACCTTGCTACCGAATTTTGTGGGCATCCGTCAGGATCTGCCTGGGTTGCAAGTGCCGTTCCGCTTGCCCTGGACCCTTTGTTGGCCACTCGCCTGCTCCTCAGGGCCCCTGCCGTGCGGCATTCCAAGGACGCTGTGTGAGCATTTCATCTACTCTGCCTGTGGCTGCGTCCTGTCATTTAGCTCCCTCAGTACCCCTGCCGTGAGGCATGCCAAGGGCCCTGTGGGAGCATCCCATCTGCTCTGCCTGTGGCTGTGTCCCGTCATTAGCTCCCTCAGTGCCCCTGCTGTGAGGCATCCCAAGGACACTGTGTGAGCCTTCCATCTACCTCTAGTAATTTTTCTCTCTTTTGTGTATCTTTCCTGGGTTTCTTCTGCCTCACCTCTAACTTGCGGCTGCGACACCTGCTTACCTTTGGTGTGGGTGGGTGGGATTCCGTATTCTTCTTGCAGGGGGGGTTGCATGCTAGCTTTGGGCCTTTTGCCCCTATTTAACCCCCCCACCTGCTTGCTGCCTCGCCCCCCGATTGGGGGGGCCGTCAGCTACCTTGGGGTGACCAATCCTTGTCGCCCCCTCTTTCGCGGGCTTCAGCGACGGGGGGGAGGGCTTCCTGCCTCCGGGCAGCATTTGCCCCGGGCCCCCATCAGATCCGGCTGCACCCTCCCAGTGGCGAGTTCTCCTCACCCCCCCTGCCCACATAACTGCATCCCTTTTACCTTTTAATTACTCCACTGACAACGTGATTTTGTGCCTTAAAAGGTCGCAGTTTATTCAAACATAACATGGTTGTACATTTCGCAATTTATATGGTCATTCATAGACATCCATGTTATTGTATACCTTCATTGTCTTTGTACATTCACTGTCGTTGTTTGCTCCCAGACAGTATTTTTTGCGAGGTTCCCCTTTTGTTGGGCCTTTGTGTCTGCGGTTCCAGGCTTCACCTTGCTACCGAATTTTGTGGGCATCCGTCAGGACCTGCCCGGGCTGCAAGTGCCATTCCGCTTGCCCTGGACCCTTTGTTGGCCACTCGCCTGCTCCTCAGGGCCCCTGCCATGCGGCATCCCAAGGACCCTGTGTGATCATTTCATCTACTCTGCCTGTGGCTGCGTCCTGTCATTTAGCTCCCTCAGTACCCCTGCCGTGAGGCATCCCAAGGACCCTGTGTGAGCATCCCATCTACTCTGCCTGTGACTGTGTGCGGTCATTATCTCCCTCAGTGCCCCTGCCGTGAGGCATCCCAAGGACACTGTGTGAGCCTTCCATCTACCTCTAGTAATTTTTCTCTCTTTTGTGTATCTTTCCTGGGTTTCTCTCTGCCACGCTACCTATGGTTTGACGATCGAAGGGAGCTCCCCCTGTTCTCCCTTCCCCTCCTTCCTCACGAGAAACCCATTTGCCCTAGAACCCCTATGATGTTAAGAAAGAACATGTCCATCCCCACCCCTGTCAGGTGTACCCCGTCTTCCAAATGATAACCCGGGGACCTTAAGTTGATGAAACCGTGTTTCACAAAACCCCAGCCATTGGCCCTGCATATTTTTGCCATGGTGATATTTAACTTGCGTCTGGATTTTTTTCCACCACCCCCATATTCACCGCCCCTCTCCACTCTTTGTGCACTATGACCTCTGAAAAAATCACTTCGGCCGGACGGACTAGTCTTGCTATAGCTGTGAGGCCTGCGTACATTTTCTCCAATAGGCCCCTCCTCCCAACCGTCCCCAGGTCATTCCCTCCCAGGTAGACCACCACCGCATCCGGCCTGCCACCTCGCCCCAGCGCCTCCCGCACTGCGGGGAGCAGTTGGTCCCATTTCATCCCTGATCGTCCCAGCCAGATTACTTCCGTGTCACGAAGCCATATTCCGCCGAATTAGTGTCTCGCCGCCGCCCACCGTTGTGCCCGCGTTATGTATAAGTGGCGTACCATCCAGACCATCTTGCGCCGCTCCGCCGGACCTAGACGGTGGGGGTGTGAGTGAGGGGGGGGAAGAAACCAGACTCAGTAAACCGTGGGGCGTATGTATCGCTTAAAAGCGCCGGATGCCCAGTGCCCTATCATTTTGATTTGGTCTGCCCCCAAACCTAGGTCTGCTGCACTGGTGGACACCCCAATTCAGAATGAGTGCGACCCGAACGCCCTTGCAGGGAGCCCAACCTTCTCTAGCGCTTTCCTCATCACTGCTATGAATTGGAACCGGCTCAGGTACGACCCATTCTCATGTGTTAGCAATAGCCCCAGCTTGTGCCCCTCGTGTCCCAAGTAAGCCCGAAATAGGCATACTGAACTGCATGTCTTGTTCCTGATGCAGTCCATCCTGGTCCACTTCCCTCTGCCTGCCTGGTCCGTTTTTAACTGACGCAGGTGGACATTCATGTAACCTGCCCCAATCCACATCTGCCCGGCGTATGCAGGCCGCTCCTGGGTTATCTATTGCGGGGGCCACTATCTCGCTGATCCTGTATGCCCCAAAGAATGCCAGCGCGAACGCTGCCCTAAATAGTGTAGCCTCCCGTTTCGTGGTGCATACCTCGTCCAGTGCCTATATTATTTTCCGTAGTACTGCAAAATCAATGGGCCGCCGTCTATCCCCTTTTGTTTGCTGCAACCTACCTCAGCCTTTTAAAGCCATTTTGCACCGGAAAGACCTTGTCGGATCCCTCCCTTCTGCCATCTTTGTGTAGTATGCTACAGCGTTCAAGTGTTCCTGGGCCCACGATCTCATTTTTCCCTCCAGGAATGCCCATTGTCAGAAACCTAAGACCTCTTCCTGCCCTGCCAGCCGGTCCCCCATGACACCTGTTATGTCGGCAAACGTAGCCCAGCACTTACAGTAGCGGTTCTCCGTCTTGGGGGCCAGTGCATTGTCCAACATTTTTTTCAACCCGGGTCCACCCATGCCCATGCTTCTTCCGGCACCGGGGACATCACTTGGTCCGTGTCCGGGGCGAGCTCCCGGAATCTGCCCCACTGAAAACGAGAAATGGCATCCGCAATTGAGTTGTCTACTCCCGGGATGTGCCGTGCCCTAAGCGCAATGTTTGCTTTTAGCTGGCAGTCGACTAGTCTCCGCAGTAGGCTGACCACTACGGGGCATTTAGCTGTTCCTGTGTTGATTGCATGCACTACCGCGTGGTTGTCTGACAGGTGAATTATTTGTTTGTTGGCCAGCCTGTGGCCCCATATGTAGAATGCCACCACAATGGGGAATAACTCCAGTAGGGAGATGTTGGCCGTGAATCCTTTCTTTTGCCAGCTGGCTGGCCATGCCCCTGCCGTCCATACTGTCCCTAGGATGGCCCCGAAGCCGTAGCCTCCTTCCGAGTCCGTGAAAAGCTCGAGTTGGTTAGCGTGTACCCATGGCTCTCGCCACATGAGGGTGCCATTGAACTTGGTCAGGAAGGCCTCCCACTGCCCCAAGTCCTCTTTTACTCCCTGCGTCAGGCAAACCCTGTGGTGTTTCTGTGTCATGCCCCTAGTTAACCAGGCCAAGCATCTGGCGAAAGAGCACGCTGCAGGGACTACTCTAGTGGCAAAATTCAACTTTCCCAGCAGCTGCTGTACCTCGCCTAGTGTTGCCTTCTTTTGTTGCCTTAGCCTTCCAATGATTTGCCATAGCTCAGCCACCTTCTTGGGCGGCAGTTTGCATGTCCCGGCTACAGAGTCCAGCTCTATCCCGAGGAAGGATTTATTTATTTATGGATTTGTATAGCGCTTGAATCACCCCCGAAGGGATATCTCAGCGCTCACAGACCCACAATAAGAAAGCTGTCACACAAGAGCAAGATTAGAACAGACAGTTTTCAAAGCCTTTCTAAACTGCAGATGGTCCGGGCACTGCCTCAGTGAGATGGGGAGCTGGTTCCAGTAGAGAGGTGCTAGATATGAAAATGCTTTTCTCCCTGTCCTTAACTTCTTGACCTTAGGTATCTTGAGGAGGGATTTCGAACCAGAGCGGAGATCCCTACGGGGAATGTAACGGTTAAGTTTCTCCACCAGGTAAATAGGTCCTTTACCCCACACTGCTTTGTGTGCAATGCAGCAAACCTTACATTTTATTTGTTTGCGTACAGGCAGCCAGTGGAGCTGTTGGAGAAGGGGGAGTGAGGCTTTTCTATAGGGGGCATTCAGTGTTAAGTGAGCCGCAGTATTCTGCACCACCTGTAGGCGATCCAGAGAGGACTCGTTGGCTGCAATCAGCAAGGCGTTGCAATAGTCCAATCTGCTCAACACTAAAGTCTGAATGAGAGACTTCCGTGTAGAATCGGGAAGGAAGGGGAAGACTCTTCTCAGCAGGGTTAGCACATGGAAGCATGAGCCAATTTGGCTTCTGTCCCAGACATGGAACGGAGACTGCTCTGGTGACCGTGTTGGACGATCTTCGAATGCGAGCAGACAGGGGACAATCAGCTATACTGATTTTGCTTGACCTGTCTGCCGCATTTGACACGGTCAACCATGAGGTCCTTCTGGCCAAACTCGAAGAGGTTGGGGTAGTGGGCACAGCGTTGAAGTGGTTTCAATCTTACCTCTCTAATCGGCGACAGGCAGTGGCCCTCCCTCCTTACCAATCTGAATTTACCAACATTCTGCATGGTGTCCCTCAGGGATCTGCGATTAGCCCAATATTGTTCAATATCTAAATGAGCCCTCTGATTGCTGTCATAAGGGCACACAATGTCAATATTGTAAACTACGCAGATGATACCCAACTTATTCTATCATTAGAGGGGGACCAGTCTATATCCTTGGAAGACTTTCACGCCTGTATGCAGGATACTGCCCACTGGCTGAGAGAGAACTCCTTACAATTTAATGCTGATAAGACTGAGGTCCTTTACTGTGCAGCAGGGAAGACTGCCCCCCCACTTCCTATTAATTTTTGGCCCTTACCCACAGCCACTCCACCGGCTCCCTCTGAGACAGTGTGTAACTTGGGAGTTATGTTCAATGACAGACTGAGCCTAGAAACACAAGTTAGTCAGTCAAAAAGTCTTTATTTGGCTGAATACCAGCCATAAAAGAGAGCATCATAAAAAACAAAACATTTCATCAGACGAATTCATAGTACAGTAAAATACCAGCAAATAATCATAAATCCATGATAATGATGATTGCAAATAATGCAAATTACATGTGAGACAATGTCATACTATCTTTCCACACAAAAATTCATGAATGGACATGCTGATCTGATCAATATAATCCAAATACAAAATGATCATTTTCCAACAATGTTCCGTTGCCGGACAGACGTAGAGATATACTTATACAAGTTAATAAAACAGTGGGGAGCTGCTTCTTCATTATTAGAGCCCTTCGTAAGATTCTCCCGTTACTACCAGCACAGGCTCGAGCGCTGATAGTAAGAAGTACCATCTTGAGCAGGCTGGATTATTGCAATGCCTTGCTGCTGGAGTCCCCAAGATATTTGATTGAGAGACTCCAGAGGATCCAGACAATGGCAGCTAAGCTAGCCTTGAGAAGGCCACGATGCTCATCTGCCTCTCAGACTCTTTCGGAGCTGCATTGGCTCCCTGTATTGCAAAGAGTACAATTCAAGTCGCTTTGCATAGTGTTCAAGGCTCTGCATGGGGCTGGACCTAAACCAATGCAGAACAAATCTGCTTGGTACGCCCCTGCCCGAAGCCTTCGCTCTTCCTCCGCCAAGTTGGTGAAAGTGCCAAGATTTAAAAGAACAAAATCAGGCGGTTGGGCCTTTAGCACCGCAGCTGCGCGGCTTTGGAACAATCTTCCATCTGAGATGAGACAGCTAGAAGATCTTCTTCAGTTTAGAAAAAGGCTGAAGACATGGCTCTATCCTAGAGCATGATTCCTTTCATTCTGTTAGTTACCTTCTGCCAGCTTTGCTCCACG
The DNA here is from genome assembly GCA_963921515.1 of Calotriton arnoldi. Lineage (NCBI taxonomy): Eukaryota > Metazoa > Chordata > Amphibia > Caudata > Salamandridae > Calotriton > Calotriton arnoldi. Next base: position 41,946 of record CAWUFW010013230.1, read on the forward strand.
TACCATGGGTTCAGTTGGGCACACGTATGACAGCGTCAGGGTACCCGTAGGGTGATAGTGTGCTTTATAAGTGACGATAACAATAACAACCATGTGGGTCACATGCTCCTTCATGGTCAAGGCCTGCTCAATACGAACCCCTAGATTTTTTACCATTGTCTTTGGTGCTGGAACAATCCCCAGCTCTCTTGGCCACCACTCTGGGGTCCACAGCAGTGGAGCCTCTCCAAAAAGCATGATCTCAGTCTTTTCGGCGTTTAGTTGTAAAAAGTTGTTACGCATCCATTGAGAGATTGCCAACATGCCGGAGGAGAAGGTGGCTTGAGCTGCCTGGAAAGATTTCTTGAAAGAAAAAGTAAGTTGAGTGTCATCTGCATATGATATCGGGATGAACCCGTAATTCCTTAGAAGTGCGGCCAAGGGAGCGATATAGATGTTAAATAAAGTGGGGCTTAAGCAAGAGCCCTGGGGCACTCCCTTGGTCAGTTCTTTGGATTTAGAACGATACGGCCCCAGATTAACGGTCTGGGAGAGATTTGTAAGGAAACTTGTCATGCACTGCAGTGCCACTCCACCAATACCGGATTCCTCCAGTCTCCTGAGCAAAATCTGGTGGTCGACCGTATCGAATGTGGCGGAAAGATCTAATAACACCAGGAGAGTGGATTGGCCGCTATCGAGTGCTAGCCTGATGTTATTTGTGACAGCCACCACGGCTGTTTCGGTGCTGTATTTCGGCCGAAAGCCTGATTGCGATGGATCAAGGCAGCCTGCCGATTCGATATGGTCTGACAGGTGTTTGTTAATGTGCTTTTCCAGCAGTTTGCTCATGAGAGGTAGGAGAGAGATTGGACGTAAATTAGAGAGATCTTCCATGGAGGCTTTGGTATTTTTGCAGATCGGAATGATCTGTGCTGCCTTCCATGCCAAAGGCAGCTGTCCTTCCTTCAGTGATAAATTAAGTAGAGAGCAAATTGGGGCTGACAGTTGTTTAACAAGAGAGGAAGAGATTCTGGCAGGTATAACATCAAGCGGCGAACATGATTTCACATTGCACATTAAGGTTTCCACCACCTCCTGAGTTAGAGGAGGGAAACTCACCAATGAGTTTACCTTCGAGCAAGGTGAGGGTTCTATAGTAGCGGCAACCATCTGCGAACTGCTAGCAGAGGTGATCTTATTATAGATAGTATCTATTTTCTGTATAAAATAGTCAGCTATTTTATCACAGAGGGTTTGAGATGAGGCTTCCTCTAGATCACAGGCTTTAGGATTTGTAAAAGCTTTCAGAATCTGAAACAAAGCTTTAGGTGTATTCTCTGCCTGACTTAGCTGTTGGGTAATATAGGATTTCCGAGCCAGCTTTATGTTTTTGTGATACTGGGTAAGGGCTGTCCTATATTTCTCTTTATCATCAATAAGATGAGTCCGTCGCCATCGCCTCTCCAAATTTTTGCAATGACTTTTTTCGTTATGAAGCTCAAGTGTAAACCAGGCTGCCTGGGCTTGCCTGGATTTACTAGATCGAGTTCTTAGTGGGGCGATCTGATCAATGGCGGCTTTAGCCACCTCATTGAAATGAGCTAGGCCCTTCTCAACATTCCTGGGTTCAGTATCCCGTGATGAAGTAAAAACCGCTGAGAAGGAGTCAGGGGTAGTTTTATGCCATTGCCTATAGAGGAACTGGTGATCTGGGCTAGATGACTCCTGTCCTCTGGGTCCCTGCACTTGGAAGTCAATGAGTGAATGATCCGACCAACTAAGTGGCCGTGGGGCTTTACATGAGAGGTGGGGTGAGTTGTAGAAGATAATGTCTAGAGTATGTCCAGCTTTATGGGTTGGACCGTCATTAATTTTAGTTAGGTCCAATGCGGCTAGATCAGCCAGGAAAGACGCCGTCTCCGCCTTGCCCTGACACTCACTGTGTACGTTGAAGTCTCCCAGCAGCATAAAGTTATTGGAGGAGATCACATGAGGTGCAATCAGTTCCATTAGTTGAAGTGAGAATTCGGCAATAGGACCCGGAGGCCGATAAACTAATGCGCCTTTCCAACTGTACTGTGGAAGTAGATCCATCCGAAATATCAGGATTTCGATCTTATCGTTACTACGTTGCTCCAGTACAGTGACTTTCGCTCTATCATCATGGATTATGGCTATCCCACCGCCCACTTTAGTCTGCTTATCCAGTCTTTGAATCCTGTAACCCTCCGGGATTGCTATGGTAATTGCAGGGGTGGAGCCCGGTTTTAGCCAGGTCTCAGTTAGAAAACCTAGATCTGGTTTCTCTGAGTTGAGTAAATCCCATATCTCGATCGCGTGTTTTGGGAGCGATCTAATGTTGCCCAGGAAACCCTTCCAGCTCTGCCTGGGGGAGGCAGGTGTCTGCCCTGGATCCTGTCTTATAGCTTTCATAACGGGGAAGTTTCTCATATTTATACAAGATTGACCCAACAGTGTAGGGCCATCTGGGTTGTATGGCTCTTGATCAGGGCCTATACTCTGGTACCTACAGTATATACATGAAAAAGTGCCTTCCATGAAGTCGAGGCGCTTCACCCCATTCAGTAAGTGAGAATGGCACCAACATTGAGGGTTTTCCCTGAGGTACAGTAGGTCTCTACTTGAATATCTTAGCATAAGGTCAGTACCTTGATCTAGATTAAAACGAGCAGGAGTCCTGGCGACGGTCGGGCGCGGACGGGCGCAGACGGGCTTGCCTTTGGCGCACCCGCTGCACGCTCCGTTCTGCATCCGGTTTTATGGAGGAGTTGGCGGACTAGACCGCCAACCTCCAACCAGCCGGAAGTTGCCTCCCTCCACACAAACGGGGAAAAAAAACGCGGTGGACCGGGGAGAGCAACCCAAGAAAAATGGCAGCAGAAGTAAGGATTAAGGTATTTTCACGATTGACTGTGTCCACACAACAGGATATTTTTGTGGTTGGGCCCTCCGTCTTGTCCTGAGCTAGAGGGACCCCCACATCTTGCGCCAAGTCAATGAAAAGGCGGAGAAGGTTTGCACATTGCCCTGTGCCCACCCTACCGATGAAGAGGAAGTCATCCAAGTAGTGGACCCTCCCCCCCGCCGGAGAGCATACTCCTAGTTCCCATTCCAAGAACCCACTAAAGGGCTCAAAGTATGCACAGGATATGGAGCAGCCCATTGGCAGGCATTTGTCGTAGTAGTATTGGCCGTCTAGCTGGAAACCTAGCAAGTGGTAGCTATCTGGGTGTACTGGCAGGAGTCGGAATGCCTATTCTATGTCTGTCTTAGCCAACAGGGCTCCCTTCCCTGCTTGTCTTATTAGTTCTACTGCGTCATCCACCGATTCATATGCTACTGAGCAACTCCCCTGCTCCAGCCAGTCGTTGATGGAGTCCCCATGGGGGTGTGACAGATGGTGTATTAACCTGAACTTGCCTGCCTCCTTCCTGGGCACCACACCCAATGGAGATACCACCAACTGTTTTAGCGGGGGGACGTGAATGGGCCAGCTACTCTCCCCAGCTGTACTTCTTTGTCCACCTTCTGCCTTGCCGCCCCGGGTTGTCTCGTATTGACTTCAGGTTTCGGCTTTCCCATGCACCCACAGGTTCTTTGTATGGGATGGGGGAAGACTATTGTGAAACCTCCCGCTAATGTTTGTCTGTCCGATGTTTTGGGATAATGGCTTAATAAATATAGTAGTCTGCTTGTTTTTATGGGGGTGGGTAGTAGATGCCCCACACCCACTTTGCCCCTGTCTGTTGCAACCTGTCCTTTATTTCTTCACGCTGCCCTTTTCCTTGCTGGCCCCCGCCCCTTGGGCCTGGCTGCAGCGTACAGCAGGATGGTTTCCCCCACAGGTGTGCTTGAACCTGCAAGCGGTCCCCCACTTACACTCATCCTTGTCGTATTTCCAACATGACTTTCCTGACTTGCTACTGTATTGGTTCTTTCCCTTGAAAGACTGTCCCTGACCTTCGTATTTTCATTTTGCCCCATGGGGACGTAAACTGGGCTCCCGTGTGCTGAGCCCTTCTCTGGCTGCTACCATGTGTGTTGTGAACCCCTCCATATCTTGGCAGTCCCATTCGATCACTGGCCATGTCTGCATCTTTTCCCTGAAACCTTCGTCATACTTTAACCAAGCGTCACACTGGTATTTTAGTTGTGCATAGTGCACCTTCTGCTCGTATAAAATCAGTGCTGCTGCACTCTGGGGGAACTTCTCTATGAACACACATGCTAGGGTCCTGAACGCCCTTAGCCAATTCTCAAATGACCTTTCCACCCTGGGCTTTCCTCTGTCCCTCCTGTCCTCGTCTTTTTTGTCCTGCGTTGTCAGGTCCAAGCCTGCCTTGCGCACCTCTAGAAATGAAAAAATATCTATAAACTCTTTTCTCCAAATCCTTTCCTTTACTGTCAGCGGAATGAGGTTGGCCAGGCCTAGGAGTTTCGTGGTGGTGGCGGGGGTCTCCCGGGGAGGGGCGTATGTATTCGCTGGCCGGTTTCCCCCTTGGGTCCGGGACCTCCCCTGCTCCGCTTTTTCCCGCGTTGTTGCCCTCAGGAGCTGCCCCCCGCGTGGTCTCCTCATCCCCTGTCTCTCCATTCCGTTTCTCCCCCTGGGGGTTCTCCTGCACCCGCCCGTTGCCCCCTTTGGTCCCCTTTTTTCTTCGATCTTTGCTCTGGCCCCTGGCTCTTCCCACTGCACTCCGCATTCCACTGGCCCCCCCCAAATGGGGATCCCGGCCATTGCCACCAGGGCACCCACGCTGCTTTGTGAGCCGGTCTCTGACCCCAAGCCTCGCCCTGGAATTCCTGTTGGTCCCCTCCCTGGCCTACTAACCAAGGGGGTTGGAAAGGCCACGGTCGCTGCATTGCTAGATTGTTTACCCCTAGCTGTGTCCCAAAGTTCACAATCTGCCCTGGCCCCCCCTTCGCTTGACCAGCACGCTGCTTCCCCTCGCGCCTTCCCCTTGCGCTTTCTGCATGGCGCTTACCATTGTCAGTGTCCGTCTCGATGCTCCACCCGATGCGTGAGTCTCGAGGGGCCGCCGTGCTGGCCACAGACCTCTCATCGCTGCTGCTCCATCCGTGTCCGAGCCGGACAGCACCTCCGGTGATGATGCCGCTCTGTCTCTGACCCAAGCTCTGTTCCTGTCCCCGGTGTTTTTTGCCTTTTCACCCTCTGTACCCCTTGCTCCTGTCTTGTTCGGCTTCTTGGGGGCCGCAGTTTTGGCTGCATACCCCTTGCCTCCTGGTCGCTTGGGGGGTGGTGTGGGTGAAGAGGCCCGCCTTGGCTTCTTCCCCTTTCTGTTTGGCCCCTCCCCGATGTGCTGGTCCATCCACGACTTCCCTTTCAGGGCCACCAAAGCCCTGGCTTTATCCAGCATGGCCTGTAGGTCTGCATCCAGCTCCGGCTCCGTATGCACTCGTGGCCTCTTCTGCCCTTTCTGGGGGGCCTCCGCACCCCCATGCGCCTCCCTGAAGCATGCTGGCAGCCGTGTCTCCCTGCCAGCTTCCCCTCGCCTTCCGGCCATTTTCCGTTTGATTACTCCTTTATCTTTCACCCCAAAAACTGATTTCAAAAGCCTGCAGCTACCGCTGCTCACTGGCTTCCTCGCAGGTGATTACTCCTCTATCTTTCACCCCTAAAACTGATTTCAAAAGCCTGCAGCCACTGCTGCTCACTGGATTCCTCGCAGGTGCCGCAGGAAAAAACGGCTCGTGCCCCTTTAAGGCTTGCTCACAAGGACCCGCCCCGCCGAGCCTTCCTGTTTCCCAGCCTTTGTTGCCGCCCCTGGCCGCAGCTTCCACTCTGCTATCTCTCCGCTGCCCCGGGCGACTCCTCTCGCTTCCCTTGGTTGTGCCGGAGGCTCAGGGTGGACCGCTCACCTTACTGCTCACCGCTCTTCCAGCCTCTCCGTTGACTGCTCCTTCACGACCGGTCCCCGCCGGATGGAGCCTGATCCTCGCTGCTGCTCCCGATCACTCCCGGCTCCGCCTTCCACCTGGACAGCCTGGTCCATGCCGCCTGCTCGCCGATCACTGGCCTCCCTGTCGCACACTACGCCGACCGCAGTTTCGTGCCAGGTGCAGCATGGTTCCCATTCGCTGCTCCCGATCATTCCCGGTGCCGCCTCGATACCTCCTCCAGCCTCAACACCCTGGTTCACGCTGCCTGCTTGCAGTCGCCCTCAGTCCGGTCCTTGTTCCTCCTGGGGGCCGCCGTCCTTCGCTGCTCCTCTTGACTGACCTTCGTCCTCCGTAAGTAACTCCCTTCAGCGGGGATTCCGTATTCTTCTTGCAGGGGGGGTTGCATGCTAGCTTTGGGCCTTGTGCCCCTATTTAACCCCCCCAGCTACTTGCAGCCTCGCCCCCTGATTAGGGGGGCCATCGGCTACCTTGGGGCGTCCAATCCTGGTCGCCCCCTCTTTCGCGGGCTTCCGCGACATCTACCCGCCTCTTGGCGGCGTTTGCCCCAGGCCCCCATCGGGTCCAGCTGCACCTTCCCCGGCCCGGGTTTCAATCTCACACAATGCCAGAGTAGAACAGCTGCTCAAGCATGGGCATTCTCCTTTTATTATACCGAACAGACCATTCCTGGATGTGGGCATGGAGAGTGCACGAGTCAGAGTGAGATGTGCAGTCTCAGTCTTCGAGTGTGTAACTGTAAATATCATTCATCCCCAAATTTAAATAAAGATAAACAGAGTAAAGCTACTGAACATTTTCCTTTTGAGTCTGCAGTCCTCAGTACAGTTGATAGCCAGTGGGCATAGATGTGGCCATAGTACCTGGTGACAGGCCTGTAGCAAGGAGTATATTTTTAGAGGGGCAGGGCCCTCAGCAATGAACAAATCTCATAAAAAGAAATTACCCGAATCTGTAGAAATTATAGTAAGGAGGAGCAATTTTGAAAATGCATTTCCAACCTGAAAGATAGATTACGGTTGAGCGGGTATGATAATTCTCTCCTAGATCATTCTGATTCAAGAATACAAACGGTAAACCTCTGGCTCTCTTAATTCTTGGAACCGTAAGAAGACCCAGCTTGGTTGACCTAACTTCTGTGTTGGCCTTGTAGGGGTTGATAAGGTGGAGGAGACTCTGTGGGCCTGCTCTATTTTTATATGTATAACAGGGATCACATCTCAAAAGCCATTGATTTAATGTTCGGAAGGGTAAACCCGTAAGGGATGCAATTACTAGGAACTATTTGACTCTACTCTCAGTAGATACAAATTGGTTACCCACTCCTCCCACGGATATATTTATGCACACAATGCAACATGTGCGATATGGTATTAACAGAGTGTTCTACTTCAATTACAATTCTTCCAGGATATATCAAATTGATCAGGTTATTAATTGCAAGAGTACTTTCTCAGAATATGTGACTCTGTGTAACTGTTCTGTGAATTACATGTGGAGTAAAAAAAGGACATTAAAGCTCAGGATACACAAACACAATAGAGCAGTCAAAAGCGTTGAGTATCCTGTGGCTCTATATGTCAAGGAATCACATCCACAGAATAGCAATATTACTTTCCATGGTATTCAGTTGATTCTAACTAACCCATGAGGGTGAGATAAGGAATTAGCTCTGAGACAAGCAGCTGCACGTTGGATCTGCTTCCTATGAGGTGCTGAGAAAGGGTTTAACAAAGAAAAAGAGGTACATCATTTTTTATAAAAGGTTTATAGACTAGCCTGAAACCTATGAGATTAAATATTGTGATATGTGAATATGATGCTATTAGGTAGGTTAGATGTCCCCGTGCATCACACACTTAGTATATGTAAGAATTGTACATTTGCTTTTAACATCTTAAAAGGTACATTATATGGCCTTTATATGTAGTTATTATGACCTGCATCAGACCCTCAGAACTAAATCTTTGTGATGATAATTTTCTTTTTTCTTTTTCCTTGGTGTAGAAGTTTGATAATGGAGGACTGACTGTAGTAGAACTAGATACACGGTAATGTAGTTTAGCATGTAACTTGGAACTGGACTTTATTGGAGGAATTAACAATTTTGCATTGACAAGGAGCAAGAGATGTCTTGACTTGTGAGATTGTAATACCTTGCCTAATACGGGGATGATTTACCTAAGAGCGAGAACTCGACTTGATTAAGGAACAGTGCCCTTGGAATACATATCTCTTTAATATGACGCCCCTTTTTGTATCTCAGTAGGAGCAGATACACGTTTCGAATCAGGATTTTTCTTGATATACCTCTCCAATATGCCTCTACTCTTTGGTTGAAACTGAACACTGGTTTTAGTGTTACAATTGGTGTTTTTAATCCCCATTTTTAAGAAAGGAGATAAAGCCTTCCCCAATAACTGTAGACCTATCTCTCTCCTTGATGGTACTGCGAAACTGATGGGACTGTTGTTATTGAACAAGCTAGAGGAGTGGGCTGGAGAGGAACGTCCTTACACAGACGCAGTATGGTTTTAAAAAGGGGAAAGGGACAATAGACCAATGCCTTCACCTGAGCATGGTAATTGCCAAATATACAGCAGCTAAGAAAGGTCAAATATACATGGCCTTTATGGATCTCTCGGCTGCCTTCGATTGTGTCACCCATTCAAAGTTGTGGTCAGTGATGGAAGGTATGGGCATAAACAAACCCATTATCGTGTTTATCCACCAGATGTACTCCCAGGCTACTGCCTGTCTCCGGTATGGGAAGGATGGAGAATATCCTAGGTCTTTCGACATCCGTCGAGGAGTCATACAGGGCTGTGTCCTGGCCCCTTTTTTATTTTCATTATACACCAATGGGGTGGAGGCAGCGCTGCTAGGTGCCACAAAAGATGTTCCACACTTTAACTCCACCCCCTTGCCCATACTCCTCTATGCAGATGATGCAGTGCTCATAGCGAGAACTGGGTGGGCACTGCAGAAACTGATAGAGGAGTACACTAGATTCATGCAAAGCCAGGATCTGCAGGTAAATGAGGCAAAATCCTACGTACTGGTGGCAGGGGCCCGCCCGAAGAAATTTCCAACTTTCCAGATAGACTCCTGTAGCATGGAGGTAATGGATACATTCTCCTATTTAAGGATCTTCTTTGACAGAAAATATAACTGGAAAAATATGGTAGCCAGTAGAGCACTTCTTTTAGAAAAAAGTATAGCGGGCATTTTCACTTTTGTTTAAAAGGTTGGCACCAAACCCATTCCAGAAATAGGGAACGTATACGTTGCTAAAGCAATCTCTGTGGCCGCATATGGGGCAGGGGCATGGGGTACCATTGAAACTGGGCCCCTCCAGTGCAGGGAAGATGGCTTCTTTAAAATGTTGTTGGCCCTGCCAGGGAGTAGCTCAAATTATAAATGCCATGCAGAACTAGATACTCCATACATTTCAAACACTGTTCACCTTGCACCTATTTCACTGTGGCACTCCACATGGTGCAGGGAGACGGTGACCTTGAATCAGATCATTCTGAGGGACAGTTTAGTGCTCGACTTACCTCATAAGATCCAGTAGTTACAGTATGTTAAGTGCACTTTGAGGGCTCTGGGGCTATTAGGATTATTTGAGGACCCACCCAGTTGTGTGTTTATCTCTAAGGCAAGGATTAAAGAAACTTATCTACAGAAAATGATGCATGATAGAAGGGAGACTAATAGCAACAAAACCACTGTGAAACTCTATCTAAAGTCCCCTCTCCAACACTGAGACTGTTCACTCATATTTAGCGACTGTGTCTAACCCCCAGCATAGGTTTATTTTAGTGAGATTTCGATTAAATGATATCCCCCTGATACTGGGTTACCCTAATAATGTATATTCTCTAGGCAACCTACCCGCATGTCCTTGCAATGGAACGTCAAGGCAGATTTGCACACACTCTTTTTCTGCAGTTTTTATAGTGTTCATAGGAAAATAATTATCATTCCAAGTCTGCGGAAATACAATTTTAGGAGATGTCAACCTGCCCTCTATTACTTACAAATGCTGGCTGACCCCTTAGTTTGTTACTCTTTGACATAATTTCTTTGGTCTGCCATGAAGATTAGGAGAGTCCAGCTACTCTACGACATTTGATCTTAGAGGCAGTTATTTTCAGATTTATTGTTCACGTGTTTTTAATAAGATATTATATCTGTGCAGTTTTAAATATTGTAAGGCTATATGGATTTATTAATTGTATTGATCTACTTATAATTGAATCTTTTTTATACTGGGTATTATGAAAAAAAGGTAGTTTCCCATGGCAATAGATCACACTTGTACAGATAATTTGGGGAGATATGCAGCAGTGTGTGGAACCTGGGAGGGTGACATGCTTACCATAATATCGGTATATTCACCGCCAGGCCTACAAGAGGCGGCATTCAGAGACCTAGGGAAAGTGATGTTAACGTTCCCCATGGGGAAATTGATCGTGGGTGGGGACCTTAATTCCGTGCTGTCAGGGAGGCTAGACCGTTATTCCCCCAGAGATTTAGCCTCATCATAGCTCATACTCCCTGTTAGACCTGGCACCATTGGCGTGGGTCTCCCTTCTATTTTTTCACTGTTGCCTCCTATGTTTTTGCTATGTTTTTGCTGGTCTAGATGCTTTGGGCACTTTGCCACTGCTATTCAGTGCCAAAGTGCAAGTGCTCACTATTGTAAAGTGTTGTATTGGATTAGTGACTCCATGATTGGCTTATTTGATTTACTTGTCAGACCCTAGTACAGTGCACCATGTGTCCCCAGGGCCTGTAAATCAAATGCTGCTGGTGGGCTTGCAGCACTGATTGTGCCACCCACAGAAGCGGCTTGTAAAATATGGCTCAGGCCTGCCATTGCAGAGCCTGTGTGCAGTCTGGGACTGCCATGTCGACTTGGCAAGTGCACACACTTGCCAGTCCCTAAAACCTTCCCTTTTCTACATATTAGTCACCCCTAAGGTAGGCCCAAGGGCAGGGTGCATTGTATGTAAAAGGTACGGCATGCCCTGATGTGTGTGGCATGTCCTGATAGTGAATTACAGCCAATTTCGTTTTTCACTATTGCAAGGCTATCTGTTCCCATAGGCCAGAATGGGCAGTTTGATTATAACCTCTTATAATCCTAACTGACCCTAGGAACAAGATAGGAAAATAAAGTTTAGTATGCCTGAACTCAGAATGTTAAAATACATCTTTTAGTGTGGGTGATTTTTACATTCTGTGTTTGAAAATACCACTTTTAGAAAGTAGGTATTTTCTTGCCTAACCATCCAGCATGCCTCTGCTAGGTTTGTGTATTCAATGTCTGGTTTGTGAGTGACAGGGGGCTGGAGAGGGCCTTGGGTCCAGCAGTCTGATGGGTCAGGGCTGGGCTGGATAGGACCTGCATTGAATAGAGAGTAGGGGGAGGAGATTTCCTTTCACTGACCTGAGCCCTCATAGAATAGAGAGTAGGGGGAGGAGATTTCCTTTCAGCTACCTGGGCCAGGTCTGCTTTCAACAATGCTGTCTCCACCTCCTGCCAGGAAGCTGCATCAGGGAGGACAGAACTGGTTTTGGCTGGGCACAGACACCCTCTGCCTTCAGAGGACAAAGGATTTTGCAGTATAAATATTGGGGCCCAGACCCCAGAACTTTAGATCACTTCTGGGAATCAAGACAAACCCTTTACCAAGGAGAAGAACCGGAGAAGCTGAAGGAAGATTACTGCCCCTGTGCTGTTGCTGTTTGGGGTTGGCCTGCAGTGGTTACATTATTGCCAAGGAAAGGAGAAAGGAACTTTGTGTGAACTTTTACTATCTTGAGGAAGATCTCCAAGGGCTTGAACTGAGCTTGCCTCCTGTTCTGAAGTCTCAGGGTCACAAAGACTTCACCACCAGCTCCCCCTGAATTTCCTTGCTGGGAATTCTACCTGCAGTGAGGTGCCTGCTGTTGTTTTGGGCCCTCTGGAGACTGCGTGTCGCTGGGAGCTGGAAGCGCGACGCAACGAGGAAGAAGCGTGTCGCCGCTGCAGCAGTTGGCGTTGAATCGCCGAAGAAGCGTGTCGCCGCCGCAGCTGGTCGCCGTCGCATCACCGACGAAGCGTGTCGCATCCCCGGAGAAGCGTGTTGCCGCCACAGAGGTTGTCGTCGCATCACCGGAGAAGTGTGTCGCAGGGCCTGTCGCGGCTCAAGAGTCTTCTGAGTTGCTGCACGGCCGCCAGGCGTGCACGCATCGCATCCACGTTGTCGCATCGCAACAAAGACGCCATTTTGTCGCATCGCACCGGATCGTCGCATCGAATTGCGGCGCCATCTTGTCGCATCGTAACCGGAACGCAGTAAGAAGCCGACGCATCACCTCCTCTCCGGTAAGGAACCGACGCATCACCTCCCGTGCGCTGCAGTAAGGAACCAAAGCATCACCTCCCCCGAAGCAAGGAACTGACGCATCACCTTCCCTGCGACCCTTTTGTTTGTATTGCGTGACGCATCCAAGGTACTTTAAAAGTAAAGTGTCGCTTTTACCATCTACATTGAACTAAGCTATTTCTACCATTTTAAAGACTTATTTTTGATTACAGTATTGTGGATTTTTGTCATTTGGTCTTGTGTTAAGTCTAGTAAAGATTACTTATTTTTCTAAACTGGTGTGGTGTCCATTTGTAGTGTTTTCACTGTATTACTGTATGTGTTCACAAATGCTTTACACACTGCCTCTGAGATAAGCCTAACTGCTCGTGCCAAGCTACCAAGGGGGTGAGCAGGGGTTATCCAGGAGTGTACCCCCCTTTCCCTGACTAGAAGCAAGGGCCCCTACTTGGTCTAAGGTACCTACCTCTGCCAACTAGAGACCCCCATTTCTAACACTCCCACATTTCCAAGATGCAATGGGGCTAGTGGATGCCTGGAGGGTTCATCACCCGACTGAGTCACACTTTACATTTCACTCTGGGGCCCATAATAGTCTCTCTCGAATCGACTATATTCTCACTCCGGCGGATCAGGTCAGAAACGTTCAGGAGATCCGACATTTAGCAAGGGGCATATCAGATCACTCTCCAATATGGGTGCAAGTAGAGATTGGAAAAGGCAGCAGTACTAGATTGGCGCCCATAAATCCGTGGCATCTCCGAAACCCGAACATAAAACTGAAGGTTACTCAGGAAATAGATTATTATTTCAAGGAAAATGTAGGTTCTGTAAAATCGGCACAGATTTTCTGGGAAGCCTTCAAAACGGTGATACGGGGACATGCAGTGTCCCAGATAGCAGGAGCAAAGAAGGAAAAGAATGCAGGGCTTCTACGATTAGAAGATAAGATACTGAAATTAGAGGGTGAACTCAGTGCATCAGATGGGCGGGATAGTGCACATCTCCTTAAGTTGAAGAAGGAGGAGTATAGGAGCGAGGCGAGAAACATGGCTAGAACACTGGATAGGCACAGGTTGGGGCGCATATACGAGCTAGGGGACAAAGCCGGGAAGCTGCTGGCTTGGCTAGACAGGAGAGAAATGGCGAGCCAGCTGGTCACAGAACTATTAGGGGATTCTGGGGACAGTCTTACAGACACACAAGATATTGCTAACGAATTTGCCAGATATTATGAGCAGCTCTATACGTCCAAGATCACCAGGCAGGCTGGGGAAATGAAAGGGCTGTTGTCAGAAATGCATCTACCGTTGTTAGCAGACGATGATAGAACTTTGCTAGATAGTGATCTCGTCCAGGAGGAAATAGCTCAGGCCATTCGGAATCTCCAGACAGGAAGGCGATGGGCCCAAATGGTCTCCCGATTGAGCTTTACAAATTGAGGCCGGATGGAATAGCCCCTCACCTTAAGGCGATGTATGAGGAGAGCCTTGAGAAGGGACACTTGCCACAAGACCAGAGGATAGCTAATCTAGTAGTGATATACAAAGATAGAAAACCCAAACATAAATTCTCGTTGTACCGACCTATATCACTGCTGAGCGCAGAGGTCAAAATTCTGGCCAAACAGCTGGCCACTCGACTGGTTCGAGTAATTTCCGGTTTAGAACATCCTGACCAATCTGGCTTTATCCCATCCAGGAAAACGTCATTAAACTTGAGACGACTACACGGAGTAATGGGGAGGGTGGACACCATAAGAGAAGATGCGATGGTGGTGTCCTTGGATGCTACCATGGCGTTTGATAGTATTGAATGGCCGTATCTCTTTGCTGTCCTGGAGAAATTCGGGTTTGGTCCGAAATTTATCGGCTTGATACGACTCCTATATGCTGACCCCCTCGCTCAAGTAGTTGTTAATAACAAAAAGTCTGACATCTTTGATCTCCGCAGAGGGACACGACAGGGTTGCCCCTTGTCACTGCTCGTATTTGCGCTAACGCTGGAGCCCCTAGCCTACTGGATCAGGACAGACCCTATAATCCTGGGATTACGATGGGCAGAGGGCTGGGAAGATCGTATCTCACTATCCGCAGATGATATCTTGCTATACCTGGCCTCTCCAGATAGATCATTACATGGGGGCCTTAATTTATTTACTAACTTTGGCACCTATTCCGGTTATACCATTAACTGGTCAAAATTGCTCATATTTGTATTAAATGGCAACCCGCCTGCCTTGCCCAAGGACCGCAAATGATAGCCAAAGACTGATTTAAATATCTAGGGCTGTTCAATACTAAAGACCCCAAACTTTATTACACTTCCAACTTGCTACTGCCGCTAAGACACGATGTGGAGCACTGGAAGACACTTACGTTATCGCTCCTGGGTAGAGCAGCACTCTTCAAGATGATGTTGTTGCCTCGCTTCTTGTATGTCCTTCACAACTCACCCGACACCGTCCCTGCGTCCTACTTTGCAGCAGTGGAAAGTGCACAGAGAACGCTGCTTTGGGGAAATAGACCACCACGAATATCATTCTCAAAACTAGTAAAAGGCTGGTATTATGGGGGAACCGGGCTGCCAAATATCAAAAAGTATTATTGGGCGGCGCAGCTAGCCGCCATCAACCAGTGCGTATGCTGGCCTCAGAATGATCCAGAATATGCTATGGATAGGTGGCTCTTGCCCGGGAGCAATCACACAAGGGCACTATATTCCAGACCCACGAAATTCGGTCTGACAGGCCCCACAAACCACTCGGTGCAGGTGTGGCATACGGTACAGAGGAGTATGGGATGGGTTAAGACTATAACACTGGCCACTCCGCTGTGGGATACGGAACAACTGGGCTCCCTTTGGAGAACGAAGGGTTTCGATAAATGGGATACTATTGGAATATCTCGGGTGGGGGACCTTTGGAAAAAGGGAGAGGTGTTGCCCTTAGCGACATTACAGCACAACTTTGAACTGGCAGAAAATGAGAGATTCCGATACCTACAGGTACGGCATGCCTTGAAAACAGTGATCCCGGCGGGAGTGACCCCTCCGGAGGCCTCACCTCTTGAAGATAGACTCCTGGCTGGGTATATATGCCACAAATAGCAATTTCCCTGACTTACTCAAAATTGATCAACCACTCGCCAGATCCCCTTCCGCAACTCTGTGAAAGGTGGGAGAGGGACTTGTCGGGGCTAGAGGAGGAGGAGTGGCAGGAGGCACTGTCATCGCCAAAGGAGGTAGCAATATCCTCTAAATTGAAGTTTGTGCAGTTGAAAATATTGCACAGAATATATGTTACGGGGCCCGCTCTGGTCAAGATGGGATATAGAGAAGACCCTAATTGCAGAAGACAATGTGGCTAGGAGGGTACGCTCCTACATATTATATGGGAGTGCCCCTACGTTAGCAGGTACTGGAGTGCTGTCCTCCGTTGCATGGAGGAAGTCCTGGGAGAAAGACTAACACCCAAGGGCAAACACTGTTTGCTAAATGTGTGGGAGCCAACATATTTGGGCAGTAAAGAGAGAACATGGGTGTCGATGGGTGAGATCGTTGCCAAGAGAAATATAGCAAGTAAATGGGGGGCGCAGGATGTACCGACAGTGAGGGAATGGGAAAATGATATGGAATGGTGCATGTTCAGGGAGAAAACAGTTTATGTATCCAGGGGGTGCCCTAATAAGTGGATGCAAATATGGGGTAAATGGAATGAATACAGGGGAATTTATGCGTACCACCCAGATTACCATCGCAAGCCTCCTCAGACGAACTAGAATCCTGAAATATAAGAACACTCTAACCAGGGGCAGAGATTATTTATTGCAATCGACCTCGGTGTTCCGCGTCAATGATTATAGTGACTTCAACACTGCACTATCTGTGAAATCTGTATTGTTGTTTGTTGTAACCAATAAAAAATGTTTTTAAAAATATATGTAAAATCTCCTTAAGGAATTTGCATTGAGAAGTGTTGAAGGTGGAACTATATGGACCCCAATTGAAGGCCTTCTATTGATAAGGGAGGAAGTTTATGTATGTGACTCAATAGGGACTAATTCAAATGTATTATCTTTAATAAATGTGTAATAGATATGCAGCACACATAGAAAGAGGAAAAAAACATGGAGAAATAAACATATTTCTCCTTGGTACGCCTCTCCTGCGGAGGTGTATATTTTAGATGCATTCCCAAGTTTGGTAAATCTGGAAATGCATTAATAATCATGGGAGTTGCGTGGGAACAGCTATGCAATGCCTATGTACTTCAGATTTTTAAAGCCATTTAAGTGGCTTTATACATCTGACTTAAAGGTGTGCATCACGCATGTACCACATTGCGTGGTGCAAGAATGATGCAAACCTCTCATAAATATGCACCTAAGTGTCAAGCATTCCAGCAATGCTAAAATGTCTCAATGTCAGATGCATGGACTTCTTATAAAAGCTAGTTGAAACATAGCGACCCCCACTTTTAGTTATTTTTCGGTGATATGAATGCATTTGCAAAGACTTTAATGGATTTGCACCCATAATAGAGTGTCATAATCCAGCATTCAGTAAGTTGTATAGAATAGAGAGAATATATCTCCCAGCTGGCTGGGTATTTTCCATATGAGTAGTTAAAAGATAGCTTTGCTGTCAGAAACCACAGTCATAAAAATAGGTGTAAGCTGGGGAACAGCTTTTCTGTCAGGTGCCACTCTTCTAAGGTACGTCAATACAAAAGTATACACGTCCTCTCTGAAGCCTGAGCATGCGATCAGTGTAAGACATTGCTTCTGTTTCACTTTGAGAGTGTAACCTGCAAGAGATTTTCACCTTGAAAGACACCTTTTTTGTACGAAGCCACAGCTTCAGAGGGTTTACATTTACTATTCCCACTCCAATGTAAGTAAAATCAGTGAAAGTGTTTGACTTTGAGGGGTTATATTTACTATTCCCACTCCAAACTAAGCAACATTAAGGAAATTGCCAGACTTTATCAGAGTTCGATTTACTATTCCCACTCCAATCTAAGCAACAGTAATGAAGGTGTTGTACTTTGGAGGGATTCAATTTACTATTCCTACTCCATCATAAGCAAAATCAAAGAAAGTGTTGGACTTTGGAGGGGTTATACTTACTCTTTCCACTCCAATCTAAACCAGCATTTGCAATGCAATCGGTCTCGCCTTTGGGACCTTATATGTATTTAGCTATGCAGCACATTAGCCTGGGTGCTGAAACATCTACTGTTCTTTAACATTGAGGGAAAGTAAGCACCAAACTGCGTGACACACCAGGTATGGGAACACATGGAGAGAAATATTGCCTTTCAGCGGGAAATGGTATTGTCCAAAGCTCTGTTTTTAATATAAAATTAGGGCTTTCGGTGGTCATATCACTGAAAATACAAGATTAGAACAAAATGTTATTGTCTACGGGTGCTCGTGGAAGACAATTTCTACGGACTGGAATCTAGAGAATGCTAAGGTGATTCTGGTATTTTACTGACCTCTGCTGGTCGTTTTCTATCAAGAAAGTTAAATAGAGGCAGTTGCCAGAAAAATAGAAAAAAGAAAGTCCGTCAGCAGAAAGCAATTCTGGTATTTTACTGACCTCTGCTGGTCGTTTTCTATCAAGACAGTTAAATAGAGGCAGTTGAACAGATTAAAAGTCCCTAAGAGGAAGCAGACAAGTCCTAGGGCTGATCTCCAGAGCCCACAAAGTAACATACACATATAAGTATATACTAAAGTATATAAGTATATACTAAAGTATACACAAGAGGTTTCGAATGCTCGACCTAAAAACAGTAGGGAAAATGTTGGATTTCAGAGGCGTTAATTTTACTTTTCCCACTACAAACTAAGCAACATTAATGAAATTGTTGGATTTCATAGGAGTTAGATTTACTAGTCCCACTCCAATTTAAGCAACAGTAGGTAAGGTGCTTTGACTTTGGGGGGGGGAGGTAAGATTTCCTATTCACTTCAATGTAAGCAAAATAAATGAAATTGTTGGTCTTTGAAGGGGTTCGATTTAGTATTCCACTCGAATCTCAGCAACAATAGGGAAAGTGTTGTTTTTTTTTTTTTCAAAAACCTTTATTGAACAAAATTGCATAGCATAGTTACATGAGTGCACTGTATTAAGACATCATGTACAGACATATGATACATTTCAGCAAAAGATACCTCAAACACCAAATGTACGGAAGCAATACGGAGAAGTAATATAGTGGGGGCACCCATACAGTGGGAAGGACCGCAGAAAGAAGCACCTTAAGTGAGGGAGAGAGGATGTTGAACCGAGGGGAGGGAGAGCAGGAAGCAAGCAACTCATTGACCATCACCGGTGGCCGCCGCGGGCGGGTCGCTGGCGGGGAGCGCGGGAGAGGTCGCCAGGCGCTGGGAATTGCGACTTAGGAGATAGGACGTCAGTGGGCCCCATATGTCGATTGGGCGGGATCTGGCCGGCATGAGGTCCCAGAATTTGGACAGGAGAGTTTGGCAGCGCGAGGCATCCTCAAGCCAGGGAGCGGCCTTGGGGGTGGGCTTGCGGCCCCAACACATGGAAACCCTGCGCCGCGCAAGAACCAGTAGCATGGCAGTCAGACGGCGGGAGGCATCAGGGCAATATTTTACAAAGCCTAAAAGGCAAAGTGGAGGATCGGGCTGGACAAGCGACGAGGTGATCTCTGAAAAAGCGGTGCAGACCTCACGCCAATACGCAGAAACTTGGGGACACAGCCAGGCGAGGTGGGAAAAATCAGCCGCAGGCGCAGAGCAGCGCAGGCATCTGTCATTAGGAGTGAGTCCCATCTTGTGCAGCTGGACAGGTGTCCGGTAGAGCCTATGTAAATATTTAAAATGAATAAGGCGCAGACGGTAGTTAGGGGACAGGCGTTTGATCTGGTTACAGCAATAGAGCCAGTCAGCTTGAGAGATCTCGACTCCCAGGTCCTCGCCCCATGCCACGCGCGCTCGGTCAGTGGAGATGGAAGACGCCGCCAGCGTGAGGGCATAGATTTTAGTGACTAATTTTCGAGGGGAGGGGGACTTATAGAGGAAGTCTAGAGCATCCATCGAGGGAGGGGGCAGGGGAAACGAGGGGTGAAGCTCCCTGCAGACCGCCCTAAGTTGATAATAGAGTAGAGTGTCCATGGGGCCAGAGTCGGTGGCTAGTGAAAAGAAAGTGCCCCCGGGATAGAAATCCGACACTGTAGAGAGCCCTAAGCGAGTGGCGTGTTTAACCATCCCAGAAGTTTGAAGATGAGGAAAGGCCGGATGATGAGCAACTGGCACCGTATGCGCGGAGAGCAACTCAGAACTGGAAAATTTACGGAGCCCCTCCCAGGCCCAGCGCAAGGTTTCGACTGTGTCGATCTCAGTGCGTGGGAGTTTTGCTGGGGCGAACAAGGCGGTCGAGAGCGGCCATGGGGCAGCAAGGTCGGCTTCCACCGCAACATGCGGCTGAAAGGGGGTTTGATGGAGCCAAAAATGAAGAAAACTGGCTTGGGCACTAAGGGCATAGAGTTTGAAATCAGGGGCACCAAGTCCGCCGCGCGACATCGGGAGGGTGAGAATGTTGTAAGCGATCCCAGGCTGTCGACCGGCCCAAACCAAAGTAATGAGCAAAGAGCGGATTTTGCGAAAAAAGTGGGCAGTGAGAGGGATGGGAATGTTCACGAACAAATACAAAAACTTCGAGAGCACAACCATCTTGGCAATAGCTATGCGACCTGCCAAAGAGAGGGGTAGCCGGTTCCAGAAGGGGATCTTGGACTTAAACCAGTCCACAGCACAGCCAAAGTTAGCTCTCCAGAGTTCGTCCACGTCCCTGCTCAGCCAGATACCTAAGTACCTAGTGGGACACGATGCCCACACGAAGAGGTAGTCTGGAATGAAAGGCGCCGTGGCATCCATGAGGGGAAACAGCACCGATTTATTCCAATTCACCTGGATACCAGAGTAGCCCCCGAACCGTATCACCTCACGAACCAACGGGCTGAGATTCTCCTGGGGATTACAGACATAAAGGGTGACATCGTCCGCGTACATGGAGAATAAAAGAGCACGAGCCGCAAAATCGATGCCTCTTTGGGTGTGATGCTGTCGAAGTCTGGCCGCGAGGGGTTCCATTGCGATGGCAAAAAGCATGGGTGATAGAGGGCACCCCTGTCGGGTACCTCGCCCGATGGAGATTGGCTCGGATATTTGACCGTTGACCCGGAGGCGGGCAGTGGGAAGGGTGTAGAGAAGTGATACTTTGCGTATAAAAACCGGGTTGAAGCCTCAGCGGGGGAGGAGATAAAAAAGGAATGGCCACTCTAAGGTGTCGAAAGCTTTGGTGGCGTCAAGCAGGGCGGCCACCGCAGGAAGCGCAGGATTAATTTGATGAAGGACGGAGAAAATAGTCCGGAGATTGTGAGAGGTCGCGCGGCCAGGGATAAAACCAGACTGGTCCGGGCTGGCAATTAACGGCATGAGAGGAAGAAGGCGGGAAGCTAGAAGTTTGGCGAAGATTTTATTGTCCGTATTAATCAGTGACAAGGGACGATAGGAGTCTCTCATCTCAGGGGGTTTGTCCGGTTTGAGGAGTAAAGTGAGTAGAGCCTCGCGGAGCGAGGGGGGAAATTGGCCGGTCTCATAAGATTCATTATACATGGCAGCCAAATGGGGAACCAAAATGTGAGCGAAGGATTTATAGAAGGAGACCGGCAGGCTGTCCGAGCCGGGGGCCTTATCGCCTGGCATACCATTAATTGCGGCTAGAATTTCTTCTTTGGAGAAAGGCTCGTCGAGGAATTCCCGGTGGGGGTTGCTGAGCCAAAGGAGTTGGAGGGTATCGAAGTATTGATTGAGAATCTCACACGGGGGGACAGATCCGGCCGTGTAAAGTTGTGTATAAAAAGCCGCGAATCGCGCTTTGATTTCGTCGGGGGAAGTAGTTCTGGCTGGGCCACCATCTTGAAGGGCAGGTATGTAGGACGCTGCGTGAGGCAGACGGAGGAGGTTGGCAAGGGTTTTCAAAGGGTCACCAAAGCGACGCGCCCGCGCCTCCCTACCGAGGAACGAGAGTTCTCTGTCGGCCTCGGCATCAAAGTCAGAGAGCTTCCCGCGGATCTGGGCTAGCATGGCAGGGTTAGGGTCCCGTGAGTGTGAGGAGTCAAGAGCCTTAATCTCCATTTCCAATTTAGCGAGAGCATCGCGAATAGAGCGCAGGACACCAGACTGTTTAGAAATACATTCCCCACGAATAACGACTTTAAAACCCTCCCACAACGTGGAGGGGAGTCAACGGTGCCTTCGTTAAGCTGGAAATAATTGGTGATAGCGGTTTGTACTTCGTCACAGAAAACCGAGTCGCGTAGCGCGTTACGGGGAAGCCGCCAGGAGAACGCGCGACAGGGCGAGTGCGGGAGACGCAGGCAGAGGCGAACAGGAGCGTGATCAGAGAGGGTGCGCGCCATATGCTCGACAGAGGAGAGCCAGGCGAGGACGTCCGGGGTGGTAATCCAGAAGTCCAAGTGGGAACAGCAGCCGCGGGAGCCAGAGACGCAAGTGCCCTCGCGGTCCTCGGGGCAAACGTGGCGCCATGCATCAAACAGGGAGTTATCAGTGAGGATGGAACTAAGGATCGTGGCAGCGCGCGGGTGGGAAGTGTGGGGGCCAGAGCGATCTAGCATGGTGGACAGTGTAACATTAAGGTCACCTCCCCAAAGGAGCGCAGCAGGGCCGAGGGATGAAATATGGTGCCAGACAAGCGCAAAGAAGTCCGGGTCATCGTTATTTGGACCATATAGTGCAGCGAGTGTCAATGGCTGGGCCTGAAGGGTACCATGGAGGATCACAAAACGCCCCCGAGGATCGAGCACTACCTGAGAAGTTTGCCATGGGAGCCCTCTACGCATAAGGATGGAAACCCCCCGAGAGTAATTAGAATAGAAGGAGGAGTGTATTTCCCCCCAATGCCGGGAAAGCAGTCTGGAGGAAGTCGCAGGTAGCAGGTGAGTTTCCTGTAGAAAACAAATGTCCACCCTGTGCCTGGTGAGATGGGGGAGCCTTGCGGTGGTCATTAAGACCGCAGACGTTCCAGGTCCAGAAAGTGGTGTCAGTCATGGTGCCATAGTTATGAAAGTAGTGTCGAGTACAGTGGTACGTGAGGATGATTCCTCGAGTAGGTGCAGAGAGCGATGCAATGTATCATGGTGGAGCAAGCACCGTGCAGCAGCATAGGAAATGCAAGAAAACAACACAGCATGAACGATAACAAACCAGCAGGCCTCGGAGGGAGACCGCGAACACCCAAATCCCCCCACCCAACCACCCACACCAACCCCCCAATCAGGCAGAGAGACCACCCACACCCACCCCGGGGAACCACAACTGGGAAGGGGAAAGTCTATGTCCAAGGAGGGAATTATCCCGTGGAGGCATGCCGTCGCTCAGCACACACCCCTGCCGGGGAGACAGGGTGGCCAAGCCAGGTGTCGTAGCAGACTGCGGGAGGGAGAACGTCCTAGGTACGGAGGCACCTAGCCCCTGAATATGGCTGCGAAAGGATGAGCTCCATGGAGAAAGGAGTAGCAAAGTGGGCCGAGGCGGAACAGGTTATCAAGTAGCCTAAGGAGGGACCAACTGCCAGAATTATGGTACACTGCAGGTTCAGTCATTGTCACTTAAGTTGCAGTCGGTTGAGGCTTGGGAATTCGCAGGAGTAGAGCGGTGCGATTGGTCTAGTTTCTTTGCAAAGGCCAAAGCGTCCTTGGGGTCAGGAAAAACGAGTGTCTTGGAGCCTTGCCTGACTCGTAGTTTGGCAGGGTATGCCAGGGAGTAGGAGACCTCGTGCTTCAGGAGGATTCGTTTTGCAGGAAGGAACTCGCGGTGGGCAGCCTGCACCGCCAAGGTGTAGTCGGGGTAAAACGACAGGGAGTTGGCCTGATGGCGGATCTCACCTTTCTCCCTGGCCGCTCGAAGGATTGTGTCGCGGTCCCTGAAATTAAGGATTTTGGTGATGATTGGGCGAGCCGGCAGTCCGGGGCCGGGACGAGGACCGAGGGAGCGGTGGGCCCGCTCCACGATGAAGACCGGAGAAAGGACATCGCCAAAAAGTTCACGGATCAGTTGTTCCACGAAGTCCTCCATCCGCACGATATTGGTGGATTCGGGCACGCCCGTGATGCGGAGGTTGCTCCTGCGGGAACGCGCCTTCAAATCCTCATTTTTGTTCCGTATCAGGTCCAGTATCTTGTCCATTTGAAGAAGCTTTTGTCGATCCTGAGTGGCGGCATCTTCAGCGTCTGAGACCCTCGTTTCGACTTGAAGCAGGCGAGCATCATGTGAGTCCACCTGAGATTTGACCGCGTCCAAACGAGAGGACAGCTGTTCCAGCTGGGCCACTATGCCCGAGACCGCAGATTTGACTTCCAGCATGATGGACTTGAGATCGTCCTCCCGAGATGAGGCCATCTCAGTGGAGGCAGCAGGGTCGGCCTCGTCGGTGACCGCGCCGTCCTGACGCGTCTGCCTATGCTGGTCAAAAGCAATCTTAGGCTGTTTGGGGTCACTCTTCCCCATGGCGGGCGAGGGCAGTTGAGGGAAGTGACCAAGGAGCGGGAGGAGATCGCAGCTGGGAGGCAAGGCAACAGTGCCCAGGCGTGGAGGAGACGTCCCGGGTGAAGAGGAGTTGAAGCAGGCAGGCAGGGCAAAAAGGCCGTGATGTAGGACTGCAGCGGACGGGTGTCAACCAGGCAGGTCGCGAGGTGCCGTGGAGAAACAGTAAACTGCGCCCCTATCAATGGCTCGCTGCAGCAGGTGCCAAGTGGGACTGCGGGGCAGTCAGGAGGATGTCGAGGGAAGTGTCGCTTCAACGTTGGTGGCCTGGCAAGGAGAAGTAGAGGGTCCGTTGATCCAGGTGGTACCCAGCGAGGGGTGACCGCAGCAGGGTTAGACCGATTGTGGTCGTCACAGAGGAAAGGCGCGGCCGAGGGGATGGTGGCAGCGGGGAGACACGAGGGCGCGCAGCCTCCATCGCGGGGCCAGAGCTGCGGGGCCAGCAGGCAGCGGATCAACAAAGATACCCCAGCAATGGCAGTGAGGAGTGAGGCCCCGTGGTTTGGCACGCGCGCCCCCAACCCCGCCGCAGGAACTCCCGCGACAGCAGCGCTCACCTCAGTTGGCGGGAGGCAAGCAATGGGTAGGCCCTCAGCGGTCGCACACAGGCGGAGGAGCGTGGTGAGTGGCCGGGCTGTCCAGGCTGGGTCAAAGGAGCCAGGAGCCGGGCACCCTCAAGGATGAACCCCCCGCCGGCGCCCGGCCCAATAGATGGCCGAAGCAGTCTTCAGGCGCGGCCCCAGACACGAACAGGCAGGGGGGCCGACTCCGCGCTACAGGGTGGAAGGCAGGCACCAGGCAGAGGAGTAGCCGCGGAGGGCCGGCCGAGGAGCGACGGTGTTATGCAGGCAGCCGAGGGGGCTAAGTTCAGCGTGTGGCAAGGGCAGCACGGCGAGGCCGCATCGATGCTGAGCAGGGAGCCAGGGGCCTCGCCAGCAAGAGGCAACCAGCAGCGGGGAGTCGTGGGGGGCACGCCGCCCACGTCGCCCGATCCGGTGTTATTGGGCCGTCGTGGCAGGCGCCAGCATCCAGGGGAAAGGCGCCCGCGCTAGTAAACGGTCCGGGCCGGGCGGTACGGCTCGCGCGCCCCTGATCCCGCCGCAGTTAGCCCCCAGCAGCGGCAGCACTCACCGGCTCAGGCAGTCAGGCGATGAGGGCAATCCACAGGCCAGCGCTCCGGGCGCGGAAAGCTGCAGCCGAGAGGAAGCAGAAAGACCGGGCCGCACCAGCCGAGAGGCCCGGCCACGAGGAGCAGGCCCGGAGTCAGAACACGGCCCAGGAACAACGGAGGGGGCCAAGAAGGATATCAGGCAGTGCCCCGGGACGAGGTGAGTCAGGGTGGCCAGGCACCGAGCGGTTCCAATAGGGTAGTCTGCAGGATTCTTCCGGATAATTAGGCTTGGCCGGCAGAGCCCACTCAAGGTGCGGCCATCTTGCAGCCGGCTAAGCCACGCCCCCCTCAGTAGGGGAAGTGTTAGATTTACTATTCCTATTTCAATTTATGGTTTAAATCTGTTTATTGTTTTCCAAAAAGTCAAACAAAATCAAATCATTAGTACAGGCATTATATATTTCAAAGCCATGTGGCTCCCTGCTGAACTAAGCATACCAGTGTCTGCATTTATAAGAAGGAGCAAAAACCCCATTAAACCCACTCTAAACCCAAGTCCCTCCTGATCCCACTCACTCTGTGTCTGTATAGGGAATACGGTAATACCACAATGATCAGGTGAACACTATCTAGTCAGATTTCTGTCCAAGTAGGGACCCTTCTTCCTAGTCAGGATAAGGGAGTTACACTCCTAAAATAACCCCTGCTCATCCCCCTTGGTAGCTTGGCACGAGCAGTCAGGCTTATCTTAGAGGCAGTGTGTAAAGCATTTGCACATAACCAACAGTAATACAGTGTAAGCACTACAAACGGACACCACACCAGTTTAGAAAAATATCCAATATTTTTATATACTTAAAACAAGACCAATACGATAAAAATCCACAGTACAGTACTTTAAAAATCTTCAGTTATCACAGTGTCCTTAAAAACAGTTCCTTGATGTCGATAGCTCCGTCCGGGGCTATCACGGCGTCGTGAACAAACAAATCCAAACAGTTCTGGCTGACCGCGGCGTCGCGGGTCAGCTACGGTGTCGGGAAGACCCTCAAACAGTACCTTTCAGAAATGTAGGGCGTCGATGACCTCGAAGTCACAGGCGTTGCAGATCGATCTCCTCTCTGTTGAAGTCAGGAGCGCTGGCGTCGGCAGGCGTCGGGTGCTGCGGTGCGAAGTGCAGCGGTGGGGCGTGCGGTGCCCTCAGGTCGCGGTGCGAGCAGCGGCTCGGTGGCGGCATCAGGTGGCATCGCCGGTGAGACCAGGGTCGCGGTGTGAGATGGAGGCGGTGCTCGTCACAGTGCTGGCAGGTCACGGTGCAGCAGCGGCGTCGTCGTTGCTGAAGCGCTGTCGTCGGCTGACGAACTGGAGTCGATGGCGCCGGCGTCAGTAGGCCAAGGCTGCAGTGCGGGATGAGGGCGGTGCGTCGTGTAACTTTACGAGCGGTGCCCTCGAACCACGGTGCAAGCAGCGGCGTCGAGTCTGGCGTGGAGCGGCGTCATCAGGGATACCAAGGCATCGTCGTGAAGCGAGGCGGTGCGGAGTGCGGTGCCCACAGGTCGTGGTGCGAGCAGCAGCTCGGTGGCGGCGTCAGCAGGCGTCGTCGGTGAGACCAGGGTCGCGGTGCGGCATTGCGGCGGTGCCCTCTGCGGTGCCTTCAGGACACGGAGTCGGCAGCGGCGTCGTAGACGGCGTCGGGCTTGAAGTCTTTGCTGTTCCTGAGACTTCTTGAATAGGGGGCAAGCTCTACCTCAAGCCCTTGGAGAAACTCACAAAGTAGATTGCAGAAAGTTCAGTCCAGTCCTTTCACTGCCCAAGACAGAAGCAGCCACTGCAGGCCAACACAGCAAAGCACACAGCAAAGTGGTAGTTCCTCCTCACAGCTTCTCCAGCTCTTCTTCTTGGCAGTCTTCTTGGTCCAAAAGAGTTCTAAAGTTCTGGGGTTTGGGTCCCCCTTTTATCCTCAATTTCTCTTTGTTCTCTGAAGGCAGAGAGGCCTCTGCCTAGTCCAAACCAGTTCCGGTCAGTCCTGGAGCACTTTGTTGACAAGACTCCTTCTTTCCTTTTGCAGTGTAGGCCAGGGACATCAGACGCACCACAGGAGGTGGAGCCAGCATTGTGGAGGGAAGGCACAGCCCTATTCAGGTCCCAGGTGCAACTCCTCCCACCCATCTACATGTAGATCTTGCTATTCAGCCCTGTGCTGACTCACCCTGTCTCCTGGAATCCCCCAGCCCCTGTCACTCACACTTCAGACAAGGAATACACAACCTAGCAGAGGCAGGCTTGGATGGTTAGACAAGAAAATACCTACTTTCTAAAAGTGGTATTTTCAAACACAGAATGTTAAAACCAACTTCACTAAAAGATGCATTTTATCATTCTGAGTTCAGGCATACTAAACTCGAATTTCTACCATGTTCCCTGGGTCAGTTAGGATCATAGGATGTAATAATCAAAACTGCCCATTCTGGCCTATGGGGAACAGGTAGCCTTGCAATAGTGAAAAACGAAGTAGGCTGTATTTCACTATCAGGACATGCCACACACACCAGGGCATGTCCTACCTTTCACATACAATGCACCCTGCCCACAGGGTACCTTGGGCCTACCTTAGGGGTGACTAACATGTAGAAAAGGGAAGGTTTAGGGACTGGCAAGTGTGTGCACTTGCC
Source organism: Calotriton arnoldi (assembly GCA_963921515.1). Lineage (NCBI taxonomy): Eukaryota > Metazoa > Chordata > Amphibia > Caudata > Salamandridae > Calotriton > Calotriton arnoldi. The sequence goes on from CAWUFW010013230.1 coordinate 69,631, forward strand.
AAGTCGACATGGCAGCCCCAGGCTGCGCACAGGCTCTGCAATGGCAGGCCAGAGTTATACTTTACCGGCTGTTTGCGTGGGTGGCACAATCCGGTGCTGCAGCCCACCAACAGCATTTGATTTATAGGCCCTGGCACTCGCAGTGCACTTTACTAGGGACTGACACATAAATCAAATAGGCCAATCATGGAAACACCAATCCATAACACAATTTACACGGAGAGCATATGCACTTTAGCACTGATTAGCAGTGGTAAAGTGCCCAGAGTCCTAAAACCAACAAAAACAGGGTCAAAAACAGGAGGCCAAAAAGCAAAAAGTCTGGGGGTAAACCCGCTGAAAAAGCCAAGTCTAACACAACCCCCTCTCAGCCTAAAGCCAGGGTAGACTAATCAAACCCTTGATGGACTTCCCTGCTTGGGGCGATAGAACATAGACCTGGCCCACAACAGCGGGGGCACGTTCCGGTTCTACGCCTTTCTAAACCCAGTTGGATCCCTCTGTCCTCACTCTCAGGGCCCAATAAGCTGACCCATGGGGAACCCTTCTCCTCACCTGTGGACCCTATCTGTGCAGCACCTAAACTTACTTTGCTCACAGATGTGTCCCAACAGGCAGACAGTACCCACATGGCCAACACAGTGGTGTGGCCCAGTCCACCCCCGGGGTGTGACTCCTGTCCCCCTCCCAGGGGCAACTCTGTCCACCAGGACAGCCAGCCACAGTGGCCACTGACAACTGTCAGTGAGGAGAGCCAGGCCTTACGCCTTTCCGGCCACTCCAACCACGGTGGCGTCAGAGAGTGGGGGGCGGTAGCCCCAGGTGCCTGGCACCCTTTCTTCACTCTCCCCGCAGCCAAGTCAGGTATGGCATCCTGACACTGGCCCACCAGCCCAGGGTCTGAACCCTGCGGCTGGAAAGGAGACTGGGGTAGGCTTTCCCACCCCCGGTCTTCCTCCCAGGGGCTCCGTACCCTCCCACCTGGAGCGGTACCCCCTTCCAGAATTGTCAGGGCACCTGTGGCAGGCGTTCTGCACAATTCACCCACCAGTTCAGGGGTGCTATCCTGCAGCTGGTATACCAGCCCAGGGTCTGTACTCTGAGGCTGAACAAGGGACTGGGGTAGGCTCTCCCACACCCGGTCCTCCTCCCTGGGGCACTGTACCCTCCCACCTGGAGCGGCACCCCCAGAAGACAAACTGGTAGTGGCACTGTTAGCAGTTGCCCCTTCCCCCAGGTCAGGGGGGACACCCTGAACCTGGTCCTCCAACCCAGGGCCTGTACCCTTAGGCTGGACCTGTGCCTGGCAACCCAGGACTTCCATGAGAGTACACCAACCCCCCCCAAGGGAAACACACCCCTCATGAGTTGGGCCAGAATCCGCCTGGCGCAGGTCTCCATTCTCCTGTCCACCTGACAGAGCATGAAGACCCCCCAGGCCAGAAGTGGCCTCCCCAGGGTCAGTCCTGGGGTGCTCTGACCTCAGAGCTGGCAACCCCTGACCTACTGGTCCTTCCAAAATTGTCAGGGCACAGGTGGCAGGTGTCCTGCCCAACTCACCCACCAGTTCAGGACCTCCCTCCAGCAACTGGTCTCCCAACCTAGGGTCTAAACCCTCAAGTTGAACCGGGGTTAGAGGCGAGGACTCCCTCCCTCTGCACCCCCTTCCAGAGTTCTGCACCCTCCCACCTGGAGTGGTACCCCTAGAAGACAAACCGGTCAGGACACTGCTTACAGTCGTCCTTCCCTCCAGGTCAGGCAGGACCTGAACCTGGCTTCCCAACCCAGGGACTAAACCCTGCAGCTGAGCACCTGCCCGGCGCACCAGGACTTCCTTGGAAGCACGCTTGCCCCCCCTGAGGGTAACACATGACTCATGCGTTGTGTGACAGTCTGCCTGGCGCAGATCTCCTGACCTCTGTCCATCTGACAGTGCGCGAAGATCCCCCAGGACAGAAGTGGTATCACCATGGTCACTGCTAGGAGGCTCAGCCCTTCTGGCTGGCCCCTGACCCACTGGTTCGCCCACTGGGGAACGCATCCCCCTCTCACCCCTCCATCTGGACTTCTGCACCCTCCCAACTGGAGCGGTGTTGCCAGACACCAGAACCGGTGGGATGCTCGTTACAGCAGTCCCCCCCAGTTCCCCAGACACTAGGGGATCCCCCTGAATGGGTGGCCTTCCAGTACAGCCTAGGCTCCCCACCTGGTGTTCCCTCATGGAACCACCCAGGCTCTGGGACCGAGTTTCGGGCACCTTGGGCCTCAGCCCCTTCCCACTCCTTCTCCGCGGAGACAGGACGGGAGTCCCTACACCTTTCCCACGACACTGGGACCTATCTGGGCTACCACGAACCTTTCCCACCACCCTTGGTTGGGAAATACCTAAGCCACTTCCTTCCGAGTCACCCCCAGGTGCTTCTCCAGACCCTCTGGAATCCACCACAAGGTCTGCCTCCAGTGCAAGCTCCCTGGGGTCAGAGAACTCACACTCTACCGGGTGTTGGCCTAGCTCTGGAAAACAGGGACTTAAAATATGCTCTCCAACAATTGAATCACACAGCCCCACACAGGTGTTAACCAAACTACCCTTCACCCAACCATCCAGTGCCTCAGAAAAGTACCCCACATCATTCTCACAAGACTGGTGAGACAGTGTCTGACTGTTGCTGTCTCTCAACCCATACTCTTCTGGCTGGTCTCCATACTCACTTACCAGGGCTTCTATCATGGGTGAACCCCCCTCCCTGCACCTCTCCTCTAGAGTCAGTAGAGTGTCCCTCCCACTACCAGGAATATGATCCCCTGTGCCAGTTCCCCAATCCACCTCAGGGACACTGCGTACCACGGGAGTAACCTCACAATCCTGAACCCTCTGGCGTATGTCAACCCCCTCCTTGAAGCAGGGCCCCAAATCTGTGTGTGCGTGTACCTCCCCCTCAGTACTAGATACTACATTTTTACTGCCACCATCTGGGCTGGACAAAGCCCTACCGGCTTCCCAATCCAGCTCCAGCTCTCTCATTTTAAGCTCATGATCCAAGATCATCTTCTTTTCCTCCATGGCTATTCTTTTGTCTTCCCTCTCACTTTCCATCCTGAGTTTCTCTAATTCGAACTTCCTTGCTTCCCGCCTGTCCTCCAGCTCCTCTGGGGACAAGCCACTGCTGCCTTGCCTGGAGGGTCCCCCCCTCCCAAAAGCACATCCACCCTAGGAACAGGCTCCTCCACCTCTCCATTGAGATCACCAGATTGCCCACTGGCATGTCTGGCTGCTACCCAGGCCCTCAGCGCCTTTTGTAGCTCATCCTTCCTGGTGAGGCCTCTGACCTGGACTTTCAGGTTCTTGCAAATCGATTTTAACTCCTTGACATTGTAGGCTTCCAATCGATCCTCCTCAAAGGCAATTTCTACTGATGCATTTGATGATCCTATAGATTCAGGCATGTTGAAGTAGCAAGTTCAAACTGGCAAGATCAAAAATAGGCCAAAAAAGAAAAAGAACCTGTAGGTGGTACGTAATGGTCTGCAATATGGAAGTAGTGCACACCAATCACTGTAAGTCAAGTGCAAACACAAGTCCTAATCCCACCGCTGACAATCAATGTTAGACATGGGGGTCTCTAGTTGGCAAGGGCTTGCACCTTTGTCCAAGTAGGGACCCTTCTTGCTAGTCAGGATAAGGGAGTTACACTCCTAAAATAACCCCTGCTCACCCCCTTGGTAGCTTGGCACGAGCAGTCAGGCTTATCTTAGAGGCAGTGTGTAAAGCATTTGCACATAACCAACAGTAATACAGTGTAAGCACCACAAACGGACACCACACCAGTTTAGAAAAATATCCAATATTTTTATATACTTAAAACAAGACCAATACGATAAAAATCCACAGTACAGTACTTTAAAAATCTTCAGTTATCACAGTGTCCTTAAAAACAGTTCCTTGATGTCAATAGCTCCGTCCGGGGCTATCACGGCGTCGTGAACAAACAAATCCAAACAGTTCTGGCTGACCGCGGCGTCGCGGGTCAGCTACGGTGTCGGGAAGACCCGCAAACAGTACCTTTCAGAAATGTAGGGCGTCAATGACCTCGCGGTGAGCTTCCGAAAACACGGCGTCCGCAGGCGTCGGTTTCGGAGGTCGGTGCAGGCGTCGTCGGGGCCCTCGAAGTCACACGCGTTGCAGATCGATCTCCTCTCTGTTGAAGTCAGGAGCGCTGGCGTCGGCAGGCGTTGGGTGCTGCGGTGCGAAGTGCAGCGGTGGGGCGTGCGGTGCCCTCAGGTCGCGGTGCGAGCAGCGGCATCAGGTGGAGTCGTCGGTGAGACCAGGGTCGCAGTGTGAGATGGAGGCAGTGCTCGTCACAGTGCTGGCAGGTCACAGTGCAGCAGCGGCGTCGTCATTGCTGAAGCGCTTTCGTCGGCTGACGAACTGGAGTCGATGGCACCGGCGTCGGTAGGCCAAGGCTGCGGTGCGGGATGAGGGCGGTGCGTCGTGTAACTTTACGAGCAGTGCCCTCGAACCACGGTGCAAGCAGCGGCGTTGAGTCCGGCGTGGAGCAGCGTCGTCGGGGATACCAAGGCGTCGTCGTGAAGCGAGGCGGTGCGGAGTGCGGTGCCCACAGGTCGCGGTGCGAGCAGCGGCTCAGTGGTGGCATCAGCAGGCGTCTTCGGTGAGACCAGGGTCGCAGTGCGGCATTGCGGCGGTGCCCTCTGCGGTGCCTTCAGGACACGGAGTCGGCAGCGGCGTTGTAGACGGCGTCGGTCTTGAAGTCTTTGCTGTTCCTGAGACTTCTTGAACAGGGGGCCAGCTCTACCTCAAGCCCTTGCAGAAACTCACAAAGTAGATTGCAGAAAGTTCAGTCCAGTCCTTTCACTGCCCAAGACAGAAGCAGCCACTGCAGGCCAACACAGCAAAGCACACAGCAAAGTGGTAGTTCCTCCTCACAGCTTCTCCAGCTCTTCTTCTTGGCAGTCTTCTTGGTCCAAAAGAGTTCTAAAGTTCTGGGGTTTGGGTCCCCCTTTTTATCCTCAATTTCTCTTTGTTCTCTGAAGGCAGAGAGGCCTTTGCCTAGTCCAAACCAGTTCTGGTCAGTCCTGGAGCACTTTGTTGACAAGACTCCTTCTTTCCTTTTGCAGTGTAGGCCAGGGACATCAGACGCACCACAGGAGGTGGAGCCAGCATTGTGGAGGGAAGGCACAGCCCTATTCAGGTCCCAGGTGCAACTCCTCCCACCCATCTACATGTAGATCTTGCTATTCAGCCCTGTGCTGACTCACCCTGTCTCCTGGAATCCCCCAGCCCCTGTCACTCACACTTCAGACAAGTAATACACAACCTAGCAGAGGCAGGCTTGGATGGTTAGACAAGAAAATACCTACTTTCTAAAAGTGGTATTTTCAAACACAGAATGTTAAAACCAACTTCACTAAAAGATGCATTTTATCATTCTGAGTTCAGGCACACTAAACTCGAATTTCTACCATGTTCCCTGGGTCAGTTAGGATCATAGGATGTAATAATCAAAACTGCCCATTCTGGCCTATGGGGAACAGGTAGCCTTGCAATAGTGAAAAACGAAGTAGGCTGTATTTCACTATCAGGACATGCCACACACACCAGGGCATGTCCTACCTTTCACATACAATGCACCCTGCCCACAGGGGTACCATGGGCCTACCTTAGGGGTGACTAACATGTAGAAAAGGGAAGGTTTAGGGACTGGCAAGTGTGTGCACTTGCCAAGTCGACATGGCAGCCCCAGGCTGCGCACAGGCTCTGCAATGGCAGGCCAGAGTTACACTTTACGGGCTGTTTGCGTGGGTGGCACAATCCAGTGCTGCAGCCCACCAACAGCATTTGATTTATAGGCCCTGGCACTCGCAGTGCACTTTACTAGGGACTGACACATAAATCAAATAGGCCAATCATGGAAACACCAATCCATAACACAATTTACACGGAGAGCATATGCACTTTAGCACTGATTAGCAGTGGTAAAGTGCCCAGAGTCCTAAAACCAACAAAAACAGGGTCAAAAACAAGAGGCCAAAAAGCAAAAAGTCTGGGGGTAAACCCGCTGAAAAAGCCAAGTCTAACAGTCATCGTGACAGCTGCTTTCCTCCCTGTCCAGGAGATTTGGTGGTGTCGCCAACAGGCTAGATCAGTTTTGATCTGTGTGTGTAATGCCTGATAGTTAAGTGAGGCAGTCACCGGTATGGTGGTTGCCACTTTGATTCCTAGGTAAGGGATCGCTTCTGTCGCCCATTGGATCATGTATTGTGATGCGAGCTGCCCAGCCAATGAGGGAGTTAGGGAGAGGTTAAGCGCCTGCAACTTTTCCACATTGACGCAGAAGCCATAGGCACGGGCAAAAGTCTCCAACTCCTCCAGGAACGCCGGAAGTGCTCTTGCTGGGTCATCCAGGATAACTAACACGTCATTGGAATAGAGGCTTTAAGTGTGCTGTTCCCCTCCGAACTTGGCTCCGGTTATCTGGGGACTGTTGCGGACCCTGTGTGCCAAGGGCTACATGTATAAGGCAAACAGCAGGGGCGACAACGGGCACCCCTGCCGCGTACCTCTGCCGATGGAGAAGGGGGCGGAAGTGTAACTGTTGACACAGACCATCGCTGTGGGATGGCGATAACAATGTAATACTTCCGCCCTGAATTTCTCTCTCAGACCGAAGTGTATGAGGACTTGCTCTAAGAACGGCCAATGCACTCTGTCGAATGTCTTTTCGGCATCTATCGCCAAAAGCATACATTTGCTTGGGGCCCAAGAGGCTCTCTCGATGATGTGTAGAAAGCGTTTGGTGTTGTCGCTCATTTGCCTTTGGGGAATGAAGCTTGCCTGGTCTAGACCTTTAATTGAGGGCATATGTGGGTTGAGTCTGCCGGCTAAGATGCCCGTGAACAATTTGAGATCTACATTCAGTAGTGAAATAGGCCGGTAGGAGCTACACTGAGTCCTGTCTTTGCCATGCTTCTGAATACGGCAATGGAAGCTGTCAGCATTGAGGTGGGAATCGCTCCGGGAGAGGCAAATGAGTTGAAGAGCCTCGTGAGTGGGGGGGGGGGCAAGATAGTGACAGAGGGTTTTGTAAAAAATTGATGAAAACCCCTCTGGGCCTGGGGATTTAGCGGGTTTCAGGCAGGAGATCGCAGTTATGACTTCCTCGATCCGTATTTCACGTTCCAGGGAATCTGCCTGATCTGGTGTGAGGCGGGATTTGTTGGCTGCTTGGAGATAAGTGTGCCATCTATGGGGTCTAGACTTTGGTTAGAATACAGATGAGTATAGCACTCTTTAAAGGTGCTGGCTATATCTTTATAACATGTGATGTGTCCTCCTCTCTGATTATGAAGTGTGGACACCCCCATAGCCTGCCTCTGTGCTCGCAGTTTATTGGCTAGCAGTGGCCACATGTATCCCCCCCTATGTAGTAGGAGTGGTGCAGTCTGAGTGTGGCGTATTCTGCTCGATCTATGTCAATACTCGCAAATTGAAAACGAAGGGCTGTCAGTTGTCGCCAAACCCTCAGCGCATCTGTGCGCTGGTGTATGCGTTCCAGTTGTTTCACTCAGGCAGTGAGTTGGTCCCTTTTCTCTTTTCAGGCTCTGTTTTCAGCTGCCGAAATCGCACTGAGCTCCCCCCTGATCACCGTTTTAAGGGCTGCCCATAGTGTGGCAATGGGGATGTGCGGGTAATTGTTAAATGTAAGATAGTGTGTGATTGCCTTAGTAATTTGTGTTACCACCTAAGGGCATTGCAGCATCGTTTCCCTCAGTCTCCAAAACCGTGTGGGGCAGTCTGGGGGGGAAGGACAGGCAGAGCATCACCGCAGCATGATCCGGGAGCGATGCCGGCAGAATCTCTGTCTCTGTGGTGAGGGAGTTGATATCCGTCATGCCCGGTAGATAGTCCAGGATAGCATATGTTTTATGTGTGTGAGAGAAGAATGAGTATTCACGTGTATGGTGGTGAAACACTCTCCAGAGGTCCCAGAGTCCCAGTTCTGCCAACAACCCATGTCCTCCCTTCGAGAGTGCCCCTGTCTGTCCATGTCTCTGTGTCGATCTGTCGAGTTCGTTATCTAAGACTAGGTTCAGGTCACCTCCCATTAGAACCCTTTGCTCCGGTGAGGACATGACTTCTGCCAGTGCTTTACGTAGGAAGACCTCTTGTCCTTCATTAGGAGTGTATTTGGAGCCCACCACAAAATCTTAGTCCCTAAGCGTGAAATGGTAGGCAAGGAGCCTGCCCCTGATTTCTGCCCCTTTGTGTCCCATCGTCCCCTGGGAGGTAAGTGCCACTAAGATAGCCACTCCCTCTGCTTTACTAGAGGCTTAGGAGAAGAATTTGTAGGGAAAGGCCCGAGACTGAAGTTGATGGCAGTCCTTCGTGAGGAGATGGGTTTCCTGAAGCTGACAGATATCGGCCCCTGAGTTCTCTAGGTATGAGAGTACTGCCTTGTGCGTTACTGGGTTGTTGAGCCCTCGCACGTTGGAGAGTGAGTATTTTAAGGGTCGTGGCCTGCATGATGATTATCTAGGGTTGTGGAATCTGTGACTTGTTTCGCGCTGTAGCCCTTTGGCTTGCCACTGACTTCCGTCATTGCCCTTGTTTGCTCTGTATTCCCCTATGATGCAAATGCAATCGCTGTCTGTGTGAGTGTGGACCTAAACTAAGATACCCCAGAAACATAACTAGCAAACTATTTGATAACAAGAACATCAACTTACAGTCTGTCTGAGAGTCTTTCAGAGCCGAAAGAGTAAGAGTATCGGGTCCATAATGTGGCCAGGTGGCGTCGTGCCCTCTGCCCACCCCCGTCCAACCGCAATGGGTGATGCAGCTTTAGGGCCTGCCATTTTAGAGTTCTTATGTCTTGGCCAGCATCAAAGGGATAGATTTCAGTTCCTGCTGCCCCTCTGCAATCTCTGGTGGGTCTGGGCGGCCCCCTCTTCACCGGTACCATGTCCACATCATCGGAAGCGCCTCTACTTTGGGCTTGCGGGGCAGGGGTCTAATGTGGGCCCCCCAGTCGGTGGTTCGAGCTCCAGGATCCGACAGGCCTCCTCCAGGGACCGTAGTTGAATTTTATTTCCGTTCAGGCGAAAGATGATGCGGAATGGGTGCCCCCATGAGTAGGGGACTTATATGCTCGCTTGATGCGACGTCACCAGGCAGAACTTCCTTCGTTTCTGTAAGGTGATTGCCGCTAGGTCCTGATACAACGTCAGTTTCTGATCCCTGAAGATAATGGGGTGAGACTCACGAGCTTTCCGTAGTATCTCCTCCTTCAACGGGAAATCCCTAAGGCAAACCAGGATGTCCGCTGGCGGGCTTGTACTTGAACGTGGCAGCCCTACCCTGTGCGCCCTGTCGATCTGGAAGTCAATGTCGGAAGGGACCCCAGGATGTGGCAAAAAGAGATCCTGGATATGGCGAAAGATGTCTTCACCCTCTGCCTTTGAAGCAATGCCTCTGATTCAGATTTGTTTAGGCGGGACCTATTCTCGAGGTCCTCCGTGTGGGCTTGCAAATCAATGTGTTGTTTGCAGAGGTGGAGAACCTCCTGCTGTTAGGCTTCTAGTTCTTCCTCCTGACCAGTGCCTTGGTCCTCTAGTGCCGCAACGAATTCCCCCAGAGAGTCCACATCATGCCTGATTTCTTTAATGTCCTGTGAGAGGTCTTGCTTGACCGCTTGCAGGCCGTCCCTCAAGGAGGATAATAAGGACTCAAGGAAGGAGTGCGTCACTGGTTCTTCCATCGCTGCCTCCTCCCCGCTCTGTAGAAACTCCGAGGCTGGTGAGCGCTGCCCAGGGGGGCCAGCGGAGGGCCTGGACAGCATCTCATTGAGGGAGTGTTCTTTCTTGTTGCAGCCTGCTGCCATTATCGTCTGGACCCCAACACAGTGGACCACAAAGGGAAGGGGCTGCCCCAGACTGATCCGGCCTCGCGTCGGGCTCTTGGGTGCAGATTTCAGCGAGTGTGGGTACCTCACCCACTGAGGAGCTCCACACGCTCCACGCACTCCGATCAGTTCACCAACCCACCTCATGTGGTGGGCTCCAAGCTTCACTATTTTGATTTGCGCGGACCACTCTGCAGCTCTGTGTTGTGTGTTGGGGGTATGTCTGCGTGGCATGTGCAACTAGCATCCCATGATGTGCACCCCAGCGGTGTATGCAGGATCCGGTGGACCTCCCCCCATGCTAATATGAGGTTACGTCCACGTCCCCCTTTTAGGCTGCAGCTGTAAGCTCCTTTCTGTGCCCCTGTCCGGGCTGTCTCTGATGCACCATGTGTGTCAGGCCCGGTCTCGCTCTCAGCGCTGGGATGTGGCCCACATAGAGTCTCAAGCCGCCACTGCACACAGCGATGTGCATTGCTCCAACTGCAGCCGCAAACGGGTGCTTTAAATGAAACCCTGGTCCCCCGAGACGCCCCCAGGCCTGTGACCACACTGAAGCCTCCACCCCCTTTTCGGTAGGTGTCACGCTCTAGTGTCTAGATGTCTGTGAAGGGCTCCAGCATCACGAGTAGGGCATGAGCAGTTGTACCCTCAGCAGCTCTCCACCGCCCCCCCTGCAGATACTCAATGATGAGGCCGTTGGCCGCCGCAGCTGGGCTCTCCCTGTAGGCCTGTGTGGAGTAGCGGGTCACAGGCTATGGCACTGTCAGCTTCTGTAGCTACCGGGGGAGTTCCAGGGCTTCGTCGCGTCTCCTGGGAGCTCACCGCCATGGCCTGCCCTCTGGGGACCTTATCTTGCAGGTTGCTCGGTTTGTCAGTGCAACGGCTCGGGCCTCACTGCTCTTTCCTGTTTCTCCACCAGACAGCCGCCACAGGACTGTCCCTGCTTCCAGGCACGGGCCATGAGGTGCGCAAGTGGGTCCACTGGTTATTGGAATCCCGGGCTCATCCCAGTCCGCTTCCAATATCGCCACCACTCCCGGATGATGAACTTCAGTGACGGCGCCACCGCTATTTCAGGTAGATGGCAGGTGGCAATAGGGCGGTAGGCCGGAGGCAGGCACGGAGAGACAGGCAGGTACGTCCTATCCTTCCTCCATCTTGGCCATGCCCCATTCCAATTTAAACAACAGCAGTGAAGGTGTTGGACTTCGAATAGGTTAACTTTACTATTCATAACATGTTGAGCGACATTGCGCTAAATTTACTATTCTCACTCCAATGTAAGCAACAACAGGAAATGAGATAGACTTTGGAGGGGTTAGATTTAGTATTCCCACTCTGATCTAATCAACAGTAAGTAAAGAGTTGGATCCTCCCTAAACTGACGTACCTATTCAATTGTATTCCCCTCATGTTTCCAAAACCAGTTATCGGTAAGATCCAGGGGAAAATAACCAGTTTTTTTGGGCCTCCGGAGGAGCAAGGCTGGCATGGAAAAAGTTGAGGCGCAGGCTAGAGAAGGGCTGTTTAACCCTTCCTTATTTGAATCTATACTGCATAACATTTCAGTTTAAAAACCTCTGAATGCTATTGGGAAAGCCGTATCCCATGACATGGGGAACACTTTAAGGGGAGATGATCAGGGAGCTTGGATCAGTTGGCTTTCTATACAAGTTTGGGGTCCCGAATTTTTAAAAAAAAGGTACGGCTGAAGGTCCAAAAAGCAGCATTAAACTTTTGGTACCGGGTGAGAAAGGCGCTTAGCATTGGGTACTACTCAGACTTTGACCAATCTAGGACTCTCCTTGCACTCCAGAATGTATGAAGGATAGACTGAGTCTCCCACTAAGGCAGGCAGGAGTAGTCACCTGGGGGGATTTGATGACAGTGGAGGGTATTTTACCTTGGGAAGTCCTGAGAGCAAAAACTGGTAATAGTCTATCTAGGTTTAAGTATGTGCAGTTGTCCTGGTTCATGGCATCGGCCTTGGAGATTGGGGAGGATTGGAAATTTGAAGCTTCACTCTAGGAACTAAGATCTAAAAATATGGAGGTGGTCACATGGTACTGGAAATTTTTAGAAGCTGAAGATAAGAAAATGATGCCACCAGACATTCTGTGGACAGATATCTTTCAGGGAGAAAACATACAACCAACATGGTTTGACTCCTTAAAATTGCTATACTCGGTCGTCATACCTGCAAACTTCAAACAAAATCACTTTTTACTATTAACAGACTGTACTGGACACCCCAAAAAATTGGCAAGTTTGCACCACAGCCTACCCCTAGGTGTAGAAGATGTGGTCTTTTAAAAGCCAACGAAGAACACGTCTTTTTTACCTTTCCTGAAATCAAGGAGTTTTGGGAAGGTATTGAGTCAATCTTAAGAGACATTACAGGGGCAACTATAGTTCTGAACCCTGTTTTAGTTCTTTTGGGGGTTGATAAGTTTTTCTGCAGTATTCTGAATAGGGAGCAAAGTGGCCTTGTCTTTTATTTGCTGCTCTTAGCTAGGCGGGAGATCTGTAAGCACTGGACTGTTCCATCTTCTCCCTGCGTCATGGAATAGATTAAAGTGGCTAAATAGATGAGCCGTATGGATGCGGAACGCAAATCAGGAAGACTACCTGAGGTGTGAGCTGACTTTATAAGGTGGATAGGTACCTAAAAACATACAACTATATTTTATTATTATTAATAATAATAATAAAGTTATCATCTAAAAAACAAAATAAATGTATTTAAAAAATCACTTCCCTCCCTACTACCCAAAAAAACCAAACATCAATACCAACAAAAATTGTATTTAAATATAAATAAAACAATAATAACATTAAAATATTATTTCAATAAAACAAACAATTCAAAAACATTGATAAATATAAAATACATTTGACAAAGTTTAGCATTGAATACACTTGTCAATCAATTAAGAAATAACAAAAATAGAACAAATGATTTACATATTGAGTAATGAATAACAATGTCCATAATTAATTAACAATCAAATATTTAATGACCATAAAAAATAATTTAAAAAACCAGTTAGTCTAAATAATTTCCCACCCTATTCCCTATAAACCTAACAACCCACTACTAAAACGTTAACTGGTAATTAAACTGTAAAAAAAGCAATTGAAATTACTATGTAAATTTAAATAAACAATCAACTAACAACATAAATAATAACCAATTGAACATTTAATTAACATAAAACATTAATGAAGAATAAGAAACTATCATTTTTATTATAATTTACTTCCCACCCTGTTCCCCTACAATGCCAACAACCCACTGCTAAATTATAAATTAATAATAAAATGTGAGAAAAACGAATTACACTTTTGAAATGAAAAATTATTCTACAAAATAATTAACATTTCAATTAATAATACTAACAAGTAAAATTAATATACTAAACTTTATTAAATTGATTGCAAATATTTATTAAAACTATATTAAAGTAAACAATATTAAATACAATATTACGAAAATAATATATAAAACATATTCTTAACATGGATTTATATGTTCCTCAATATTTTTATAATGCCTATTTTCATGTTACACAATATTTTTGATTCAATATTTGTGTCAGTCACCACTTTAAATATAGAGCAGAGGATGCTGAGAAATGGGCTTATCACAGCAACATAAAAGTAGTTGGGCTGCCAAAAAAGTGAATGGGACTGACATCTCCTACTGATTCAGACAAACAGTGGCACAACTTTTAAGCAAGCAATTGAAAGCAAGGACACACTGGGTCTCAGCATGCTCACCACTGCTGTGGTCCTCCATTCCGATAGTTAAATTATCTGAGCGCCTTGCGGCCACTGTAGTCTTACCTGTGATAATAGGTGGAGACTTTCACTGCATAGGCAAAGCAGCCATTGATAGATCACTCCCCCCCTACCACCATCCCCAATATTAAAAGCAGACAGGGCACTGAGGGAATGGATCATTAAATGGAACCTGTTTGACTCTTAGAAGGAGCACCATTCTCACCTTTGGGAATATTCTTTCTACTCCTGAGTACATAATTCACATATCCATCTAGATTGGATATACTTCTCCAGAATAAAGCACACTAAGGTAATTCAACTAGAATATATTTGCAAGATGATGTCCGATCACCACCCTCTATTAATGATCATGGAATGGGGGTGGCAAGACCAGTTCTATAATAACAGAATCCAGACCATTGAGCTGGAAGACCCATTGCCCAGAACATCTATTAGACAAGGAATCCAATAGTATTTTCAAGATAATGAGGGTACCACATCAGACACAGTACTAGAAGGGAAGCATTCAAAGTGGTCACTAGGGGGTACTGCATTAGGCAACGTATGGGCCTAGACAGGTCATAGAACAACAACTGGGGCCCTCATAAAGGTGTATGTAAGACTTGAGTCCCTAATAGCTGAGGAAATAACTGTATTGAGTGAGAAGATAGCACAGTTAATGGAATACCTCCATGCCTGGACTGCAAATCATATATGGCCAGGAAGCACTCAGAATACGATAAATCTGGTTAATAATTACCCTGGCTAATCTTACAGGAAGATAAGGGCTCTCCAATCACCAGCATCAAGGATAGAGTGAGAACAACTCGTGACAACAACTCTCTGCTCCCGAGAGGAGATCCACAAGATTTTTGAAAAGTATTAGTCCACCTTCCACACGAATACCATAGAGACATTAAATATTTCTCTGTAGGACTTTGAGTGGGATAAACCTACCACTAATACGGCAACATCAAATTGAGGAGCTAGAGGCCTTATTGGCGGTCCAAGAAATTAGGCAAGCAATATCAGATCTGGTGATGGACTACTAGTTGAATTTATGTGACATATCCTGACATATTGGTGGCCTGCCTACTGGTGGTTTACACGGCCACAATGGAAGGGGATGCTCTCATGTACAAGGGAGGCCCTGATCGTTCCATCATCAAAGCCTGGCAAGGACCCCCCCTAAGACAAACCATTGTATTGGCCTCTATTAATGCCCTTCATTGATTACGGGATACTGGCTGTCCTGTCTTCCTTAAATACACCCCTATCTGAGTGTGTTTGTACCAGGTCATAACACTTTACCCAACATAAGACTATTGTTTCATGTTGTGGAGCTGATGCAGATGCTTGCGCCAAACCCAGTTCTGGTATGAGCAGATCTTAGCAGATCAGCATTTGATTGAGGTTCAGATAAAGATATATATTTGACATTCTCGGAGAATGAGTTCTGGGGAGGGAAAATTGAAATAGTTGTCTCTTTTGTACTCCAGAGCAAGAGCTAGATAATCGACTGTAAATATAATTAGGCTTTCCTGTTTTCAGTTTCTATTTTTGGTAAATTCTGGTGGGGTTTCTTCAGTGTTTTCAAGTGATTTCAATACCTTAAAAAAACAGTGGTTATCAGTGGTTACACATTTTCGAGCCATTAAAAACAACAGAAACAGTGTTTTTCTGGTGTTTATGGAACGTTTTGCTTTTATTATTGTGTGCTTTCTGCACTGGTAGTGCATGGTATATAGACAGTGTACGTATAGTGTATGTGAGGTCCAAATAGATTTTTGCAAATTAAACTTATTGTAGTACACCATACAATACTTCTTCAATGAGTCCTTGGTCATGTGCGCTCGCTCTTTACTTCCCAGGTAAACTTCTGTGAAAAGGCCCTCTCAACATTGGCACTTGAGACGAGCAAAGCCAAAGCAGCCAGTATACAATTTGTTAACTCTGGCCACTTACATAGCTTTCCATGCCAAATACTGGTGCACTTGAAGATTGTGATTCTCAGGGCAGGTTCTGCAACATTTGCGTTGAACTGGGCACTTATGCCCTCAGAGTTATTGAAGTGGTCAAAAATGAAGCAGCACTTTTGAAACTACGGAGGAAATTCCCCTTTACGGAAGGGATCTAGAACTTGTACAGAGTACCACATTGAGGTTTCATTGACTTCAAATGCCATGGGTGGTGAAGGGACATTTATATGCATCATTGCAAGCCATTTCTCATACATTGTAAAATAAAAGTTCCTGAATTGCTCTTCAACATTGCTTTGCTTATCAAGTGGCAAGTACTCTAACATGAAACATGTTGCAGTGCCAAAGTCACTAAAGGTGTCGCCCAGCCTACTCTCAAGGAGATGTTTTACATCTACACCAATTATGCTGAACACTTGGCAGACAAGGGTGTTTTCAGACTCTAGTTTTTTTATTATGTCCACTACAGCAGTTATGTTTTCCTGTAAAAATCTAAGAATGCAGTAGAGTGTACTTTTTTCACATCACTATCAATATGCGACCAAAGATCCTCACATTTCTTGCCTTTGGCATCAACACTCAGCAAAAATTCTGTAAACGGTTGACACATGGATAATATAGCATTCATAACCCCTTGGACTAAGAACTATCAGCTAAGGGACACAGTTGGGATGACTGTTTCTTTGATGCCACACAAAGCACAACATGAGAAATATTTGCATTTTAGTTCCTGTGCATAAGAAAACAGTGCACCAGAATGGACTAAAAAGTCAATAGCATTTCTCATTAACTCTGAAGATTGTAAAGATGCTTTCAGCATACCATTTTAAGTGGCTAGGATCTCTTACAGGGAAGCACTTCAGCTCAGGTATCAATTTTGACAGGTCATCACACAACTTTTTCATATACATAGCTGAATCACTGCTAATACAAACAATATCACTCCAATCTTTGTTGAACTTGGAAAGAACCTTTTTTGCAGAGCATTCCAAGTGACACTGCGTTCCATGTTTTCCAAAAGTCTGGTGTCATGTTTTCACCACTATCCCAGATGCTTGGTGATAGCGATCTTTTCACACATAATTGTCACTATACCTTGCATTGAATGTTTAAAGCCTGAGGTATTGGCAATTCACCTACTATCAATACTGACTCACTAGAAACTGGGGGCTGATGTATTAAGGGTTTTTACCCATTCTCTGTGGGTAAATGTGATGGCACATATTAGGAAAGATTCTTATGAAACCAGCCTTTTTACCTATCAGTGAAAGAATGAAACACAGCCAAAATATCACATATGATTTTGATATTTCCTGATTCTCTACAGTTTATAAAATAACTAAACAAGACCTAAAACATGCTTATAACCATCCATCTTTAGACCAAAGACCACAAAACTGAAAAAAGCAAAAGGAAGAAGAAACAATAATTTAGTGGCATCCCTAAACAACAAAACTCAATCAGAATAATGTTAGCCCAGTCTTTCTTACTGCTAGCTTGTATAACAAAGTTACATTGTATTGGCCCCTTCAGGAAGAAAAAAAATGACTCTTTCACTCTCTTTTTCCTTTCTTTGAATGGCATTTAGTTTGTGGTTGTGCAGGTGTTTTTTCAGTGTTTATATGTTTTCACTGGTGAGGGCTATTTCTCTTTCAGTGGGGTTTTATCAGTTAATATAGGTTTAAACCTAAAACCGGACAGCCTAAATATAATCATGGACTCATGTTATCGCAGAGGTGACCCATCTCACTGCAAGTTTTTGTAGTTGCCATGGAACCACTGGTGGCAGTGGCGAGGACCAAAAACAATCATAGGGGAATATGTGATCGGTGTACGTTACTTCATATCCCCATATGCTAATGATGCCCTATTTTGAGTGATGTCCAGGAAGACCTGCCCCCACAATGGACTTCCTGAATCAGCAGAACTTTGGGTCTAAATGCCCACTGGCACAAAACATATATTTTCACTGGGCGATGACTAGGCAGGCCAGGGCAGGACTAGAATTGACTACACGACCTAGTACAGTGAGACGGGCATTGCGAGACCTAGTACAGTGGGACTGATATCTGGGAATCCAGATCTATTGTACAGGAAAATATGTATTAGAGGGTAATCAAATGAGAGCACTCATGAGTCTGTGGTCCCATAAGAATCTGGGCCACCCTCCTGCTTTCACTCATGTGGAAGATAGCACTGGCAAAGATAGTAGTGCTGGCTGGATGTTTGTATTATTTTGCCTAGCTCTCCATACATATACTAGTTAAAACATTCAAAGAGCTAGATTCACTATCAGGACAATTAATATGGGGGTGTGTAGACACAGAGTATCCTTACATGTCTTACATCTGTTGTCTGAAGAGGGGGGTTTGGGTTTCCCTGATTATGAATTACACTACATGGCCGGGCAACTGTACTGGGCTGTCAGATGTATATCTAAAGTTCCACCCTTTGAATCCACATTTTCATCCTACACCCCACTGACTAAAGATGTTACATTGATACTGCCTGGACGTACTGCCCCAGGAACCACAAACATGGCAGTGAGCTGTGGGAAGTTGCGAGGTAACATACACTATATTTGGGTACAAGGCAATATGCTGGAACCACCCTTGGGTGAGGTGCTGCAGACATTACTGACAATGAGGAAGGGTAGCGAGGCCATAACATTAATCTATAAAATGTTTGTTAATGAAAAGAAGGGATCAAAGCAAAACTACAAGCAAGTGGTAAGGGGACCAAGGGTCAGAAATCAAGATGGACAAGTTGAGGACAGTATTACAATGCACGGCACAGGTCTTCTGTAATATCAGATTTAAACTCCTGCAGTTTAACTTTTTATAACAGGAGTCCTCATCTCCAAGAGACTACACAACATCTTCTTCAGGGTGTCCTCATACTGTGTTAAACAATCAGAGAGAGAGGGTTTTTAAAGGGGATACTCCTAGTCCCCTAAGGTTAACTGAAAAAACAATTGGAAGGAGTATGCCCCGAGGAGCCAAAGGCTACTACGGGAAGCACCGAAGATGAAAAATGTCAAAGAAAATTTCTTTGGTTTCAAGAAGACACCTCACTCACCAACCTAGTTGGTGACATGCTTCATCATTGGGGTCCCACCCGAGCAGCCGAATGCCACTCGGGTGTGCTGCAACACCTGATTACAGTGGAGCGGATTTGTTTTAGTGAATCAGTGAAGTGGTGATCGTAAAATTATCTTTATTGTACTCCGTTACTTTTATTATGGAGCAATAAGACAAGGTTAAGAATGAATCCACAAGAATATTACCGTGATGGACCTAATTATCCACAGGTGAGAACTGTGGGTGGTGACAAAGTGAAAAGTGAAAAGTGGGTCTACATGTTTCAACCTATAGTGTATATTACTAGGTTTTCATCAGGACCTAGGACCCGGGCGGTATACACACGCTAAGGTGTACCCAACCCTCGGTCGCAATTAAAATACCATATTGTGTACTTACAGGATGGAAACCCTTTCAGTCTTCATGAAAGGAAACAAAATTCTGGAAAGATAAAGAATAAAAGAGCACATAGATAACATGCAACAAGTTAATCATGTATCCATGAGTCAACATATCCGTGCACATCACACACAGGTGGCTCCCATAATAAAAACGTGTGTGGCTGGTATCAGTGCTCATCTAGCACCCAAATTATATGAGATCGCACTCATGATAGAAACATACAGTACATTGCGACAAGTGTCTAAGTGCACCCAACCAATGAGCGGTGCCATACTTCACTTGTCAATGGTGTGCCAGGTGTCTGGGTACGATTAACCTAGTGGATTCAAGATTAGGAACAAAGTTCCTCTAAGTTTAGCGTAGTACATACACTCCAATTAAAATAATGAATGGGGAAAGAGATATCAAGGCAGAGGCTTACACAATGACGATATTACGTCTGGCCTCATGGTTACCGTGGGGATGGATGCTGACTTTAGTCAAACTCTGCGGAAAAGCACAAATCATTAGCGATAATATAACTATTTCATTTGGGCAGTTTAAGAGCGGAGCCCACCCGCGTACTCACTTCATCAAGTCATGCCATCCGCTACTCAAACCTGCGATGCGGCCCCATCAGGAAACCCGAGGATAGTGAGCCAGGCGTCCTCGCGGTCTATAACAAACCCTGAAGCTTCCGGGTGTGTCACGTGTTAGGGTTAGAGGCGTGCTGCGTGATGATGTCAAGTGCAAGCACTGGCTCTGGGAAAGCCAAATGGGCGTGCCAACGAAACGGTGACCGTCTGTGTCTGGAGACGGGGATTACAGTCTCTATGGAAACCAGGGAAAATTCGACGCAGCAAAATGCCGTAAAAAGCGGCATGTGTGCACGGCTAAAGAAAACGGCATGTATTCGTGCCGTAGATGTACAAAGAGTCATCACAAAGTTGCAATACAAGGAAAGGCATATGTTCACGAATGTGAAAAATGGCATATAATCACGCCATAGATGCACAGAGAGTACTAACAATGTTACCATACAGTTAAAAAAGGGGAAAGGGACAACTTGATAAGGGTACACTGACATGCCAGTGTGAAACCCATGCGGGAGAAAGATTGCACAGACTACTTTCAAATGCCACAGAGGGACATAATGTTTGGGTATCTGGGGCAGACCCCTAGAGAATGAATAGAGGCAATGAGTAAAGGTAAATAAAACAAAGCTTGAAAAGGATGAGGAAACCGTAGTGTGACAGTGTCAAGATATGTCAGTCTATCTATCTGGATAGAACAGTGTTCCACGGAATCCCATCATTCAACCTGTTCTTATGGGTTGACAGTCTGTAGACCCATCTCTGTTCCCTTTCGAACAGATATCTGTTAGTCTGATCACCGGGTCTCACAGCTTCAATGATTGTCCATCTCAGGTCATTAGTAGTGTGGTTACTTTGGAGAAAGTGTTCGGTCAATCTGGTTGTCACTTTCTTACACCTAATGGTGCTACGATGCTCGCAAATTCGCTGTTTAACTTTTCTCCCAGTCATGCCAACATATCGTAGCCCACAGGGGCAGGTGATTAGGTAGACCACATTAGTGCTGTTACAATTCGTGTGTGCCCTCTGAGTCCAGACCTTGCCTGGTTCCAAAGTTAGAGTCTTGGTAGCCGTGGTCAGATGGCACACACTACAATTGCCACATGGGAAGTGGCCTGTGATGTTCGGCATACCCCATGCGTTAAGGACAGTGGGTTGGCGTACCTGCTCTTTTGTCCTGTGGCGAGTGGAAACCAGAGTGTCCTTAAGGCTTCTTGCCTTCTTGAATGAGAACATAGGTTTAGCCCAATTAAGGTTCCCTGTGTTAATGATGTTCCAGTGTTTATTGATAGCACGTGTTACCTGGTTAGAAATTGTACTATATGTAGTAACACAGGTGAGGGGGATGTTGGAGTTGGTGTTTGCCCTGTTTTCCAGAAGTATATCCCTGTGTTGATTGCGTGCGCGTTTCTGACATGTGTTGATCAATTTTTCAGGGTAACCTCTCTCGGTGAGTTTGTTAGATAAGTCAGCTGCTTGGTTCCGATAATCCGACAGTTTGCTACAGTTCCTTCTTAGTCTGAGGTACTGCCCATACGGAAGATTCTCCCTCAAAGGTCTGGGGTGAAAGCTTTCGAACCTAAGCAGATTGTTTTTGGCCGTTGGTTTGTGGTGAGTCCTAGTTTCTAGTTTCCCATTTTCTTTGGTAATGACAATGTCAAGAAATATCATACTTTCATTGTGGAATGAATGGGTAAACTTAAGGTTCCTATCGCAGGTGTTGATCCATGCGATGAATTCCAGAAGGCTCTCACTCGGTCCTTGCCAAATGGCAAGGACATCATCGATATATCTTTTCCAGAAGACCAGGTGTGGTGCAAAGGGATTGGCTGCATTCTAAATCAAAGACATACAGTCCGGCCACACTGGGAGCAAAGGTACTACCCATAGATGTTCCTCCTATTTGGAGGTATAGGTTTCCCTCATATTCAAAATAGTTCTTTTTCAGTGCCAGTGTGGCGCACTCGAGGATGAATTGTCTTGGGGTATTAAAAGGCCATTCACTGCGTTCTAAGGCTTTCCTAAGTACCTCCAAAGTGTCATCCTGGGGAATACTCGTGTAAAGACTCTCGATATCAAAAGATACCAAGATCGTGGATTCATTAACCGTCAATTCTTTGAGAAGGTTGAGTAAGCTTTTAGTATCTTGTAAATAGGTGGTTGTCTTTTGTACAATCGTTTTGAAGAAAAAATCACAAAAGCGAGAGAGGGGCTCTAACAAAGAGCCTATTCCAGACACGATGGGTCTGCCTGGAGGTGGTCCCTGTTCTTATGCATCTTAGGCAGTGTATAGAAATATGGAATCTTCTCGTCACACTTGGTCAAGAAATCTGCCTCATGTTTAGAAACAGAGCCATTGGACTCGGCACTTGCCACCAAGGTGTTTATCTCTAATTTAAGAGCCTGTGTGGGGTCAGCAATAAGTGGGGTGTAATTTACTGTGTCAGCTAGCAGCCGGCAGCATTCCGCATGGTAAGCGGACTTGTCCTGCACCACAACGCCTCCCCCTTTATCTGCTGGTTTGATTATGATTGTATCACAATTTCTCAGTTCTGCCAATGCTGAGTTCTCCTCTTTGGTCATATTGAAAAAAGGTTTTTTTGTCTCCATACGTTCCACGTCATTG
The DNA here is from genome assembly GCA_963921515.1 of Calotriton arnoldi. Taxonomy (NCBI): domain Eukaryota; kingdom Metazoa; phylum Chordata; class Amphibia; order Caudata; family Salamandridae; genus Calotriton; species Calotriton arnoldi. The sequence continues at coordinate 91,996 of CAWUFW010013230.1, forward strand.
AACACAGCTTGTTCAAATGACAGAATCTCAATGGGAGTAGTGTGAATTGGAGGTACGAAGGTAGATTTTAAACGGAAACCTGTGTCATGAGTCTCTTGTGTAGAGGTGGAATCAGTCTGGCCCTCAAAAAAAGCTTTAAGTTTCAGTTTTCTGAAGAAACCAGATAATTCACAGTGAAGACCAAATTTGTCAACATTGGCAGTGGGGACAAATCCCAATCCCTTATTCAAAACCCTCTTTTCAACAATAGAGAGTGGTCTCAATGAAAGGTTGGTGACTAAGCCCTGAGGTTGCTTGGCCCTGCCTGTGGTTCCCGAGTCCTGCTCCTCGTGTGATTGCCCACTGGGTCTTCTTCCTCCCAATGTACTTGATTTTGTCCCTTTCTGCGACCCCTTCCTCTTCTGCCCCTGCCTAAAAAAGGCGGCCTAAAAGAATTCTGTTGAAATAGGGATTGCGGGATTGGAGGTTGCCAGCCAAACATAGGGTAGGGTAGGTGGGGATTGTAGGGGCTTGATAACCCATAGCGGGTGGGCCATTGTAATTAGGCCAAGGAATAGGTGGTCTATACTGTCTTCTTTGTCCACTTGACCTCCCACTGCCTGTGCTGGAACCGCTACTGGCAGTGGAGTCGTTGCTGGATACATCAGAGACCCTGTCGCTATGGGAAGGTGCGATATATTCAGGATCAGAGTAGGGGTAGACTTTTGTATAGGAGAACTTTTTGAGATCCTTGTGAAATTTCTGTGCTTTCTGTTGAGTTAAGTTCTCCTTATACTCATTGATCTCTTTATTTAGTTCATCTAATTTCCTTTTGTAACCAGTGATAGTCGTTTTAATCTGGTTTTCAGTAAGTGATATTTCTATCATCATTGCCTCTGATAGTCTAAGTCCTGTTTTTATGATCAAAACGATCCAGTCGCGTGTGCACCGCCATGCGATCTGTGCCCAGTCTTTCCGGAACGCTGGATCTTCAAGAAAAATGCGTGGCGCATTCGTGACCAACAAGCCCTTAGGTGCAGTGTTGTTACGCAGATACTCAGTGAGTATTGTTCCATGTAATATGGTTCTTACCCTGTTCTTTTTCATTTCTGTAAGTTTGTCCCAGTCCGTGATTTGTGAGACCGTTTGTGCTATGCTTGCGTCTGCAAAGAGTGAGGGATCGCCAAGTAAGGCCTCAACCTCCTCACTGGAAAAAGATAGGCCTTGGTTCTCACCCATGATAACAATCAAATGGGAAGAATAAAGGAAGAAAGGAAGAGAAACTCTCAAAGCTGTGCGCTGCCTGAACTACGTTAAACAATCAGAGAGAGAGGGTTTTTAAAGGGGATACTCCTAGTCCCCTAAGGTTAACTGAAAAAACAATTGGAAGGAGTATGCCCCGAGGAGCCAAAGGCTACTACGGGAAGCACCGAAGATGAAAAATGTCAAAGAAAATTTCTTTGGTTTCAAGAAGACCCCTCACTCACCAACCTAGTTGGTGACATGCTTCATCATTGGGGTCCCACCCGAGCAGCCGAATGCCACTCGGGTGTGCTGCAACACTTGATTACAGTGGAGCGGGTTTGTTTTAGTGAATCAGTGAAGTGGTGATCGTAAAATTATCTTTATTGTACTCCGTTACTTTTATTATGGAGCAATAAGACAAGGTTAAAAATGAATCCACAAGAATATTACCGTGATGGACCTAATTATCCACAGGTGAAAACTGTGGGTGGTGACAAAGTGAAGTGTCCTCATACTGTCCCAGATGTAACAAGCTTCAGGAGGATTTCAAACACATGCCATAGCAAAGCAGAGCTATAGGAGACTAGGAGACCATTGGAAAAAGGTTGTAACATGGTTAACAAATAACTTTGGAAGGCCCATAGAGAAGACACCCAAGGTGCACCTTCTGTGGCTGATACCTAGATCCAGCAAGGAACAGATTCATTGACCTAGCCAGTAGAAAAATTGTGATGGCTTGGAAGTCAGCAGCAGTCACAGAACTCGCAACGTGGACCAAGACATGACACATTTGTTTTTTTAATATTGAGTGGTTTTCCATCCTTACCATTAATACAAAATAAGAAGAAGAACCTCTTACACAATTACATAAAAAAACTCTTGTCCAATGTCACCATTAATCCATAAATATAAAGGACAAAGAAAGTGCCAGTGCGATGGAAATACAGTATTGATCATGAAATCTAAGATAAAGTGTAAATATCGCCAAAATCGAGAAGAGCAGCAGCCAAAATTGATTACTTTAATAGCAGCAAATTAATTTACATCATCTTTAGATCCAGCACTAAAGTACAGTTGATATCAAAAAATACAAGTACAGTACTGATAGCGGAATGCCAAATATAGTGCAAATATTGCAAATATCAATAAAACAACCAATAACATTGATCATATCGATAGCAGCAAATTATTTTACATCATCTTTAAATCCAGCACTGACGTACCATTAATATAAGAACTTAACTTCCATTGCAGCCTAATCATATTCCTAAAATGAATTATTAGAGAACCCTGACCAAGTCGCTATAAATCTACGAAGGGACCCTATGCATTTAGCATATGCTTCTTCCCAAATATGAGTCTTAGCCATCTTTTCTTGCCAATGCTGAATCAAGGGTATCTTATTAGAGTTCAAATTCTGAAGGATCAGGGATCTGGCCACTGCAACAGCAATAGAGCAAAAATATTGCTGGTGTTTTGACAAGTGCTGAACCTCTGAAGAAAACCCAAAAATAACTAATTTAAGAGAGGGAATAATACGAACTGCCAGCGCTAATGATTGATTGAACCTTTTTAATACGTCCGACCAAAATTGGTGTAGTTTATGACAATTATAAAAGATGTGGGTCCAAGACCCTATCTCTAGATCCTCGCATCTACAGCAATACTTAGAGGAAGTCGGAAACAACTTATACAGTTTTTTGGTGTGTAATAAGTTAGCCATCTTGACAAGAAGGCCATTCTTTTATAGTTGGCTGCTCGTAGTGCTCTATGCCCTGCTTCACATATGGACTGCCATTCCTTTTTGATAACATTGCACCCGGTTTCTCTTAAAAGTTTAGCTAAAAAGTTATCAATCACTTTCTGTTCGCCGAGTTGTGCTAAGCAAGAATACCAATTGCCAACGAACGCTTAAGCCCTGAACATATAATTGGTTTAAAATCTGAGATGCTAGATTATTGGTCATTACATAATTCGTTTTTAAAAAGTTAGAAATTTGATTAAAGCTAAATGAAAGAGCTGTGAACCTGACACCCAGCTGTTGGGAAAGCATCTCGTGGGTAATCAAATTTGAGATGTTAAAAAAAATCCCCCAAATATTCGAAACCCGCCTCTTTCCATAATTGGAGAGCCCCCGTGAAAGCTGTAGAAAAAAAGGCGGACATTCACCAATTTTAGAATATAAATGATAACTAGGAATATTATATGTTTTAAAAAATGTTTGGACACGACAGGCTAATTCTGATATTGTCTTGTATCTCGATTTTTTTAGGCATTTTCGGGGAATGAAGAAACACAGGTAATTGAATTGCGCTCTCGAGCAGCATGGTATTTAACATAATATTGTCAAATTTCGATTCTATCATTGGTAATTGAACCAAAAGGTTCAGTAGTGCTGCCTGATAGTACAGCTCAAAATTAGGGAGAGCGATCCCTCCCTGATTTGCATCTAATTGTAGAATTGCTAATGATGTTCTGGGCGGTTTCTTTGCCCAGATAAAACTCAGAATTATTTTATGAACCTCGCTAAAATATACTTTAGGAATTTTAATAGGGAAGTGAATAAACAAAAATAAAAATAATGGTAGAATAGACATCTTAACCAAAGAAACACAGCTGATTAAAGTTAAAGGAAGAAGAAACCATCTATCTAATAAACTCTTCACTTTTGTGAGTGTCTTTCCGTAATTTAATGTAAATAGTTGATCGTACTTTTTGGTCACAAATAGGCCTAAGTACCTAATAGGTTTCAAAGCTGACTGTGGGGGAAGAAAAGGCAATGATGCAGGAGGAGTATTAAACCACAGTACCTCAGTCTTAGCTTGATTCAACCTATACCCCCCCCCAATTTGGGTAACAGCAAGTATTTCATCAAATGCTTTGAGAATATTGATTGGCTCTACTGAAAGATAAAGAATAATGTCATCTGCAAATAATTTAATCTTTGGCATGGCCACAAAAGGTAGCACTATCCGGGGCATTGATATGGATCTTTATTGCCAAAGGTTCTATAAAAAGCAAAAATAAAAGAGGGGACAATGGGCATCACTGTCTAGTCCCACGCCGGATCTTAACTACACCTGCCTCTTCCCTATTAATCAAAATCTTTGCCACTGAGCCCTTATAAAGGTCTTTTAGCATTTTGACCAGTTTTACGGGAAAACCGAACTTTGGCAAAATAAAAAATAAAGCCTGCCAGTCAACAAGGTCAAATGCTTTTTCTGCATCAAGCATAAGGATCGCTGCCTTGACCTTGTTGGCTGACAGGTAGTCAATTGCTTGGGTCAAAAAATGTGTATCAGTGGCCATAGATCTATGGGGTATAAAACCTGTCTGATCCCGCAGAACCACATGATGTGCGAGCGGGGCCAGCCTTACTGCCCAAATTTTCATGAATATTTTATAATCTATGTTTAGTAAACTTATGGGGCGATATGAACTAGTAACAGTAGGATCCTTATCTCTCTCAAGGAAACACACCACGACCGCTTCTTTAAAATTTTTGGATACAGGTTCTCCATTTTTTATCAAGTTATAGAGCTTGGTAAGAAAAGGCAGAAGTAAGTGCTCAAAAGTCTTAAAAACTACGACAGGAATGCCATCATTGCCTGGAGCTTTTGCGTTGGTTATAGATTTAAATATATTGCAAACTTCGCTTTGTGAGGCAGGTTTATCAACAGAGTCACTCATGCTCTTTAAGAAAGAGGGCAATTCTATAGATTCGAAATATTGTGTAAGTGAAGCTAAAGTGATTTCCTGTGACTCCTCGTAGATATTTCTGAAATGTCGCAAAAACCCCCCAGCTATTTCATCTCTTGAATCTACAACTGTGCCCGTGAGTGGATCTCTAATCTGGGAGACTATATTTTGGCTATTCTGGATTTTTGTAGCCCAGGCCAGATGTCGTCCTATATGTTGGCTTTCCTCATATAGTTTTTGCTTATAAGTCTTGCTCCCCTTGATTGCCTGTAAGTTGAAAAATTGTCTCAGCTTATCTTTAGCTTCCGCCAAACCTTCAAGGGAGGCTGCTTTTTTAGGCTCGGACCTGGACATATTTAAATTCTCTGTAGCCTTTTCCACTGTCAGCTGTAGCGCCAATATCTCTTGGGAATGCAGCTTATTCAGCGCAGATGTATAAGATATTACCTGACCTCTGAAGGCTGCTTTAAAAGCCTCCCACACCGAGAATACCGAGGCTGTGTACTCATTAACTTCGAAAAAATGCTTAATAAAAGTCTGCATTACCGCGATCCATTCTACGTCTTCCAGAAGGGATTTATCAAAATACCACCGCTTGCTGATTCTAGACCGTGTTAGATCCATCTGGATGTGAAAGGAGATGGCTGAGTGATCGGAAAAAGAGTTGGCAATAATATCCAACTCTCCTCTGGAAAGCAGATTATCAATCAAAAAGAAATCTATACGAGAGGCGGTCTTATACCTGGAGGAAAACCACATGCTTTCCCTGGGTGACTTTGACGCCAGGGATCTAGCAGGGAAAAATCTTGTTTCATCCTATTTATCCTTTTAGTTGTTTTAGGTTTTAGTTGCTTCTTGGCTGGATTTGAAGTGTCTAAACGAAGATCTTGAATAAAATTAAACCCCCCAAATTATAGAACGCGCAGAACCCACCAATAGGTCATAGATCTGAGCCAGAGCCGACGTATCATCAAATATAGATCCATAGTAATTCAAAATATCGAACACTACACCTCTCCAATTAATTTTTAGATAAATCCATCGGCCTTGAACATCGCAACTGATTTTTAGTACTTCACAGTTACAATTGTTAGCGAATATAATTGCCACCCCGAGCAGACACATTAGCAGAAGCAAAATAGGCTTGATTATACCCCTTAGGTAGCACCAATTTAGGTGAATTTGACCTAAAATGAGTTTCCTGCAAATACAACACCTGTGGGGAAAAGGAAAGTAGCCAAGTCAGCATAGTATTTGCTTTTCTTACATTCAACAATCCATTTGCATTGCACAGAATTATTTTGATACTACCCATTGGTTATCCGAATGACACCTTTTTTCCATCGCACGAGAAACATATGAACTTTAGATAATACAAACAGAAACGAAAAATATCACTTCTGTATAAACCACAACAGACTTTGATCCACTCATTTTTTACTGCTACCCCAAGCCAACCCCTCCCCCCAACCCGCCCTACCCATCCACGTGGCAGGTGATCCCCTTGCACCATGCCACGTGGGATCCCTATCTGAAGGATGCCATGGAATTGCATCCTGTCCTGTCAGAATCGTCTCCCCCAACCATGCACCCCACTACCCCCGCAGAACCCTGCAGAAAAAAAATAGCGACTAAAGAAGACACACACAAAAAAAAAGATTGGTACAGATCATAAATATATCTTTAGGTTCTAATTGACTTTAACAAGTCTTGAGCTTCAGAAAGAACATTAAAGATCTTAAATTGGCCTTTCCAAAGAACTTTGAGTTTTGTTGATTGGACCAAAGAGGCTTGAGCGCCAATGGATCTAAACTCAAAGCCTAGTTGTTGAAACGCCTTCCTGCGCCTTGCTGATGTCACAGATAGATCTGAAAAAATCTTCAGGGAGACGTTTTGCAGGACTGGTAATGTATTCTACTCGATTGCTCTCGTGAGAATTTGCTCCTTGATCCGATAGTCCAAGAAATTAACTAGGATAGTTTGCGGGTATTTAGACCCAGGTGACTGATGAAAAGGAACTCTATGTGCTCGCATAATTATCAAATCCTCGGGAGCAGGTGGTAATATATGATCTTTAATCAATTTATTGATAAGTTGAGGAACTGACTGTATTTGACCTTGGGACTTACTCCCTTTTGTGGATTTCCGTAAATCGAAGATTAGAGCTGTGTTCATGGTTCTCCAATGATACTAGTTTTAGCTCCAGGTCCGAGATTTTTGCAGATTCCGATATGGAACGAGATTGCAGAAGCTCCAATTTGTCTTCAATCTCTGAGATTCTTTGCTCCGCCACCTGCAGCTGTTTTGGAAGTGCCAGCAGAGTGTCTTCCATCTTACTGAGTCTTTGATTTCTTAGCTCCGTGTCTAAAGCTTGCTGAACCTTTAGGCCGCGGATCTCCACCAAGATTGTATCAAGAACCTTTTTACCAGATTCTGGCAGAAGGTCCTGTGGCCTACTGGAAATTTCAGAACGAAGTGCTAGTGCAGAAGCCTTAGGTTCATGCATAGCAAACACTTGAGAGCTGGAGCAAGGAAAGCAAGGAGAGGAGCTTTGAATAACGGAGAGTCCGGGGGAAGCATCATCCAGGCTTTCAGGAACAGTTGAACCAGATGGAGCACCGAAATGTAGCTTCTTCTGTTGATTAGAGTCGCCCCCTGACAGTGACAACAGCGTTGGCCCAGCTACTGTCAACTTGCCCTGCGACAGCCCCGTGCTGAACTCAACATGGCCCATCTCGCTGGCAGACTTGAGACCAGGATTTTTAAAAAAAGGAAAAGTCTTCGCTTTTTGAGGAGGTCGACTCTCTTTATTTTTATCGAGCTCCCGATCTGGCGTCAACACAGCTGAAGCTGGGGAAGGAGTTGAGTTCTCTGAGCCAGTAGAGATTAGAGAGGCAGTATGAATCGTCTCAGCTAGGTTCTCCACCGTGCTTGGCTTGTGCAACTTATGCAGGGATGAACCACCAGCTTCCCCTTCTCCTCCTCAACCAGTGGCTGGCGCTGTTGAAAAGAGAAAACAGTAGCAGCTGCCAGGGGCCCCATCTGTTTTTCTTGCCAGCCAGCTACTCTGCTTTGGGAGGCCTTCTTGCGTTGTTTAGGGGGAACGGTGTGAGAAAGTGCCATCTTTCTTGCATGGTATGCCCCCACTTTTTGCTGAATTGCTGATGTACTTTGACTGAGTGTGCCCTGGGCTCCTGCCAATCAGGTGCCCAGGGCCTGTGTTCCTTCCCTAAAACTGCATTGTAGCCTAAACCCAATTGGCATCTCTGGCCACATGTCAGCCCCTGGTAAATGGTACCCTAGGTACCCAGGGCACTGTGACCAGAGAAGGCCTCTAAGGGCTGCAGCACTTATTGTGCCACCCTTAGAGGCCCTGTACCCTGACACACACACACTGCCTTTGCAGGCTGAGTGTCTTGGTGCAAAACAAAACAGAGAGTCGACATGGCACACATCGACTCTCTGTTTTGTTCCATGTGTGGGGTGTGCCATGCCCACAAACACACTGCCCTGGCATACCTCAGTCACCCCTCTAGCTGGGTGCACTATGCCAGTGGTGAGGGTACAGGTGCATGAGCCCTGTACCCCTACAGTACCCAGGTCCATTCCTGGGCACTGTAAGTGCAGTGCTGCCATTAAGAGTATATGGTGCTGGGAGGTCGTCATTACGAACTCCACAGCACCATGATGGCTACACTGAAGCCTGAGAAGTTTGGTATCAAACTTCTCTGCACATTAAACCCACACTGATGCCAGTGTGGGATTTAATGTCAGATGCACGACAGAGGGCAACTTAGAGTTGCCCCCTGAACCTAACCTACAATCCACGTCCTCTCTGAGAGGCTGCCTAGGCTGCCACCCAGCAGACATGTTGCTGGACCCCTGGGTAGAGAGCCATCCGCTCTCCCGGGCCTGCAACAATGCACGTCCTGGGCGAGGTGCTAGGTCACCTCCCCCAGGATGGGCAGGGGGAAGCTTCAAAGGCATGCCACCTTTGTGAGCCTCCCCAGACCACTTGCTGTACTCAGCAACTGGTCCCAACCGGTTCTAGCCCCCACTCTGGCGGGAAGACCGGTGGGAAACCCCAAGGGAGGAGAGGGGGTGTGCCAGCCTCTGCCCTCAGGTGGGGGAGGCGAGATGAAGCACATCTCCGGGCTCTCGCCATCTTGAAGATGGGAAGCCCTGCCCAATCAGGACTAGGCTCCTGCCCCCCTCCCACTGGAGAGTGGCAGGATAGGGGGTGTACACACCCCAGGGAAGGGACCCATTGGTCCCTGCCCTTTACCTACCTGTAACGCCCCTAAATCTAGTATTTAGGGGCACCCTGAACCTTCCTTCCTCAGATCCCGAAACAGAAACAAGCAAGAAGAACAAGAAGAAAGAAGACCTGCCGTGCAGCTGCTAACAAGAGGGAGACACCAACTGATTTGGCCCCAGCCCTACAGGCCTGTCGACCCTCGAACCTGCTGAAACCCGGCGTCTCCAGTGGTCAGCAACCTCGAAAACCCCGGAGGACCTGACTGCCTTGTGACTCTAAAAAGACTGGGACTCCCACGAGCAGTGGTACTGCTCAAAACCAAGTAACAAACCCCTGGTGCCAGCCAGGAACCGCGACTTCTGCACACTCTGCACCCGCCGAGCCCGGCCTGTGCCTGAGTGGACAAAGCCCACGAGGACGTCCCCCCGGCGACTGTGACCCAGAATCCAGCACCCAAGGACCCTCCTCGACGCTCCTGACGACGCCTGCAGCCTCAGAACCAGGGACCCCTCCAACCGCGACCAGCCGAGGGTAAGATTTCCGACGCCTAAAGACACCCCTGCACCCGGCGCCCCACGGCCTCCTGTGCCCAACTCCTGGGTGCCTACCCTTCCTACAGATTCCCAACTTACCTCTCGAAGTGGTGGTCACACCTGAAGAATCACTGTCCCCGAGCTTGCAGCCTTTGTTCGTCACGCAGCTTCCCCATTGAAAACCATTGGGCGCCCGACGGCCCAAAAGCCCACTGCACCCGGCCGCCCCAGTGCCGCTGAGGGTGCACCAACTACCCTGTTCGACTTCCCCACTTGCCCTGAGTAAGTGACCAGGCGCTTTGCTCCCACAGCCGAGTGGCCTGCCTGCCAGCAGCCACCAACCAAGGGCCCCCTGCCCGCCATAGGCTAACATTGGGCCTAACTCACTCTGCACCCGGCCGCCCCTGTGCCGCTGAGGGTGTACCAACTGTACCTACCTGACCCTGGGAGACCCCTGAGTCTATGCCCAGAACCTTAACTCTGCCAGTCGAGTACTTACCTGAAAACCGATAACCTGCATTTTCTCCATAGGGTAACATTGACTGGTTTACACTGAAATTTCTTCTAAGTGTCGAGTTTTGAAACTTTAAAATAATCACTAAAAATCGTCCGATCAACGAAAACGAAATTACTCACCTGTTATCAGGAGAGATCCCAGTGCTGGATCTTGGTGCCCAGCACTGACCCTGAAAAGTAATTACAACTGTACTTACCGATAACTTGATTTTCCTCCATAGGATAACATTGCCTGGTTTTTGCCAGAAATTCTTCTGTGTCGATTTTTGAAACATACAAATATTCCTTAAAAATCGCCCGATCAACAAAAACGAAATTACTCACCTGTTATCAGGAGAGATCCCAGTGCTGGATCTTGGTGCCCAGCACTGACCCTGAAAAGTAATTACAACTGTACTTACCGATAACTTGATTTTCCTCCATAGGATAACATTGCCTGGTTTTCTCCAGAAATTCTTCTAAGTGTCGATTTTTGAAACAAATAAATATTCCTTAAAAATCGCCTGTGTAACAAAAACGATTTCTTTCAACTGTTTACAGGAAATGCACCAGGGCTGAATCCAGGATCCAGCCCTGAGTAAGAAGATCATATGTAAAGTAATTGATATTGCATTTACTTAAAATTCTCCATTGAGCTCAATGATATAATTGTGTTCAAAATTGTGTTGCCTATTGCAACAACTGTAGTTATTGCATTCAACAGTCTATTGTGTACTGAAAGTATATATCTAAAGCATCTCATTCTGAGAAAGTATTTTTATACTTACCTGTGGTTCTAAAAATAAAACAACAATATATTTTTATATACAAAACAATTGGCCTAGAGTTCAGTTCTTGAGTGTGTGAGACCATTTGCTGACTGAGTGTGTACAACAAATGCTTTACACTGTCCTCTGATACTGCCTTACTGCTCGACCAAGCTACCACTTTAGAGTGTTAGGTTATATCTAACTTTAGCCTCTGCCAAACCTCTGGGGACTGTGGACTCTGTGCACACTGAACCTTACTTTGGTTCAGTATATACAGAGCCACTTTCTTACAAACGGGAGGAACAGGTGAAGCAGTTTTAGTACGAAGCTGTCGCATGACAATAGGATGCAGCTCATATTAACAAATAGGAGAGAGTGGGAGGAGAGAGAGAAACCAAATAAAAGGGGGAAGAAAAAAAATATATATATATACCGTCAGTGGATGTAGTCAGTGCTTGTAGAAAAGAAAAAAAAGACACCAGCAATGCTGGTGAATAAAAGTCATGATCGCTCTACAACACGTAACTGCTCTTTTCTTACTTCCTTACTTCCTCTTCTTACTCCCTTTGTTTCTCCTTCCTCCCTTTTTTCCCTTTGTTCCTCCCTCCTCCTGTCTCTGCACAACAGTCACAAGGAATGTAAGAGCTCCGTTCTCTCCCCTATTTCTCCTTCCTCCTTTATCACAGAGAGACATCACCGGCACACTCGAGGAAGCTGGAAGCTCCAGAAACCGCTGTTGCTGCTAGTCCGCCCTCCAATGATAAAACACAGGCAGAGGTGAGGGGAAGCCCGGACCCCAGCAGAAGCTTAAGCTGCGGTGCTCCAAAAGGCTCCCTCCGTCCAATTCCCAGCCAAAAAAAACACCCTGACATGACACATTTGACAAGATGGAAAGTGAAGTGTTGCATTTTGGGAAATAGCTCTAAGAACAAGGGTGGGTGTAGATATATGGAATATCAAGCTTCAGGCACTTGCTAAAGAGACCTAAAGCTATTGTACAACGGGGAGACCAAACCTGGGTAATAACACCGAAGTGCAACAACAAGGTTGATGAGACATTGATAAACACCAGTCATAGGGAATGATATGATCAATACGGTTAGTAGTCGTTCTCATTTATGATGAGGGTTGCAACAAATGTTGCTATTTCAACAATTAATTGTACTTTTTATATTTAATTTAAGGAGCTAATTGTGTTTTTTGTTATTTCTTTTTCAGCAAACTCTCAAGACCATCCTCTGTAGGTCCCACTTTAAGGTAAGAACACACATTGCAACTTTGTGTAGCTTGCTGATGGGCTACATGCGAGTGTTCACAACCTACAATGTTCAATAGCTCATTGCGATATGAGCATACTCTCTTACTGCTGTCATGCACTGTTCATGCTAGTTTATATCATTGTAAAAATTAGATTATTTTTTGGGGTGGGTCACTACCTACCTCAAGGAATAGTTACAACCGTTGTCAGGGTCAAAGTCAGTTAACTGGATCTCAGCCCCCTGGTAGCTACAGCACAGAGCAGATAGGCTTAATTTTAGGGAAAGTGTAAAGTATTAATGCATTACCAAAACAGTAATAAAGTCAAAATGCAAAACTTTAAAAATTCCAACCTCAATTAGAAAAATAGAATAACATTTAATAAACATAATGACAAAAATCCAATAACGGGAACCGGAGCTATGATTTTTTCAGGTTTAAGAAGAAATAGCGGCAAACAGCATAAAAAACCAATGATACTCAATAGTCGCAGTAGACTGGGACCTAGGTGCAATTTAAGGCTGACTGTGATGAAGCGCAGGTTGGGTACACCAACCAGATTCGTCCCAGTAAAAGATTTTATCTTCTAATTTAGTCTTTTAGGTCCTAATCCACCACAGAAGTGCACTAACGCTCCCCAGGACCTGAAGGGAGGAACTTAGAGACTCACAGGGTGTCGGGCATAGGCCAACAATGGGGAACAGTCCAAGTCTAATTGCCGCTAGTCAGCAGGATACTTTTCGGAAAAGGCCTCTTGCAGCTTTCATGGCCCTGTACTTACACAGGAGGTCAGCCAACTTACCTTTGGAGTCTGATTCTTTGTCCTTGGTACAAGAGAGAGCAGGTCCAGTCCTTCAGAGCTTCTCTCAGGTCACAGACTGCAGTTCTAGTCCTCTTCTGATCTTCATCAAGTCCAGAAAGTGTTCTGAAGTGGGTGCCTGGAGGTGCCAGATTTATGCGTGGCCCAAGCTAGTGGGTGTGAATGACTCCTTGGCCCACCATAACCAATGGGGTAAATGTTTGCAGGGCCATCCCTACCTACGTTAGGCATTTTGAAGGTGGCGAAAGTCTGTGGCCACACTAAACTTGGCCTCTGAAGGCTGGGGCATGGGGAGTGTGTAATGTTAATCCCAGTGTCCTCCCATATCTAATACTAAAATACAGTTTAAGGCAGCCACTGTACCCACAATAAATCCAGAGACAGAAGGCTGGTAGGACAAAGGCTTTCAGGATTTGACACTATAATGTCAAAAAGAATGCCCACAGCCCCCACACCACATATTTTGTGGAATTCAGAGGAGACATCTCTGCCCATTAAGGACAGTCTATTGTTTTCTCCTGGGAGGCATTTCACATCTGGTCACTCCTATTCAAGGCTAATTACTGGCTGGGAGAGGTTGGAGAACCAATGCAAATTAGCCTTTAAGATATTCATACAGGGGAAAGGTACCTTCTAAATGTTTCATATTTATTAAACATCCGGGGTCACCATTGAGTTGGATTTTTAGTAACTATAAAAATTAGCTGTTTAATTATTTTTCTAGCTGGTCCCAGTCTTTAGATACAGTATTAGTATTTAAAATCACGTCCCAAATGATTCTTCATGGGCCAGCCTGACTTAATACAGTGCAAACAGCTTTTGGGTGCTAGTCACTGTAACATAACTTCCAGGTTTTCAGTTCACTTATGTGTGACATTTTCATGTTTTCACTGTGCTTATGTGTGACATTTCGTGGTACTCTCGCAGGCAAAATAAAGCAGTCTCATCCATGAAAAAGATACATTCCATTTATTACTGCCTTATGCAAAATATTATTGTGTAGAAATTAACAACAACACTCCTGACATATGTGTCCAGCATCACTAATCTTACGAATTAGAAATATGAGTGAACATGGATAGTACAAGAAAATAGAGCAGTTGTGAGTGGCCATGATTGCTTGCAAGGAAGAGCAGTAGCAAGAGCTGCTGTGGAGAAGCTATAAAACATAATGCAACTTTTTTTTTTTTTTTAAACTTTATTTGTCATTGATTATCAAATCTTATACATACATTTTGTCATTTGCAGTCAAATAGTTATAACGTAGCCAGTATTCAGATAGCATGCAATCTGTGACAAACATCAATCCTGATCATGTATCAAAGCCAAGCACTGAGAACGTGGTTGCATCATTTGGTATGTGATTCTTATCTTCAGTCAACTCCTCCAATTCAATTGCAGTAGGGCATCTACTAGAGTCTACGCATGCGTGTGACCCCCTCCTCAGCCTATACCCTCCGGGACTATACCCGCGTTAGATTGGGAAGCAGTGTTGCTATGAAGGGTACAAATATAGTCCCTGTATGGGCCCCAGATATCTGTTGGACGCGCTGTGCCTGGCAGCGTGCTAGAGTAGATCTCGCTGTTGATGTTGCAGTGTGCTAGACTATTCAACCAGCCTTGTAATGTAGGTAAAACTTTGCTGCCCCACCGCAGTGCTATCTCTCGCTTCGCCAGCAGTAGACCGAGCGACGCAAGCTTCCGGGTTGCTCTAGGGAAGTTTGCCGTGTATCCCATAAGCGCCACCTCCGGGATCGGGACAATGGTGAGCTCTAGAATGATCCCTAGTGTGGAGCAGATCGCCTTCCAGTACAAACAAATGCAGGGGCAGGTCCATGTCAAGTGGGCGAAATCTGCATGTTGGGCACCGCATTTCCGGCAGGTGTGCGGCCGGCTGGGGTCGATTCTATGCAATTTAGCCGGTGTCATATAAAGTCTGCGCAGGAACTTGTAATGTATGAGCTTATGCCGGCTGTTCAGGGAAATAGTTCCTGTAGCTGAACAACAGTAGGCCCACTGATCATCCGTAATCGGTTGACCAAGATCAGTCTCCCATTCCGCCCGGACTCTATCATCCGCGATCGAAACCTGTGCATTGCAGAGTTTATAAAGCTTGGACACAATGTGCACTCCAGCGTCATTCTCTATAAGGAGAGTTAATGGGGCGAAGGAGGCTGGCTCCAGCGGGAAGCCCTTAACCGTTGCTCGCAACGCCGAGGACAGACGTTTCAGCACAAATTTGTCCATGAACGTGGCCTCTTGGAAGCGAGTTTCCTCCGTGGCCGAAAAGATATGCCCTCCCGGGTACAGGTCGCCGATTTTTAGGATGTCAAACTTGCACAACGTGATTTGTACCAGCTTCTCCCCTGTGATGGGGAGCCAGCGGGGATTAGGGAGAGGGAGGGCCGACGTGTATAACTCGGGGGCCCCAGTATAGCGCTGTAGCCTGCTCCATGCCCAGCTGGTGGTCGAGACCGTCTGGATGTCCACGGGGTCCTTCGGCTCGCCCCGCGGCAGGACCACCGCAAGTCGCTCGGGGTGAACGAAGTCGGACTCAGGGCGCAGAAACGGGATCCTAGCGTCCGGGTGGTACCAAGCAAAAGCAAAACTACACTGTGCCACTAAATAATATAGATGGAGATCTGGCACTCCAAATCCCCCCCTTTCGTACGGCAAGGTAAGTATCTTCCAACGGACCCGTGGTTGCCTGCCACCCCAGACCAGCCGGGTAAGGAGAGAACGCAAGGATGCAAAAAAATTATTTGTGAGAGGGATGGGGATATTATTAAAAAGATATAAAAATTTAGGCACGACCATCATCTTAATTATGGCGATCCTGCCTGCCATGGACAACGGAAGCCGCAGCCACCGCTCCACTTGGGCCTCTAATTTGACGACCGCCTGGCCATAATTAAGTTGGATAATCTGCGACGTGTCTAAGTGTACATAGATTCCCAGATATTTAACGGAATCTGAGCACCATTCCAGCGGAAAGTCGCAGGGCCAAGGGGCCGTGCTGGCAGTTAAAGGAAAAATAATGGATTTACGCCAGTTGATGCCTAGGCCAGAATGCTGCCCAAAACGGATAATCTCCCGAAGCAGGGGGGCTGTGTTTAAGTGCGGCTCCCTGACATATAGTATGGTGTCGTCAGCGTATAAAGAAACCAGTAATGGGCCTGTTTTGAATTGTAGCCCCCTATGCAGATGTCGTTCTTGAAAGTGCCGTATCAAGGGGTACATTGCCAAAATGAACAAAAGGGGTGACAACGGGCATCCCTGACGGGTACCGCGCGTGAGCTGGAATGAGGTAGAGAGGGTGCCGTTCAGGCGCAGCCGCGCCCTCGGTCTACTGTACAGCAAGCTTGTGGTGGCTATAAAACCAGCTGGCATGCCCATGCGTCACATAATAGCTAAAAAAAAAAGGGCCATTCTAACGTGTCAAAAGCCTTCTCTGTGTCTAGTAATAGTGCCGCCGCTGGAACGTCGAGACTGATTCTATGGAGTACCGCAAACAAGGTGCGCAAGTTTAAAGAGGTCGAGCGATGGGGAACAAAACCGGACTGTGCAGGGGAGATGATGAACTCCATCAACTGCGAGAGTCTATTAGCCATAATTTTTGCCAGTATCTTATAATCGACGTTTAATAACGAGAGCGGTCTGTAGGATCCGCATAGGGAGGGGTCCTTACCGGGCTTCGGGAGCAGGATGATAACCGCTTCGCTTAGTGTGGGAGGCAGGAGCTGTTGTTCCAGGGCCTCCGCATACACCTCGATCAGTTTCGGGGCCAGAAGGTCCATGTAGGCCTTATAAAACTCCCCGGTAAAGCCATCCAGGCCGGGCGCGGAGGAGCCACGAAGCTCTTTAATAGCGCCGCGTATTTCATTTACTGTGATTGGTTCAGCCAGAAAGCTTTGCATGTCTTTCTCTAAATACACGAGGGCAATCTCGGACAGATAAGTCTCCAGGGCTGCTGGGTCATGGTCCAGTTTTGAGGTATAGAGCGTGGTATAATACGACCTAAATTTGTTCAGAATGTCCGTGGGGGACGTGAGGAGACTGCCGTCCTCAGCCCGAATCTCGGTGATGTATGCCTTACTGTAGGGAGGCCGTAGTATTTGAGCCAGCGTACGACCCGGACGGTCTCCCTCGCCGTAGCGACGGGCCATTTGGTATTTGCCCAAGTAAAGGATCTCGCGATCCGCCGTCTCTCTATATTCCAGGAGGAGGGCCAGCTTTTTGTCCTGTAGAGAGGCCGCGGAAGCTTGGCAAGACTCGCTATCCAGGGCTGCGAGTTCGCTCTCGAGCCTTGTCAGTGTTGTGCGCAGAGACTTGAGCACCCTAGAATGTTTGGAAATGCACACCCCGCGGATGTAGGTCTTGAACCCCTCCCACAATAACGACCAAGTATCCACTGAGCCAGCATTAAGGGTGAAGTAATCCTCTATAGCCTCCTCGACCTCGTGACGAAAAAGCTCGTCCAGAAGAGCACGACTAGGGAAGCGCCACTGTCTCTCAAATCCTTCCGGTCGAGGGACACCAAGGCATAGCTGCACCGGGGAGTGGTCCGAGTATGTCCTGGGGAATGTATTCAACGCCCTATACCAAGTGGATACCCCGGGGGAAAGCAGCCAGAGATCGATTCTGGTCCAGGTGTCATGTTGCCCTGAGTAATGCGTGTAGTTGGTGAGAGTAGGATTGCGCCTGCGCCATATATCTACCAGGGAAAAATGTTCGCATAACTCAAGCAGCGCACGTCTCGCTCGGGGCTTCGAATTTGGAGAGGTGGAGGTACTATCCAATGCAGTGTTTAAAAGTAGGTTGAAGTCCCCACCCATCATAATCCAGCTAGTCTCGAGCTTAGAAAGCTGTGTATGTAATGAATGAAAAAACTCCGGAGAGTCAGTGTTAGGGGCATAAACACACACTAATGCGACCCTGTGACCCATCATGGACCCCGCAACAATGGTATAACGGCCCTCCTTATCATTGACAAACGACTGGCAGCTAAAGGGGACCCTCTTGTGAATAAGTATCGCTGTCCCTCTCGCATAATTACTAAAATTCGCAAAGTATCTATGGGCCCCCCAACTCGCGGCAAAGCGCGCAGGATCAGAGGCTGGCAAGTGCGTCTCCTGGAGGAATGCCACGTCTACATTATGTCTAATCAGATAATGCACCACCTGCCGCCGTTTTTGATTATTATTGAGGCCTCTAACATTCCACGACAGCAGGGATAAATTGGAGGGGCCATCTATCAAGCCTAGCTGTGCCATTCGGGAATCGTCGTGCATCTAAGTTGATCAGGAGATGTGTTGGAAATACTGACCCAAAACAGTGAGCTGCAAATATGACAATCAATATTGCAAAAATGGAAACCCTCCCCCAACCCTCCCCCTCCCAACCTCACATCGTGAAATGCAAGGCGAAACCCACCCTGAAAACAAGAAACGAAGTACCAGATTACTTTACCAGGAACAGGCAACATTTCAAAAAGGTACCTCAAAACTATCAAGAAGAAACCCAGGGTATCAACCTAGGGGAGTGGCAACGCCACGACAGCCAACCAACTGTGAAGAAATTCTTAAAGCAGTATAGTAGATAATCCCCCTGCAGAGTGTGTAAAAGCAAGTACATCAGTTCATCAACGTCACCCAGCGCCAGAACTAGAGAACAATTCTTGACTCGCGTCGGCGTTTCCATGAGTAGAAGACGGGCCATCCCTGTCGTCCTGTGATTGTTCATTATCCCGTTTGTAAGTGCAACAGAACTCTTGGACCTCATTTGGAGAGTCAAATACGCACGCCCGGCCACCCACCTCAACCCGGAGCCGGGCCGGATAGAGCATGCCATACTTGAGGCCAAGGTTACGAAGAGTGGCCTTCACTCCTGTGAATTTGCGCCTGGCGTCTTGCACCATGACTGTGAAGTCCGGGTAGAGAGCAATCTTTGAACCCTGCCAGATGTTGTCCCCCCGCTCTCTTGCCAAGCGGAGGGCCATTGTCCCGGTCTCGAAAGTTCATGATCCGAGCTATAAGTGGGCGAGGCGGCAGGCCCGGATTGGGTCGTGGCCCCAAGGTGTGGTGGGCCCTCTCCACTACAAATCCGGGTGTAAAAGATTCTCTGCCAAACATGTCCGTAAGTAGGGTTTCGACGAAGAGGTCTAGGCGACCCATGGCTGTGGACTCCGGAACCCCAAGGATGCGGATATTATTTCAGCGGCTTCGCGCTTCTAAGTCCTCATTTTTAATGGCCACCTCTTTCAGTGTGCGTTTCATCCTGTCCATTCGTTTAGCCGATTGTGCTGCGCCATCCTCAATGTCGAAGACCCTCGCCTCCGCTGCGTCAAGCCGACGGTCATGGGCCTGGATCTTGGCACCCATCGCCTCAAGAGTCTTATCAAGGGAGTCAAAGCGGTTATCCAGGGATCGGAAGCCTGCCCTCATCTCCTGCAGCCATGCAGCCGGGGGGGCCGAAGCCGTCTCCTCGTGACCAGGGCTCTGGCCTCTTGCCGCCATGTCGGCACCCTCGTCTGTTGTTCTCTCTGTGGGCTTATCAAACGAAAGCGTTCTCTGCCTCGGGTCTTTGCGGCCCATGCCTGGAATGAATATATGCTGGGCGGTCCAGTGTGTTTGCCGCGCGGTTGTTCCCAAGGGCGCCACCAGCACCGGGCCGAGAACTGTACCACACCCCCCCAGCTACGTGGCACCGCAGAGGTCGGCTGCGGAGCGCTCAGGCCCCCAAATCTGTAAATCAAGGACACCAGTGCAGTAACAGCCCAGCAGGGCAGCCGCAGTTGTCGGCAGGATGGCTGGTGGCGTTTAATAAGCACTACGGCGCCCCATAATCACTGGCCCAGGATAAGGCCTCAAGTGTCGTCGTCCCGCAGCGTAGTTTGAGCCTGGGGGGGCAGGGTTCAGGGATCTCTGATGTACATTGACCCTCTGCAGTCAGCGCTGGCAAAGCAGGTGCGCTGCTGTCTGCGACTATCCCCGGGACCACAGCAGACACTGCAGGCCGGCGGTGGAGGCCTCAGCAGGAAGGGCCGCTCGAAGTGGGATAGTGCCAGGCGGGGACTCCAGGCACCGGGGCCAACAGGCAGCCACACGTACCCCCCGCAGTGCAGCGCTCACGGCACCGCTGTTCCAGGCCCCACGGTAATGCGGGCTCCAATTGGGGGCCGGGCGGGCCAAGCAGAGGCACAGGTACGGGGGGAGGGCAGGGGCACACCCAACCGGCACCCTGGGCACTCACCGGCAAGTGGGTCTGATCCGCAATTGAAGCTGCTCCACAGTCGCCGGGGGCCTCACTCCACCGCCGCCGTCTCTCCAGCCGCCATTGTTGCTCCCGCTACAGCTGCTGCGTAGTTCCTCCCGGCACCGCCGTGCCGTCTCCGCTGCAGCCGGACGGTGTCTCAAGCTGCGCTGCGCCTCCTCGGGGACCCACGAGCCAGTTCTTGCCGTCTCAGCGCCGCAGGATATAGGGGAATTAGCAATTTGTCGTTGGATGGCTGGCGGAGCTTCAGCGCCGCGCGGCCATCTCGGTCTGCGGCTTGGCCACGCCCCAAACATAATGCAACTTTAGAAACATGTTCACCTTTAGTGAAGCGAATAAGCAGGAAGCTGAGCCTTTACCACAGCCAGCTAACAGCTAATGAACTTTAATATACGCCCTAAAATGTAAATTAATTTGTCCTTGGCTAAAAACGCTATGATTGAACAAAGGTATCAATTACATAAAACACAACCTTTTTGGAACCATTTCATGGGCTTACCATTCAACCGCCTCAAAGACAGGTGCATTATGAAGGAGGGTTCAGAGTAAATGATGTTCCCAATACTCAGACAAAAAAAACACAAATATGCAACTTGTTTCTATTCACTTAAACATTTGGACCTGCAAACAGCCATATATCATATACCTTCTATCAAATTAGCTATTAATTCAGAAAAAGATCCGACTACCAATCATGACGTACAGTAAGCGCTGAAATCTAGGATTCACATGGCCATCAACCAAAATTGGGAAGCCAGGCAGAGACCCAAGAACTCGGTTGAACTATTCCCTTCCACAGCTTGACACACAGGTCAAGGCAGGTAGACTACTGCTCACCAGTCCCCAACCCATTCAGCATCTATTTGGCTTCACGTGGCATGGGAATGATTTGTAGGGGGACAGAAGGCTGTCTGTCCTGTACAACCTACAGCTGTCAGCTATCATAACAGGAATTGTGACACTGGGAGTCAATGAGCTTACTGGCACAGCCTCTCTGATTGCTGGGGTTGGGGTCCAGAGTCTGCAGCAAAGACTCTTTCAAGCTCACAGTATCAGAAAGTCCATGGCTGCAGAGTTCTTCCCCATGTGGGACACCAGTCCCTCTTCCACTTTCCTCTTTTTTTCGGTTTTGGAAGCTGAGTCAGAGCCCTGGACTGTAACTATGGCAACCACTTCGCCTATACGTTGCAGCAGCTAAATGCTAATGGTCTGAGCCTCTGTATGAATTTCACCACTGTGGGGCTGACGCCAGCCTGCAGCATGATGATGTTGGCTCACAAGTGTCTTAAATGATCAAACTGAGCTAGAACAGAGCAGTTTACTATACATGACAATTTGGTTAGGTGCGGGGTTGGGGGAAAAACCACCTTCTTTGCGTTAGACTAACCTCTGATGAGTGACTCTTGGCAGGACTGCTGTAAGGACATGTCAATGTTAAATGTCTACAAGTTCTACTTTTAAATACTGTAGAAAACTGGAATTTTCTTGCAGTTGTCCCTCTCACTTTTTGCCCTCATTAGAACTACTAGATGCTGGTGCTCAACTCTGACTGTGCACTGAGGCCTGCTAACCAGGCCTCGGTGCCAGTGCTCTTTCCTCTAAAACAAGTTAAAGTCTACTTGTAACCCAATTGGCAAGGACTTTAGCACCCCTATAAGTCCATAGTAAATGGTACCCTTGGTACCTAGGGCATGAGTACTAAAGAGGGTCCCTAAGGGTTGAGCATGTCTTATGCCACCCTAAGGGACCCACACACAATTTACATGTAGACTGCCATTGCAGACTGCATGTCATGGTGCAAACCATGAGTGCAAACACTCACTGTGTGCCATGCCAAAGTCAGTGCATGTAATATATGTAAGTCGCCCCTACAGCAGGCCTTGTAGCCCTAAGGTAGGGGGCATTATATTACATGTGAGGGCATATCTACATGAGCAGATATGCCCCTGTGCTGTCTAGTTCAATTACTAGATGGTACAAGTGAACAGGGAAGCCATCTTAAAATATATGTGCTGGGCACTGGTCATTACGAGTTCCCCAGCTACATGATGGCTTTACTGAAACCTATGGTGTTTGGTATCAAACACCTTGTCTTAATAAATCTGTACTGCTGCTAGTACCATACTTATTAATGCATGCACCCAGAGGGCACGTTAGAGGTGCCCCCTGAAAAACCTACTACTATCTAGTGTGCTGACTGACTGGTATCATCCAGCCTGCCACCACGGGCATGTTTCTGATCCTGCAGGAGAAAGCCCATGCTCTCTGAGGCGAGAAACAATGCCTGCTCCAAAGGAAGGTGTTCACACCTCCTCCAGCAGGATGGCTAGTGATTTAGAATATCAAGGCCAGGGGCTTCAAATCCCCTGCTGCCTTTGATATGCGACCCGGCTTTCCCCAGATCTGGGAGATGCCACCCCCTGCCCTGAGGCCCATTTGGCAGCAGGACAGGCAGGAAATTAACCTGCATCCCAGGGACTTGCAGAATGCTCTTGCGTAGCTTGGTGGATGAACAGCCTTGAATAAATTGAGCTCTGATCTCATCTGCTGCATCGGGCAGTGTGCACGTGCTCGCCAGCTCTCTTAAATGCACGTAAAACGTATCAACTGACTCCTCCGCTAGCTGCCGTGCTTGACGCAGCAGGAATCGCTCATAGTCGGGGTTCACTAGAGGTTCAAAATGAGCTGTAAGCGCTGCCTTCAGCGTGGTATAAGTGTGCGGTGGCCCCGCCTCAACCACTGACTTCCCCAACTTGTGACTCGCCGGCCCCCCTAAGTGTAACAGCATGGGATGCCTTCTTCCATCTTCCAGGTTAATAGCAGCGAAGTACGTCTCCAGGCGCTCTACCCAGTCTTTCCACTTGGCTGCCTGGGCTGAGGGAAGGCCATCGAGTAGGAAAGGCTCCACAGGGGGAATCAATCAATTAATCAATCATGTCACTTATAAAGCGCACTACATACCCGTGAGGGTCTCAGCAGACATGGCGCAGGTGTCCGGGTGCCACCTTCAGCAGGCGTGTGCTCTTCCACCCCCTGGTACACTGTAGTTGTGCACTTTAAATTGTTCTCTTCCTCACCCACACTGTGCCTCCCTTTCCTCACCGACACTGTGTCTCACTTGCCTCTGTAGACTGGTGCCTTATGTGGGATTCCTGTATTTGGGACCATCAGACTTCCACGAAGTTGCTGTTGCCTATGCTCCCCTTGTCTCATTACAGTATCAGGCAACCAAAATGTTCCTGGGCGCCAGCGATGTCCAAAGCGCCCCCAGGCAGCCTTCACTCGTACCGAGTAGTTCAGGGACACTGACGTGGGCAGGCACACCGAACAGACCTGGGCGCTCGTGATGCACAGAGCACCCCAGGCAGCCTTTTTCAGCCGTGTGAGCTCTGTTGCGCAGGGCGGGTCACCGCGTGCATGAGGAGACCGCCTCCACCTCCGCGATCGGAGAATCAGGCCATGTCCCCTTGACTCCGGGCTAGGCCGGCTGGCCAACTGGAAACCTGGACTTCCCGGCCGGGCGCCACGCCGCACACGTCGTCCCACGGACCACAGGCGCGTCCCGCTGCACTTAGAAGAATCGGGGCTGGAGCACTGGCACGCTCCCAGCCCCACGCCGCATCCCACACGCAGCGTCAGACGGCCGCCCAAAGTCTCCGTGGGGCATTTAAACACCAACAGCTATGGCGTCCTCCGTCCCAGGCTCCGCACGAAACCCAGAACCAGGGTAGGTCACGGGGCTCACCCGCTCGTCGCCAGTTTGTTGTGTTCACAGCTGGTGAACCAGTGATGCTACGGCGGCCCAATATCGAGTCCCACAAACGACACGGATTCCGGAGGAGGGTTTACTCCAATCCTTTATTTCTTTCACTGACCTTGCGTGCCACCAGTCCCTACGTCCCTACGTCACAGTCATGACTATCGAGACAGTCGTTTGTAGGGGGATACTCAAAACACCCCTGGGCAGGGGATCACAATGGTGGGACCCATCCGGGCCCACGTAACACACATGGGTACCGGAGCCTTTGCAGCAGCCAAGGCTTGCTTAGTGTTCAACCCGGACACCAACACAGCCAAGAAAGACCTACCAACGTGGAACATCAGCACCAGAGAGGCCACCTTCTACAGTGCCCCTGCTGTTCTGTTTTGTCCCAGTCTCCAGGTTGGCCTAAAAAGTTAGAGACTCCAACAAAAGCGACCTGCCAGACAAAACACCTCTGCACCCAAGACTGTGCACCCTTGCTCCAGAGACCCTCAAGAATCAAGCCCCCCATTGGGTTCTGCCAGTCTGGTCCCCCGTCCCTACTTGCATCCTTTTTCTTTTACAGGTTTTCCCATTGACTTCAGCTGTAGCGTTCAAGACTACCCTTGCGACCAGCACCACTGAACCAGGACACACCAGGGCAGGTAAACCAAAATTGCTGGTGGTTCTAAGGACCTTAGCCCCTACGTACCTTAAGTCCAGAAGGACAACCCTGTAACTTGATTGCAAGTACCCATGCAGTGTATGTTTCTCCCATAGAATAACATTACCGCGTTCGAGACTCATGCCTCAAATTTGACAGTTGTATTTTCAGTGTTTATGCAAATCGCTAACTCGAAAAGTACTTACCTAATTTCATAGATCTTGGTGTCTAAATTAATATAAAAATTGTTAATATTTTAAATGGGTGTCGGATTTCCTTATGGAATGTGTGTCTTATTTATTGACTCCGTGTGTGCAACAAACGCCTAACACTCCCCTCTGATAAGGGTATGGCTGCTCAACCACACTACCACAAATAGAGCACCTTGGGATTGTTAAAGCAAGCCCCTGTACACTAGTAAGAGATACCTGGACTCTCCACACAGTGCGCCTCATTTTGGTACACTATATAGAGAGCCAGTAGTTTCCTACAAATACCATGCACCCTGCCTTGTGAATTACAGACCTACATAGGGGTGACATTAATATTTAAAAGGGAGGTTTTCACCTGTGAAAAGAGTTTATTTTGACAAGTCAAATTGTAGTTTATACTCTGCTGCAGTGAAGCTACATTGGTAGACCTGAAGCCGTATTTGCAGTGCCCCAGCAGTGAATGGCAGAATACGTCCTGCAGTCCACTAGTGGGATTTAACTTCCACACCCTGTGTACACTTTATAGTCAGTTTAAATATGGCAACTAAGAATATGCCAATTCAGCCATGTTTAAGGAGGAGCATATGCACTTTGCTACTGGTTAGAGATGTTTTAAGGCATGGGCAAAATGCGCACTTGCCCAGGGCCCCCATCTTCCAAGGGCCCTCCCTTATGGGATGAAGATCCTTTTGTAAAAAATCTTTACACATAAAAAATGTCTTTTTAATTTCCTTGCTTTTCCTTGATTTGGCTTGTTTGGTCTGGTCATTTTTATAACTGCTTTTAGAGCAATCAGAGAAATGTTATGGCATGGGCAAATTGGGCCCTTTGAAAGTCGGGGCCTCCTTCTCAATTGTGTTCTGAGCTGGCTGTGTTCTGCTGATAATCCTGCAAAGATAATTACCAATGCTGTTTAAAAATGTTTGTTTTTTTGGTAGGAGGGGGACTGGAATGATATGTGGGAATCTGTACAGATATTTTGCAAAGGCATGTTGTACTAATGTCTTTTAACTCTGTGCAACATCTATAAAATGTTTATTGTAGATCAAAACAATACTCCATTTATGAGTTATGGTAGAGGGTCACAGAGACTATTTGTGGTAACACTACTTATAATATTGAAAATATATATTGCTATACTTCTTTCTGGTACATGTATTGTAAATATTAAATGTAAAGTACATTTAGAGCATGGTATAGTGTGTGGAACATATTTGTATGTTACTTTTGAATTCTCACTTACTTTGTGTTATAGCACGTTTTAACATTAATACATTGGCTTACAATATCTTCCTTCACAAGAACTTCCTACAGCACAAATAATTTCTGAGTGCATCAGTTAGAAATGGGTGTCTCTAGTTGGCAGAGGTATGCACTTTGTCCAAGTAGGGACCCTTCCTTCTAGTCAGGGTAAGGGGATTACATGTCTAAAATAACCCCTGCTCACCCCCTTGGTAGCTTGGCACAAGCAGTCAGGCTAATCTCAGAGGCAATGTGTAAAGCATTTGCACGTAACACACAGTAACACAGTGAAAACACTACAAAAGGACACCACAACAGTTTTAGAAAAATAGCCAATATTTATCTGTGTAAAACAAGACCAAAATGAGAAAAATCCAACATACTGTAATCCAAATACGATTTCCGCAAGAACAACCTCAAAATACAGTTCCTTGAAGTTGATAGCTCCATACGGGGCTATCACGGCATCGTGAACAAACAAATCCAACAGTTCAGGCCGGCCGCGGCATTGCGGGCCAGGTATGGTGTTGGGAAGACCCGCAAACAATACCTTGGAAATGCAGGGCGTCGCGGACCTTGCAATAAGCTCCGAGGAAGCAGCGTTGTCGGTGTCGGCTCCGGAGGTCAGTGCAGGAGTCGTCGGGGTCCCCTTGAAGTCACAGGCGTTGTAGATCGAACTCCGTGAGGTTGTGTTAGTATGAAAATGTTTGCGCTGTGTTGATTACGTATTATTCTATGTATGTTAGCATTAGCTGCACCATTTTATGTTTGGCCACCATTTTGAACCATGATCGAAACTAATCTTTCCCTTCCTGAAAAAACTGCTTTTGGTAAGTCTCGGTTCTCCAAGGTTGGGCCCTGCTTTTTCTCTATGATTACACTGTTCTTGTTAGCGCATACCTTTTTCACTAGATAAAGGCCTTCTCCCACTAGTCTAGCGGTGGGCACGGACGGAGCGACCTTGAGTAGTAGATAGTGTGTGCCCGGCCTCAGGATCGAAACTTATCCTTCTGTACTTCTTTGTGTAGCTGCATCTGCCTGGAAAATTCCATTGTGGGCGTGCCTTCATTTGTTCTGAATCGTACATAATGTATCACCATGTTTGCTGATGTCAGTCCCTCTGCAGCAATCCTAAGAGACTGGGCAGACTGGGCTCCGCTCAAGTGTATCTGAATAAATATATTGGTTTGTATTCTCTACTGTCTGACTGACTCTTCATTTGTATGGAAGGCTGAGAGGTGGTCGTGAGTGACCCTGGTGACCCTAATCGGGTCACTTCCTTCAGTTGGCGCCCGAACAGGGACTCCATCGGGTGAGTTACCCATCCTCTCCTGAGGACGGCTGGGGAGGTTGAGGCCACCGTCGGGTCAGGTCGGACGGACGGATCAGGGATCCCTGCATGAGGGAGTTCCTGAACTCGCAGCTGCCTTTTCTGCCCTGCCAGACGGTGCCTCGCCCAGTGGTCATCCCGACTGGAGTCCTGAACGGCGAAACCCTTGGATCTGACCGTTTGGTCTGAAGAGTCTGCAGTGGAGAATAAATTTGTTTGACCTGCATACATCGGGTGAGGTTGTTTTGGTTCTTTGTGGATATGGTACCATTTTGGTTTGTATTTGGTACGGTCTGAGGACCGATTTTGGGTGAAAAGTGTTTGCAAATAGTTTGCCAGGCATAAGTAGTGAATTTGTTTTCTTTTGAGAATGCCTGGAATAAGTAAACTGGTTTCTTTGTGCTGTCGTTGTTGTTCTGCTGATGCTCGACTGGAGGAAAGTCAGCCGGCGCCTCCAGAAGGCACTCCGAATTTTGATAACTATGTGAAGCATGCCCTTGGCCCTATTATGTTTAGTACGCTATGGCACAAATATACGAGGGACAATGCCGAGTTGCAGTGGCCTTTGGTGGGCACTTTTGATGAGCAAAAGATCGAGTATTTACAAGAACAGTTGTTTAAGAAAAGAAGTAGACAGTCTATGTTTGATTCCCTTAGAACGTGGCAAAAAGCAGCTAAACGGAGGCGAATGAAAGCAGAGAAAGAGGCCCGGAAAGGGAGAATGCAGACGTTGACTCAGAAGGCCGTAGCATATGACAGGGAAAAGTAGGAGAAGGGTATTGAATGTGAAGATATAAGGCTTCGATTACAGATTGATAAATCTTATGTGGCCCAAGAAGAAAATGATACTTTTGTGGAAGAATTGTTAGATTCTCGACCCCCACCTCCAAATGCCCCGCAGAAGATATATCCCGCTATTCCCTCACAGCCCCAGCCACCCGTTCCTTCTGTCGCTGCTGTTTCTGCTCTTGCTACTGTTGATCAGACTGCTTTGGCAACGGCACCTCCTGTCCTTTCTTTGTCCTCGCCGTCTGTGGCAACTATGACTGTTAGTACTCCTGCCAAACCTATTGTTTCAGCGTCCCTTTCGCCAGCTCTTACACCTGCGACCCAGCCAGCAGCGACGTTAGTGCCTCTTACTTCCTTTGCTACTCTCACTCTGTTTTTTTATCCCCCGACATTACTGAGTAGTGGGACACCAGTATGTGGATTTGAGGATAGAGACTGGACGAAATTTAAGGAACGTATGGGGTCGTTAGTACGATCTAATGTGGGAGATAAAGAGAAAAGGGTAATAGCTAATCAGCCTGCCCCGTGGGCTCGTAATTCCATTTACAGTGTGGAGGATGTTTGGGGAACAATGCGAGATTTTGAGCCCTTTATACAGCAGCATGCTCTTAAGCACATGTCGGCGACTTTGATTGGTCTTTGGCAGCAGTGTTTTGAATCAGAAGCACCTAAAATTTTACATGATATTAGAGATTGTGTGTATGTTAGTGACTTGAGCCCAGAACAAGTTTTCAGTAATATCACGACAATAATAGCCGATAGGGGAAGATTGCATGAGAACAGTCCCAAGACAGTGACTCAGTTTCTGATGCGGGAGGTTCACCTATATACCACCCAGAATTACCAGAATTGCAAGATGGCCGCTGTAATGTTATAAGGGCCAGAGAAGCAGCTCGTTTTCAGGAACAATGGGTTTACACTCTGTGGAAACGGAGTGAAGTTTTATCTCTTAAGACTCATTTGCTTGATCCTAGGAAGAATCCAACTGCATATTATAAAGAATTGACTGAAGCCACCTCCTTCACTGTGATGACTCTGGCTGATATTGAAATGTTTTTTGGTCTTCTTGTTCTGGTTGATATTTGGAGACAGGTGCATACTCAAGACCATGTTGCAGAGTTGGGGGGTACACTGGACCAAATTAAGTATGGGATCAGGAACGGAAGCCAGATGATAAGCCTAGAGCAGAGATACTTGCTTTGCCAAGCCGTATCATTACGTATATGCATTCTCTTATTCCACCACGGAAGGTTGATTGGGACAAGTTAACGGCTTGTCGACAAAAGAAAGATGAGTGTGTATCTGATTTTTTCACTTGGTTTGAAGATATATTCCTGGATTACAGTGGGTACGATCTGTCTGTTGAGGGAGGTGTTCTGTTGTTTGTTAATAGATGTGTTTCTAATTTGCTTCCAGAGATTGCGACTCGATTGCAGGCTTTCCAAAGCACCTGGTCCACCTCTTCCCCTTCTGTTATTTTGAATATGGCACAGTACTATGAGCATAGGGATAATGAGGAAAAGGAGAGGACAGAGAAAAAGCATAAGAATTTGAAGACAAAGGTGTTGTTGCAACAGGCTTTTAGAGGGAATGGTAGAGGACGTGGTGGTTTGGCCCGACAGCTTCCACGCACTAGTAGGCAGCCAAACGCTACGCCCCTGGGTCCAAATCAGTGTGCGTATTGTAAAGAGGAGGGACATTATCGTAGCGAGCGTCCTGTGCTTTAGCAGAAGGTGGCGGTCCCTAGAGGACGAGGTTCTCGTGGAAGGGGTCGTAGAGTTGGTGGGGCAGGCAGGGCTCAGAACCCTGCAGCCTCACAGGGTCGTTCTGATAATAATTACTTTGATGACCCTCAGGATGGACAGTACTACCACGATGATTATGATGTGGATGAAATGACAGTAATGTCTTACAGCTAGGACAGCCAGGGACAGAGTGGGGTACCAGTTCCGATACCGGTGGACCAGCATAGTCCTTATGTAACAGCGGAACTGCAAGTTTTGACTAAGGAATTTTTAGTGGACACAGGTGCGACGAAAAGTTCTGTTTCTCGAAATAGGGTCCCTGGGGCGGCTCTGTCCGGCCATAATAATGTTTCGGTAGGTTTTTCTGGTGTACCGGTTGTAAGCCCCATTTCAAGACCCTTTGCATTGACTATCGGTCCTTTCACTGTGGATTCGCCATTTTTGCTGACATCTAACTGTGGTGAGAATTTGATGGGTTTAGATTTGTTAAAAAAACTGCATGCTATGATTTATTGTTCCCCAGCATGTGTCCATATGACAATGGGTCCAGATGTGGTGTGCGCTAACAGTGTCTGTCCAAAGACGCGCCCCTTCCTGTTGAAAATTAAAGATGTGCCACCCACTCTGTGGGCAACAAGTGACACAGACATGGGATTGTTGCAGATATCGCCTGTTTTGATATGCGAGCCTTATTGCAAATTGTGCAGGATTTAATTAAGAAGGGAGTGGTTGAGGACACAACAGCTAATATTTGTAATAGCCCCATCCTTCCCATTCTTAAGCAGATGCCCTCAGATTCTCTTGATGACCATGAAGATGTTTATCGTTTTGTGATTGACTTGCGGGAAGTTAATAAAATAGTGATTCCCCAGTTTCCAGTGGTTCCTGACATCACCACTCTTTTGACAATCATTCCCTCTTCTGCTAAATTTTTTTCTGTCATTGATTTGACAAATGCGTTCTTCAGTATTCCTATTCATCCTGATAGCAGATATCTGTTTGGGTTCACCTTAGCTGGTAGAAATTTTAGGTTCTGTCGCGCTCCTCAAGGCTATACAGAGAGTCTGAGTATCTATAGTCAGGCATTAAAAGGTCAGTTGGATTCCTTGTCGCTCCCCACAGGTAATGTATTGCTACAGTATGTCGATGACTTGCTCATCGCTTCAGATACAGAACAAGGTTGCGGAGACAGTACAGTTAAATTTTTGTCGCATTTAGCTCAACATGGCCTTAAAGTATCCCTTTCAAAATGTCAGTATTGTCCGCAGTAGGTCACCTACTTAGGTCACCTACTGTCGAAGGAGGGTAGGAGATTGACCCTGGAGTGTATTAGTACCGTTGTTCAAATGCCAGTTCATTAGTACCATTGTTCAAATGCCAGTTCCACAAACCCAGAAAGATGTACGCACTTTTATAGGTATCACTTCCTACTGTTGTCCGTGGATACCTAACTATTCCCTACTAATTAAGCCCCTGCTTGCATTAACCGCGAAAGAAGTGCATGTGCCTTTATGGTGGACGTCTGAATATCAGCAATCTTTTGAGCAACTAAAAACTGCGCTTTGTTCGGCTCCAGTGCTTGGTACCCCTAACTACGCCAAATCCTTTGTATTATATGTTCATGATATGGCTGGTTGTGCGCTTTCTGTTTTAACACAGAAATTCGGAGATAAGAAACGGCCTTGTGCTTATTTCTCTGCTGTGCTTGATCCTGTCGCACGAGCCCTCCCGAGCTGTCTAAGAGCGGTTGTGGCCGTGGCTGTCTCAATAAGACAATCGGCTGGACTCGTACTTGATACTGCCCTCACAGTCATGGTACCCCATGCTGTGGATACCCTTTTGAATAATACAAAGACACAGCACCTCACCAGTGCACGTCTGACAGGTTATGAATTAACACTGTTCACAAAACACATAATGATCAAAAGATGTGCCACTCTGAACCCAGCCACGTTACTGCCCCGCCCTTCTGAGAATGATAAGATTGATACACATGATTGTATCTTCCGGACGGAGGAAGAGACGAAAGGATGAGTAGTCTTGACTGATGTTCCCTTATCTGACCCTCAAGGGGAACTATATGTCGATGGCTCTTGCTAATGCTTGCTTGCTGATACCAGATGCAAAAGAAACAATTGATGGACGGAATGCTGGACAATGCAAACATTCACCCCCAGTCTCAAGGATCTGGGTTTAATCCATCATTCTTTTGCTCACCACACCACCCCAGTTTGGACCCAGCCATATGCAAATCAGTCTTGAACCTGTTCCTTATGGGAACAGTCCAGCCCGAACTGCCAAGTCAAGTCCTCCCTGGAACGGAAACAAGCATCCTGGGACCGGTTTCAGGGCATCACCCTTCATCAGCCAGGCTAGCTTGAATCCAGTGGTGTAGTAAGCACGGGACCCACGTCTGGGTATACCCTTCCCACTTAGGGCGACATATGCAAAAGAAACAATTGATGGACGGAATGCTGGACAATGCAAACATTCACCCCCAATCTCAAGGATCTGGGTTTAATCCATCATTCTTTTGCTCAACACACCACCCCACTTTGGACCCAGCCATATAACATAGGTGTTACAAGGTCCGTCCCTTGCGGCAGCAAGCAACGACAATGTTGCGTCTCCCAGCCAGGACACTTAATCTATAATTGGCTCATCGTGTGCTGGGAAAGAATTCGGATTTTCCTTTTCATTTCAAACTCAACTAAATTTGGAACATTTCCTAAAATTGACACTTTCGCTGGAAAAGCATGGCCTTCTAAAAAGCTTGTAGTGGTTCGAATTATATAAACAAACTCATTTAGGACTGTGACTTAAGGAACAATTCCAAAGAACTAATTTTCAGAAAACGTTTTTCCCCTTTTCACTATTTAAAAAAAAGAAATGTTAATGTTTTAAAAATGTTTTTACGTGGCTCACTGATAATTTTATGCGCTGCTACCTAGTATAAATTTATGGTTTGCTAGCATTTTATTATTGTTGACTATTCGGAAGAGGAGTGGGTGTTATGTTTCATATAGGTACCCTAATATAGGTCCGGGTCACATCATACCCTTTCACCTACCTCACCTCCCCTACACTACACAGTAATGAGCCTTTTTAGGATTGAACCTTTATCTAGTTCTAGTCCTGGGCGCAGAAGGAGGGTTTCCCTGAACAATAGTGTTCTATGACTTCATCTTTAGACTGACACAGTATGAATGAATATTCATAAGGGTTCTAGGAAACCAGGCAGGGGCTATAATCCACCTGCATAATATCTACGTACAAGGTTCATCCCATACGTCATCCTCATACCCAACAATGGCTAATACAAGAAACAAGGGACAAAGGAACCTTAGATACTTTCTGTATAAATACAGCACCTCTTGCCCCGTGTTCACTACACCACTGGATTCAAGCTAGCCTGGCTGATGAAGGGTGATGCCCTGAAACCGGTCCCAGAATGCTTGCTTCCGGTCCGGGGAGGACCTGGCTTGGCAGTTCGGGCTGGACTGTTCCCACAAGGAACAGGGTCAAGACTGATTTGCATATGACTGGGTCTAAACTGGGGTGGTGTGGTGAGCAAAATAATTATGGATTTAACCCAGATCCTTGTGACTGGGGTTGAATGCTTGCATTGTCCAGCATTCCGTCCATCAATTGTTTCTTTTGCATATGTCGCCCTAAGTGGGAAGGGTATGCCCAGAGGTGGGTTCCTTGTTCACTAAACCACTGGATTCAAGCTAGCCTGGCTGATGATAGGTGATGCCCTGAAACCAGTCCCAGGATGCTTGTTTCCGGTCCAGGGAGGACCTGGCTTGGCAGTTCGTGCTGGACTGTTCCCACAAGGAACAGGGACAAGACTGATTTGAATATGGCTGGGTCTAAACTGGGGTGGTATGGTGAGCAAATAATTATGGATTTAACCCAGATCCTTGTGACTGGGGGTAAATGCTTGCATTGTCCAGCATTCCGTCCATCAATTGTTTCTTTTGCATATGTCGCCCTAAGTGGGAAGGGTATGCCCAGATGTGGGTCCTGTGTTCACTACACCACTGGATTCAAGCTAGCCTGGCTGATGAAAGGTGATGCCCTGAAACCGGTCCTAGGATGCTTGTTTCCGGTCCAGGGAGGACCTGGCTTGGCAGTTCGGGCTGGACTGTTCCCACAAGGAACAGGGACAAGACTGATTTGAATATGGCTGGGTCTAAACTGGGGTGGTGTGGTGAGCAAAATAATTATGGATTTAACCCAGATCCTTGTGACTGGGGTTGAATGCTTGCATTGTCCAGCATTCCGTCCATCAATTGTTTCTTTTGCATATGTCGCCCTAAGTGGGAAGGGTATGCCCAGATGTGGGTCCCGTGTTCACTACATCACTGGATTCAAGCCAGCCTGGCTGATGATGGGTGATGCCCTGAAACCGGTCCCAGGATGCTTGTTTCCGGTCCAGGGAGGACCCAGCTTGGCAGTTCGGGCTGGACTGTTCCCACAAGGAACAGGGACAAGACTGATTTGCATATGGCTGGGTCTAAACTGGGGTGGTGTGGTGAGCAAAATAATTATGGATTTAACCCAGATCCTTGTGACTGGGGGTGAATGCTTGCATTCTCCAGCATTCCGTCCATCAATTGTTTCTTTTGCATATGTCGCCCTAAATGGGAAGGGTATGCCCAGACGTGGGTCCCGTGTTCACTACACCACTGGACTCAAGCTAGCCCGGCTGATGAAGGGTGATGCCCTGAAACCGGTACCAGGATGCTTGTTTCCGGTCCAGGGTGGACCTGGCTTGGCAGTTCGGGCTGGACTGTTCCCACAAGGAACAGGGTGAAGACTGATTTGCATATGGCGGGGTCTAAACTGGGGTGGTGTGGTGAGCAAAATAATTATGGATTTAACCCAGATCCTTGTGACTGGGGGTGAATGCTTGCATTGTCCAGCATTCTGTCCATCAATTGTTTCTTTTGCATATGTCGCCCTAAGTGGGAAAGGTATGCCCAGACGTGGGTCCCGTGTTCACTACACCACTGGATTCAAGCTAGCCTGGCTGATGAAGGGTGATGTCCTGAAACCGGTCCCAGGATGCTTGTTTCCGGTAATGTGAGGACCTGGCTTTGCAGTTCGGCTGGACTGTTCCCACAAGGAACAGGGTCAAGACTGATTTGCATATGGCTGGGTCTAAATTGGGGTGGTGTGGTGAGCAAAATAATTATGGATTTAACCCAGATCCTTGTGACTGGGGAGTGAATGCTTGCATTATCCAGCATTCCGTCCTTCAATTGTTTCTTTTGCATATGTCGCCCTAAGTGGGAAGGGTATGCCCAGACGTGGGTCCCGTGTTCACTACACCACTGGATTCAAGCTAGCCTGGCTGATGAAGGGTGATGCCCTGAAACCGGTCCCAAGATGCTTGTTTCCGGTCCAGGGAGGACCTGGCTTGGCAGTTCGGGCTGGACTGTTCCCACAGGGAACAGGGTCAAGACTGATTTGCATATGGCTGGGTCTAAACTGGGGTGGTGTGGTGAGCAAAATAATTATGGATTTAACCCAGATCCTTGTGACTGGGGGTGAATGCTTGCATTGACCAGCATTCCGTCCATCAATTGTTTCTTTTGCATATGTCGCCCTAAGTGGGAAGGGTATGCCCAGACGTGGGTCCCGTGTTCACTACACCACTGGATTCAAGCTAGCCCGGCTGATGAAGGGTGATGCCCTGAAACCGGTCCCAGGATGCTTGTTTCCAGTCCAGGGAGGACCTGGCTTGGCAGTTCGGGCTGGACTGTTCCCACAAGGAACAGGGTGAAGACTGATTTGCATATGGCTGGGTCTAAACTGGGGTGGTGTGGTGAGCAAAATAATTATGGATTTAACCCAGATCCTTGTGACTGGGGGTGAATGCTTGCATTGTCCAGCATTCCGTCCATCAATTTTTTCTTTTGCATATGTCGCCCTAAGTGGGAAGGGTATGCCCAGACCTGGGTCCCGTGTTCACTACAACACTGGATTCAAGCTAGCCTGGATGATGAAGGGTCATGCCCTGAAACCGGTCCTAGGATGATTGTTTCTGGTCCAGGGAGGACCTGGCTTGGAAGTTCGGGCTGGACTGTTCCCACAAGGAACAGGGACAAGACTGATTTGAATATGGCTGGGTCTAAACTGGGGTGGTGTGGTGAGCAAAATAATTATGGATTTAACCCAGATCCTTGTGACTGGGGTTGAATGCTTGCATTGTCCAGCATTCCGTCCATCAATTGTTTCTTTTGCATATGTCGCCCTAAGTGGGAAGGGTATGCCCAGACGTGGGTTCCGTGTTCTCTAAACCTCTGGATTCAAGCCAGCCTGGCTGATGATGGGTGATGCCCTGAAACCGGTCCCAGGATGCTTGTTTCCAGTCCAGGGAGAACCTAGCTTGGCAGTTTGTGCTGGACTGTTCCCACAAGGAACAGGGACAAGACTGATTTGCATATGGCTGGGTCTAAACTGGGGCGGTCCGGTGAGCAAAATAATTATGGATTTAACCCAGATCCTTGTGACTGGGGGTGAAAGCTTGCATTGTCCAGCATTCCGTCCATCAATTGTTTCTTTTGCATATGTCGCCCTAAGTGGGAAAGGTATGCCCAGACGTGGGTCCCGTGTTCACTACACCACTGGATTCAAGCTAGCCTGGCTGATGAAGGGTGATGCCCTGAAACCGGTCCCAGGATGCTTGTTTCCGGTCCAGTGAGGACCTGGCTTGGCAGTACGGGCTGGACTATTCCCACAAGGAACAGGGTGCAGCCTGATTTGCATATGGCTGGGTCTAAACTGGGGTGGTGTGGTGAGCAAAATGATTATGGATTTAACCCAGATCCTTGTGACGGGGGTGAATGCTTGCATTGTCCAGCATTCCCTCCATCAATTGTTTCTTTTGCATATGTCGCCCTAGGTGGGAAGGGTATGCCCAGATGTGGGTCCCGTGTTCACTACACCACTGGATTCAAGCTAGCCTCGCTGATGAAGGGTGATGCCCTGAAACCGGTCCCAGGATGCTTTTTTCCGGTCCAGGGAGGACCTGGCTTGGCAGTTTGGGCTGGACTTTTCCCAAAAGGAACAGGGTCAAGACTGATTTGCATATGGCTGGGTCTAAAATGGGGTGGTGTGGTGAGCAAAATATTTATGGATTTAACCCAGATCCTTGTGACTGGGGGTGAATGCTTGCATTGTCCAGCATTCCGTCCATCAATTGTTTCTTTTGCATATGTCGCCATAAGTGGGAAGGGTATGCCCAGACGTGGGTCCCGTGTTCAGTACACCACTGGATTCAAGCTAGACTGGCTGATGAAGGGTGATGCCCTGAAACGGGTCCCAGGATGCTTGTTTCCGGTCCAGGGAGGACCTGGCTTGGCAGTTCGGGCTGGACTGTTCCCACAAGGAACAGGGTCAAGACTGATTTGCATATGGCTGGATCTAAACTGGGGTGGTGTGGTGAGCAAAATAATTATGGATTTAACCCAGATCCTTGTGACTGGGGGTGAATGCTTTCATTGCCCAGCATTCCGTCCATCAATTGTTTCTTTTGCATATGTCGCCCTAAGTGGGAAGGGTATGCCCAGATGTGGGTCCCGTATTCACTACACCACTGGATTCAAGCTAGCCTGGCTGATGAAGGGTGATGCCCTGAAACCGGTCCCAGGATGCTTATTTCCGGTCCAGGGAGGACCTAGCTTGGCAGTTCGGGCTGGACTGTTCCCACAAGGAACAGGGTGAAGACTGATTTGCATATGGCTAAGTCTAAACTGGGGTGGTGTGGTGAGCAAAATAATTATGGATTTAACCCAGTTCCTTGTTGTAGGAGAGTAGGATCTGCTTCTTATAGTTACCCCCACTTTTTGCTGATGTTTCACTGTTTTTCGACTTAGCCAGACTGAGGCCCTGCTAATCAGTACCCCAGTCTATCTGCTTTCTACTCTAAATTGATTGTATGTACTTTAGGTACACTCCAGATTGGATTCTGGGGTACCCTTGTGAGTCCCTAGTATATGGTATACTATGTACCCAGGGCATAGGCACCCCAGAGGCCTACCAGGGGCTGCAGCATGTATTGTGCCACCCCTGGGAAGCCTTTTAAAATGACACAACAGGTCTGCTACAGCAGCCTGTGTAAGGTGGTATATCCACCCCTTACTGAGATATAGGTTCCCTATATCTCTCCATATCACTGCACATGTAAACCTATCAGTCACCCCTATGGCAGGCCTTAACAATCCTGAAGGCAGGGTGCTGCGTTTCATGTGAGAGGGTGCTCATGCATGAGCAGAGCCCCTCTGCAGCTTTTGAAATCTTCATTCCGGGGTTGTTTGTGATGCAGCCAGACCATATACTCTTAAGTGCATTATGACCTCGCGGTAAATGTTAACTTTAGAATGGCTGCATGGAAACATGTCGTGTTTGGTGTCAAACACCTTGGAATCATACCTCCACCCCAGTAACTGGGGTGGGAGGTATGATTCCACCCTACTAGAGGGAGAAACATGGCACCACCGGTACACCCGGTACTAGCTTAACAGAACCCTGGCATCACAAAATGGATGCTGCAGCCACAGACACGAGTCTGCCCTCCTGCTGCTGGACAAAACTCCGGCAGGGGAGGCCTGGACAATAGGTTTCCTGTCACATGGAGGTGTGACCACCTCCCAGACAGGCCTTAGTGTGTTGGGGCTGGATGGGTGCACTCCACGAGTGCTTTGAAGTCTGCACTGGGGGCACATTTGGTGTTCCTGTGCATTGTCCAGCTCAAACCGGTTGCAGGGGCTACCAGCCCCTGCTCTGGCACGAAACTGGACAAAGGAAATGGGTGTAGCCACCCCTCTTTCCTGACCCTCCCATAGGTGGGTCCCCAGAGTTTGTCCCACCCCTTCCTTGGGTATAAAGTAGGAACCCCTGACTACAGGACTTTAGATTACACCTGGACTAAACTCTGACACAGAAACCAAGTACTTCGACGATCTACACTACGCTGGATGACTGAAGAATCTCCCTTAGAGTAAAGGAGTTACTCCTCTGCAAGGCAGGCACCTTTAACGCAACTGACCGGTTGGCATCTCCGAAGCTCCGACGGACTCCGAAGAATATTGCCACACAGGACGTGGGTTTTCCGAGGTCTTAGAGGTTGATCTGTGCCCACAGCAAGTCTGAGGCCCATATCCCTCGTGGTGACCGTGCAACCCGAACCCCTGGGCACTGTGTCCATTTGCAGAAGCATCAGCTTCCCGGCAACCCCTG
Organism: Calotriton arnoldi; assembly: GCA_963921515.1. Classification (NCBI taxonomy): domain Eukaryota; kingdom Metazoa; phylum Chordata; class Amphibia; order Caudata; family Salamandridae; genus Calotriton; species Calotriton arnoldi. The sequence continues at coordinate 131,297 of CAWUFW010013230.1, forward strand.
AGGCTGAGCTTTGGGTTACTTGTAGCACTGACCCCGAGCAGTCATTACTCTGAAGATTGCCGGCCTACACTCAACGAGTGTTCTGTGGGCCGCCATTTTGTGATTCCTCTCGAGGTCCCTTCGCGATCCCTGGTCTGTTGACCTGTGGGTCCCCAAGAAGGCAACTCTAACTTTAATTGGGCTTTCCTGGTTGCTCCAGACGTGCCCTGACTCTCCATCGCTTGGGGAGTCCCCAGGACCTTGCTGGTCCGCACAGAAGCCTCTTTTCTTTTCTTGCGTGGGATGCTGTTGCCAAGGCTTGTTGTGTTCAATCCGAGCACCGACACACCAGCACTCGACATCCTTTGTGGGACAACTCGAATCCGGCTCCTGGTTGTCCTTGACATCTCCGGGACCCCGTGGCTGCAGAGTCAAGCTTCACCTCTTCACACCTGAAGCACCCGACATCGGTGGGCATTCGATTGCTCCGCTCCTGGTCACTGGCTAGTGACCCAGACTCTGTCCCCTGTGCTTTCAAGTTCTTCACATCTTCTATCCAGGCTTGGATCACCCCGGACACTTTTCTTCTTCACGGCAGCAGCACTTTGCAGCAGAGCGCCATTGAAATCAACGACGATTCCCGACACCCTTTGACACCTATGCACCCGGCTTCCCTTGGTGAGGTAACTCGAGTTCTACGGTGCTCCCGTGGGTTTTGGCCCTAGAACCCCTTAAGTCTAAAGGGGTTTGCACAAAGTCCTCTCCTAAGTGTCCTTTTGCTTTAAAATTCCAACCGCGACTTTCCTCATAGAATCCTACGGCACTCGCTGCTGTGTTCTCACACTGCACACGTCCCCTGTGGGTCTCCTGTGTCACTACCTTGGGTGGTTCCTTGGGGTCCCAGTGATTCTACGTGCTCTAGGCACTGTGTCTAGTCAAGTTGTGGTTCTTACACCACTTTCTTAATATATGGTTTGGTCCCCCCCTGGGGCCCATTGTTTATTGTGCTATTTACTGTTGTTTTAATACTGTGATATTGTGTATCTTGGACTCTAATCTCATAAAGAGATTAGTAGTTAGTGTTTAGAAATAAATACATATTATATATATATACTTTGTGTGGTTCTCCTTTCATTTGGTCATTCAAGAGGTTATAATCTGGTAAACCAAGCTGCTTTACACTCCTTCAAGACTTAGCCTGAAGGCTGCTCTCCATAGCTACCACTAGGATAGTTTTCAATAAAGGTTGTCTTTAAACCTATCATCAATAAGGGTCGTTTGGACTGGTGCAAGGTGCCCACTATAACTAGTGGACAGCATATGCCAGGCCAACTTCTCACACTTGTGACTGGGGGTAAATGCTTGCATTGTCCAGCATTCCGTCCATCAATTGTTTCTTTTGCATATGTCGCCCTAAGTGGGAAGGGTATGCCCAGACGTGGATCCCGTGTTCACTACACCACTGGATTCAAGCTAGCCTGGCTGACGAAGGGTGATTCCCTGAAACCGGTCCCAGGATGCTTGTTTCCGGTCCAGGGAGGACCTGGCTTGGCAGTTCGTGCTGGACTGTATCCACAAGGAACAGGGACAAGACTGATTTGCTTATGGCTGGGTCTAAACTGGGGTGGTATGGTGAGCAAAATAATTACGGATTTAACCCAGATCCTTGTGACTGGGGGTAAATGCTTGCATTGTCAAAGCATTCCGTCCATCAATTGTTTCTTTTGCATATGTCGCCCTGAGTGGGAAGGGTATGCCCAGACGTGGGTCCCGTGTTCACTACACCACTGGATACAAGCTAGCCTGGCTGATGAAGGGTGATGCCCTGAAACCGGTCCCCGGATGCTTGTTTCCGGTCCAGGGAGGATCTGGCTTGGCAGTTCGGGCTGGACTGTTCCCACAAGGAACACGGTGAAGACTGATTTGCATATGGCTGGGTCTAAAGAGGGGTGGTGTGGTGAGCAAAATAATTATGGATTTAACCCAGATCCTTGTGACTGGGGGTGAATGCTTTCATTGTCCAGGATTCCGTCCATCAATTGTTTCTTTTGCATATGTTGGCCTAAGTGGGAAGGGTATGCCCAGACGTGGGTCCCGTGTTCACTACACCACTGGATTCAAGCTAGCCTGGCTGATGATGGGTGATGCCCTGAAAGCGGTCCCAGGATGCTTGTTTCCGGTCCAGGGAGGACCTGGCTTGGCAGTTCGGGCTGGACTGTTTCCACAAGGAACAGGGTGAAGACTGATTTGCATATGGCTGGGTCTAAACTGGGGTGGTGTGGTGAGCAAAATGATTATGGATTTAACCCAGATCCTTGTGACGGGGGTGAATGCTTGCATTGTCCAGCATTTCCTCCATCAATTGTTTCTTTTGCATATGTCGCCCTAGGTGGGAAGGGTATGCCCAGATGTGGGTCCCGTGTTCACTACACCACTGGATTCAAGCTAGCCTCGCTGATGAAGGGTGATGCCCTGAAACCGGTCCCAGGATGCTTTTTTCCGGTCCAGGGAGGACCTGGCTTGGCAGTTTGGGCTGGACTGTTCCCACAAGGAACAGGGTCAAGACTGATTTGCATATGGCTGGGTCTAAACTGGGGTGGTGTGGTGAGCAAATTAATTATGGATTTAACCCAGATCCTTGTGACTGGGGGTGAATGCTTGCATTGTCCAGCATTCCGTCCATCAATTGTTTCTTTTGCATATGTCGCCCTAAGTGGGAAGGGTATGCCCAGACGCGGGTCCCGTGTTCAGTACACCACTGGATTCAAGCTAGCCTGGCTGATGAAGGGTGATGCCCTGAAACGGGTCCCAGGATGCTTGTTTCCGGTCCAGGGAGGACCTGGCTTGGCAGTTCGGGCTGGACTGTTTCCACAAGGAACAGGGTGAAGACTGATTTGCATATGGCTGGGTCTAAACTGGGGTGGTGTGGTGAGCAAAATAATTATGGATTTAACCCAGTTCCTTGTTGTAGGAGAGTAGGATCTGCTTCTTATAGTTACCCCCACTTTTTGCTGATGTTTCACTGTTTTTCGACTTAGCCAGACTGAGGCCCTGCTAATCAGTACCCCAGTCTATCTGCTTTCTACTCTAAATTGATTGTATGTACTTTAGGTACACTCCAGATTGGATTCTGGGGTACCCTTGTGAGTCCCTAGTATATGGTATACTATGTACCCAGGGCATAGGTACCCCAGAGGCCTACCAGGGGCTGCAGCATGTATTGTGCCACCCCTGGGAAGCCTTTAAAATGACACAACAGGTCTGCTACAGCAGCCTGTGTAAGGTGGTATATCCACCCCTTACTGAGATATAGGTTCCCTATATCTCTCCATATCACTGCACATGTAAACCTATCAGTCACCCCTATGGCAGGCCTTAACAATCCTGAAGGCAGGGTGCTGGGTTTCATGTGAGAGGGTGCTCATGCATGAGCAGAGCCCCTCTGCAGCTTTCGGAATCTTCATTCCGGGGTTGTTTGTGATGCAGCCAGACCATATACTCTTAAGTGCATTATGACCTCGCGGTAAATGCTAACTTTAGAATGGCTGCATGGAAACATGTCGTGTTTGGTGTCAAACACCTTGGAATCATACCTCCACCCCAGTAACTGGGGTGGGAGGTATGATTCCACCCTACTAGAGGGAGAAACATGGCACCACCGGTACACCCGTTACCAGCTTAACAGAACCCTGGCATCACAAAATGGATGCTGCAACCACAGACACGAGTCTGCCCTCCTGCTGCTGGACAAAACTCCGGCAGGGGAGGCCTGGACAATAGGTTTCCTGTCATAGGGAGGTGTGACCACGTCCCAGACAGGCTTTAGTGTGTTAGGGCTGGGTGGGTGCACTCCACGAGTGCTTTGAAGTCTGCACTGGGGGCACATTTGGTGTCCCTGTGCATAGTTCAGCTCAAACCGGTTGCAGGGGCTACCAGCCCTTGCCCTGGCGCGAAACTGGACAAAGGAAATGGGTGTAGCCGCCCCTCTTTCCTGACCCTCCCATAGGTGGGTCCCCAGAGTTTGTCCCATCCCTTCTTTGGGTATAAAGTAGGAACCCCTGACTACAGGACTTTAGATTACACCTGGACTAAACTCTGACACAGAAACCAAGTACTTCGACGATCTACACTACGCTGGATGACTGAAGAATCTCCCTTGGAGTAAACAAGTTACTCCCCTGCAAGGCCGGCACCTTTAATGCAACTGACCGGTTGGCATCTCCGAAGCTCCGACGGACTCCGAAGAATATTGCCACACAGGAGGTGGGTTTTCCAAAGTCTTAGAGGTCGATCTGTGCCCACAGCAAGTCTGAGGCCCGTATCCCTCGTGGTGACCGTGCAACCCGAACCACTGGGCACTGTGTCCATTTGCAGAAGCATCAGCTTCCCGGCGACCCCTGAGGCTGAGCTTTGGGTTACTTGTAGCCCTGACCCCGAGCAGGAATTACACTGAAGATTTCCAGCCTACACTCAACGAGTGTTCCGTGGGCTGCCATTTTGTGATTCCTCTCGAGGTCCCTTCGCGATCCCTGGACCGTTGACCTGTGGGTCCCCAAGAAGGCAACTCTAACTTTAATTGGGCCTCCTTGATTGCTCCAGACATGCCCTGACTCTCCATCGCTTGGGGAGTCCCCAGGACCTTGCTGGTCTGCACAGAAGCCTCTTTTCTCTTCCTGCGTGGGTTGCTGTTGACAAGGCTTGTTGTGTTCAATCCGAGCACCGACACCCCAGCACTCGACATCCTTTGTGGGACAGCTCGGATCCGGCTCCTGGTTGTCCTTGACGTCTCCGGGACCCCGTGGCTGCAGAGTCAAGCTTCACCTCTTCGCACCTGAAGCACCCGACATCGGTGGGCATTCGATTGCTCCGCTCCTGGTCACTGGCTAGTGACCCAGACTCTGTCCCCTCTGCTTTCAGGTTCTTCACATCTTTGATCCAGGCTTGGATCACACTGGACACTTTTCTTCTTCACGGCAGCAGCACTTTGCAGCAGATCGCCATTGAAATCAACGACGATTCCCGACACCCTTTGACACCTATGCACCCGGCTTCCCTGGGTGAGGTAACTCGAGTACTACGGTGCTCCCGTGGGTGTTGGCCCTAGAACCCCTTAAGTCTAAAGGGGTTTGCTCAAAGTCCTCTCCTAAGTGTCCTTTTGCTTTAAAATTCCAACCGCGACTTTCCTCATAGAATCCTACGGCGCTCGCGGCTGTGTTCTCAGACTGCACACGTCCCCCGTGGGTCTCCTGTGTCACTACCTTGGGTGGTTCCTTGGGGTCCCAGCCATTCTACGTGCTCAAGGCACTGTGTCTAGTCAAGTCGTGGTTCTTATACCACATTCTTAATATATGGTTTGGTCCCCCCCTGGGGCCCATTGTATAGTGTGCTATTTACTGTCGTTTTAATACTGTGATATTGTGTATCTTGGACTCTAATCTCATAAAGAGATTAGTAGTTAGAAATAAATACATATTTTATATATATACCTTGTGTGGTTCTCGTTTCATTTGGTCATTCAAGAGGTTATAATCTGGTAAACCAAGCTGCTTTACACTCCTTCAAGACTTAGTCTGAAGGCTGCTCTCCATAGCTACCACTAGGATAGCTTTCAATAAAGGTTGTCTTTAAACCTATCATCAATAAGGGTCGTTTGGACTGGTGCAAGGTGCCCACTATAACTAGTGGACAGCATATGCCAGGCCAACTTCTCACACTTTTGACTGGGGGTAAATGCTTGCATTGTCCAGCATTCCGTCCATCAATTGTTTCTTTTGCATATGTCGCCCTAAGTGGGAAGGGTATGCCCAGACGTGGATCCCGTGTTCACTACACCACTGGATTCAAGCTAGCCTGGCTGACGAAGGGTGATGCCCTGAAACCGGTCCCAGGATGCTTGTTTCAGGTCCAGGGAGGACCTGGCTTGGCAGTTCGGGCTGGACTGTTCCCACAAGGAACAGGGTGAAGACTGATTTGCATATGGCTGGGTCTAAACTGGGGTGGTGTGGTGAGCAAAATAATTATGGATTTAACCCAGATCCTTGTGACTCGGGGTGAATGCTTGCATTGTCCAGCATTCCGTCCATCAATTGTTTCTTTTGCATATGTCACCCTAAGTGGGAAGGGTATGCCCAGACGTGGGTCCCGTGTTCACTTCACCACTGGATTCAAGCTAGCCTGGCTGATGAAGGGTGATGCCCTGAAACCGTTTCCAGGATGCTTATTTCCGGTCCAGTGAGGACCTGGCTTTGCATTTCGGCTGGACTGTTCCCACAAGGAACAGGGACAAGACTGATTTGCATATGGCTGGGTCTAAACTGGGGTGGTGTGGTGAGCAAAATAATTATGGATTTAACCCAGATCCTTGTGACTGGGGGTGAATGCTTGCATTGTCCAGCATTCCGTCCATCAATTGTTTCTTTTGCATATGTCGCCCTAAGTGGGAAGGGTATGCCCAGACGTGGGTCCCGTGTTCACTACACCACTGGATTCAAGCTAGCCTGGCTGATGAAGGGTGATGCCCTGAAGCCGGTCCCAGGATGCTTGTTTCCAGTCCAGTGAGGACCTGGCGTTGCAGTTCGGCTGGACTGTTCCCACAAGGAACAGGGTCAAGACTGATTTGCATATGGCTGGGTCTAAACTGGGGTGGTGTGGTGAGCAAAATAATTATGGATTTAACCCAGATCCTTGTGACTGGGGGTGAATGCTTGCATTGTCCAGCATTCCGTCCATCAATTGTTTCTTTTGCATATGTCGCCCTAAGTGGGAAGGGTATGCCCAGACGTGGGTCCCGTGTTCACTACACCACTGGATTCAAGCTAGCCTGGCTGATGAAGGGTGATGCCCTGAAACCGGTCCCAGGATGCTTGTTTCTGGTCCAGGGAGGACCTGGCTTGGCAGTTCAGGCTGGACTGTTCCCACAAGGAACAGGGTGAAGACTGATTTGCATATGGCTGGGTCTAAACTGGGGTGGTGTGGTGAGCAAAATAATTATGGATTTAACCCAGATCCTTGTGACTGGGGGTGAATGCTTGCATTGTCCAGCATTCCGTCCATCAATTGCTTCTTTTGCATATGTCGCCCTAAGTGGGAAGGGTATGCCCAGACGTCGGTTCCGTGTTAACTACACCACTGGATTCAAGCTAGCCTGGCTGATGAAGGCTGATGCCCTGAAACAGGTCCCAGGATGCTTGTTTCCGGTCCAGGGAGGACCTGGCTTGGCAGTTCGGGCTGGACTGTTTCCACAAGAAACAGGGTCAAGATTGATTTGCATATGGCTGGGTCTAAACTGGGGTGGTGTGGTGAGCAAAATAATTATGAATTTGACCCAGATTCTTGTGACTGGGGGTGATTGCTTGCATTTTCCAGCATTCCGTCCATCAATTGTTTCTTTTACATGTGTCGCCCTAAGTGGGAAGGGTATGCCCAGACGTGGGTCCCGTCTTCACTACACCATTGGATTCAAGCTACCGTGGCTGATGAAGGGTGATGCCTTGAAACCGGTCCCAGGATGCTTGTTTCCGGTCAAGGGAGGACCTGGCTTGGCAGTTCGTGCTGGACTGTTCCCACAAGGAACAGGGACAAGACTGATTTGCTTATGGCTGGGTCTAAACTGGGGTGGTATGGTGAGCAAAATAATTATGGATTTAACCCAGATCCTTGTGACTGGGGGTAAATACTTGCATTGTCCAGCATTCCGTCCATCAATTGTTTCTTTTGCTTATGTCGCCCTAAGTGGGAAGGGTATGCCCAGACGTGGGTCCCGTGTTCACTACACCTCTGGATTCAAGCTTGCCTGGCTGATGAAGGGTGATGCCCTGAAACCGGTCCCCGGATGCTTGTTTCCAGTCCAGGGAGGACCTGGCTTGGCAGTTCGGGCTGGACTGGTCCCACAAGGAACACAGTGAAGACTGATTTTCATATGGCTGGGTCTAAACTGGGGTGGTGTGGTGAACAAAATAATTATGGATTTAACCCAGATCCTTGTGACGGGGGTGAATGCTTGCATTGTCCAGCATTCCATCCATCAATTGTTTCTTTTGCATATGTCGCCCTAAGTGGGAAGGGTATGCCCAGATGTGGGTCCCGTGTTCACTACACCACTGGATTCAAGCTAGCCTGGCTGATGAAGGGTGATGCCCTGAAACCGGTCCCAGGAGGCTTGTTTCACGTCCAGAGAGGACCTGGCTTGGCAGTTCGGGCTGGACTGTTCCCACAAGGAACAGGGTCAAGACTTATTTGCATATGGCTGGGTCTAAACTGGGGTGGAGTGGTGAGCAAAATTATTATGGATTTAACACTGATCCTTGCGACTGGGGGTGGATGCTTGCATTCTCTAGCATTCCGTCCATCAATTGTTTCTTTTGCATATGTCGCCCTAAGTGGGAAGGGTATGCCCAGACGTGGATCCCGTGTTCACTACACCACTGGATTCAAGCTAGCCTGGCTGATGATGGGTGATGCCCTGAAACTGGTCCCAGGATGCTTGTTTCTGGTCCAGGGAGGACCTGGCTTGGCAGTTCGGGCTGGACTGTTCCCACAAGGAAAAGGGACAAGACTGATTTGCATATGGCTGGGTCTAAACTGGGGTGGTGTGGTGAGCAAAATAATTATGGATTTAACCCAGATCCTTGTGACTGGGGTTGAATGTTTGCATTGTCCAGCATTCCGTCCATCAATTGTTTCTTTTGCATATGTCGCCATAAGTGGGAAGGGTATGCCCAGACGTGGGTTCCGTGTTCTCTAAACCACTGGATTCAAGCCAGCTTGGCTGATGATGGGTGATGCCCTGAAACCGGTCCCAGGATGCTTGTTCCCGGTCCAGGGAGGACCTGGCTTGGCAGTTCGTGCTGGACTGTTCCCACAAGGAGCAGGGACAAGACTGATTTGCATATGGCTGGGTCTAAACTGGGGTGGTCTGGTGAGCAAAATAATTATGGATTTAACCCAGATCCTTGTGACTGGGGGTGAAAGCTTGCATTGTCCAGCATTCCGTCCATCAATTGTTTCTTTTGCATATGTCGCCCTAAGTGGGAAGGGTATGCCCAGACGTGGGTCCCGTGTTCACTACACCACTGGATTCAAGCTAGCCTGGCTGATGAAGGGTGATGCCCTGAAACCGATACCAGAATGCTTGTTTCCGGTCCAGTGAGGACCTGGCATTGCAGTTCGGCTGGACTTTTCCCACAAGGAACAGGGTCAAGACTGATTTGCATATGGCTGGGTCTAAACTGGGGTGGTGTGATGAGCAAAATAATTATGGATTTAACCCAGATCCTTATGACTGGGGGTGAATGCTTGCATTGTCCAGCATTCCGTCCATCAATTGTTTCTTTTGCATATGTCGCCCTAAGTGGGAAGGGTATGCCCAGACGTGAGTCCCGTGTTCACTACACCACTGGATTCAAGCTAGCCTGGCTGATGAAGGGTGATGCCCTGAAACCGGTCCCAGGATGCTTGTTTCTGGTCCAGGGAGGACCTGGCTTGGTAGTTCGGGCAGGACTGTTCCCACAAGGAACAGGGTCAAGACTGATTTGCATATGGCTGGGTCTAAACTGGGGTGGTGTGGTGAGCAAAATAATTATGGATTTAACCCAGATCCTTGTGACTGGGGGTGAATGCTTGCATTGTCCAGCATTCCGTCCATCAATTGTTTCTTTTGCATATGTCGCCCTAAGTGGGAAGGGTATGCCCAGACGTGGGTCCCGTGTTCACTACACCACTGGATTCAAGCTAGCCTGGCTGATGAAGGGTGATGCCCTGAAACCGGTCCCAGGATGCTTGTTTCTGGTCCAGGGAGGACCTGGCTTGGCAGTTCGGGCTGGACTGTTCCCACAAGGAACAGGGTGAAGACTGATTTGCATATGGCTGGGTCTAAACTGGGGTGGTGTGGTGAGCAAAATAATTATGGATTTAACCCAGATCCTTGTGACTGGGGGTGAATGCTTGCATTGTCCAGCATTCCGTCCATCAATTGCTTCTTTTGCATATGTCGCCCTAAGTGGGAAGGGTTTTCCCAGACATGGGTTCCGTGTTCACTACACCACTGGATTCAAGCTAGCCTGGCTGATGAAGGCTGATGCCCTGAAACCGGTCCCAGGATGCTTGTTTCCGGTCCAGGGAGGACCTGGCTTGGCAGTTCGGGCTGGACTGTTTCCACAAGAAACAGGGTCAAGATTGATTTGCATATGGCTGGGTCTAAACTGGGGTGGTGTGGTGAGCAAAATAATTATGAATTTGACCCAGATCCTTGTGACTGGGGGTGAATGCTTGCATTTTCCAGCATTCCGTCCATCAATTGTTTCTTTTGCATATGTCGCCCTAAGTGGGAAGGGTATGCCCAGACGTGGGTTCCGTGTTCTCTAAACCACTGGATTCAATCCAGCCTGGCTGATGATGGGTGATGCCCTGAAACCGGTCCCAGGATGCTTGTTTCCGGTCCAGGGAGGACCTGGCTTGGCAGTTCGTGCTGGACTGTTCCCACAAGGAACAGGGAGAAGACTGATTTGCTTATGGCTGGGTCTAAACTGGGGTGGTATGGTGAGCAAAATAATTATGGATTTAACCAAGATCCTTGTGACTGGGGGTAAATACTTGCATTGTCCAGCATTCCGTCCATCAATTGTTTCTTTTGCATATGTCGCCCTAAGTGGGAAGGGTATGCCCAGACGTGGGTCCTGTGTTCACTACACCACTGGATTCAAGAAAGCCTGGCTGATGAAGGGTGATGCCCTGAAACCGGTCCCCGGATGCTTGTTTCCGGTCCAGGGAGGACCTGGCTTGGCAGTTCGGGCTGGACTGTTCCCACAAGGAACAGGGTAAAGACTGATTTGCATATGGCTGGGTCTAAACTGGGGTGGTGTGGTGAGCAAAATGATTATGGATTTAACCCAGATCCTTGTGACGGGGGTGAATGCTTGCATTGTCCATCATTCCGTCCATCAATTGTTTCTTTTGCATATGTCGCCCTAAGTGGGAAGGGTATGCCCAGACGTGGGTCCCGTGTTCACTACAACACTAGATTCAAGCTAGCCTGGCTGATGTAGGGTCATGCCCTGAAACCGGTCCCAGGATGCTTGTTTCAGGTCCAGGGAGGACCTGGCTTGGCAGTTCGGGCTGGACTGTTCCCACAAGGAACAGGGTCAAGACTTATTTGCATATGGCTGGGTCTAAACTGGGTGTGGTGAGCAAAATAATTATGGATTTAATCCAGATCCTTGTGACTGGGGTTGAATGCTTGCATTGTCCAGCATTCCGTCCATCAATTGTTTCTTTTGCATATGTCGCCATAAGTGGGAAGGGTATGCCCAGACGTGGGTTCCGTGTTCTCTAAACCAGTGGATTCAAGCCAGCCTGGCTGAGGATGGGTGATGCCCTGAAACCGGTCCCAGGATGCTTGTTTCCGGTCCAGGGAGGACCTGGCTTGGCAGTTCGTGCTGGACTGTTCCCACAAGGAACAGGGACAAGACTGATTTGCATATGGCTGGGTCTAAACTGGGGTGGTCTGGTGAGCAAAATAATTATGGATTTAACCCAGATCCTTGTGACTGGGGGTGAAAGCTTGCATTGTCCAGCATTCCGTCCATCAATTGTTTCTTTTGCATATGTCGCCCTAAGTGGGAAGGGTATGCCCAGACGTGGGTCCCGTGTTCACTACACCACTGGATTCAAGCTAGCCTGGCTGATGAAGGGTGATGCCCTGAAACCGGTCCCAGGATGCTTATTTCCGGTCCAGGGAGGACCTGGCTTGGCAGTTCGTGCTGGACTGTTCCCACAAGGAACAGGGACAAGACTGATTCGCCTATGGCTGGGTCTAAACTGGGGTGGTGTGGTGAGCAAAATATTCATGGATTTAACCCAGATCCTTGTGACTGGGGTTGAATGCTTGCATTGTCCAGCATTCCGTCCATCAATTGTTACTTTTGCATATGTCGCCCTAAGTGGGAAGGGTATGCCCAGACGTGGGTCCCGTGTTCACTACACCACTGGATTCAAGCTAGCCTGGCTGATGAAGGCTGATGCCCTGAAACAGGTCCCAGGATGCTTGTTTCCGGTCCAGGGAGGACCTGGCTTGGCAGTTCGGGCTGGACTGTTTCCACAAGAAACAGGGTCAAGATTGATTTGCATATGGCTGGGTCTAAACTGGGGTGGTGTGGTGAGCAAAATAATTATGAATTTGACCCAGATTCTTGTGACTGGGGGTGATTGCTTGCATTTTCCAGCATTCCGTCCATCAATTGTTTCTTTTACATGTGTCGCCCTAAGTGGGAAGGGTATGCCCAGACGTGGGTCCCGTCTTCACTACACCATTGGATTCAAGCTACCGTGGCTGATGAAGGGTGATGCCTTGAAACCGGTCCCAGGATGCTTGTTTCCGGTCAAGGGAGGACCTGGCTTGGCAGTTCGGGCTGGACTGTTCCCACAAGGAACAGGGACAAGACTGATTTGCTTATGGCTGGGTCTAAACTGGGGTGGTATGGTGAGCAAAATAATTATGGATTTAACCCAGATCCTTGTGACTGGGGGTAAATACTTGCATTGTCCAGCATTCCGTCCATCAATTGTTTCTTTTGCTTATGTCGCCCTAAGTGGGAAGGGTATGCCCAGACGTGGGTCCCGTGTTCACTACACCTCTGGATTCAAGCTTGCCTGGCTGATGAAGGGTGATGCCCTGAAACCGGTCCCCGGATGCTTGTTTCCAGTCCAGGGAGGACCTGGCTTGGCAGTTCGGGCTGGACTGGTCCCACAAGGAACACAGTGAAGACTGATTTTCATATGGCTGAGTCTAAACTGGGGTGGTGTGGTGAACAAAATAATTATGGATTTAACCCAGATCCTTGTGACGGGGGTGAATGCTTGCATTGTCCAGCATTCCATCCATCAATTGTTTCTTTTGCATATGTCGCCCTAAGTGGGAAGGGTATGCCCAGATGTGGGTCCCGTGTTCACTACACCACTGGATTCAAGCTAGCCTGGCTGATGAAGGGTGATGCCCTGAAACCGGTCCCAGGAGGCTTGTTTCACGTCCAGAGAGGACCTGGCTTGGCAGTTCGGGCTGGACTGTTCCCACAAGGAACAGGGTCAAGACTTATTTGCATATGGCTGGGTCTAAACTGGGGTGGAGTGGTGAGCAAAATTATTATGGATTTAACACTGATCCTTGCGACTGGGGGTGGATGCTTGCATTCTCTAGCATTCCGTCCATCAATTGTTTCTTTTGCATATGTCGCCCTAAGTGGGAAGGGTATGCCCAGACGTGGATCCCGTGTTCACTACACCACTGGATTCAAGCTAGCCTGGCTGATGATGGGTGATGCCCTGAAACTGGTCCCAGGATGCTTGTTTCTGGTCCAGGGAGGACCTGGCTTGGCAGTTCGGGCTGGACTGTTCCCACAAGGAAAAGGGACAAGACTGATTTGCATATGGCTGGGTCTAAACTGGGGTGGTGTGGTGAGCAAAATAATTATGGATTTAACCCAGATCCTTGTGACTGGGGTTGAATGTTTGCATTGTCCAGCATTCCGTCCATCAATTGTTTCTTTTGCATATGTCGCCATAAGTGGGAAGGGTATGCCCAGACGTGGGTTCCGTGTTCTCTAAACCACTGGATTCAAGCCAGCTTGGCTGATGATGGGTGATGCCCTGAAACCGGTCCCAGGATGCTTGTTCCCGGTCCAGGGAGGACCTGGCTTGGCAGTTCGTGCTGGACTGTTCCCACAAGGAGCAGGGACAAGACTGATTTGCATATGGCTGGGTCTAAACTGGGGTGGTCTGGTGAGCAAAATAATTATGGATTTAACCCAGATCCTTGTGACTGGGGGTGAAAGCTTGCATTGTCCAGCATTCCGTCCATCAATTGTTTCTTTTGCATATGTCGCCCTAAGTGGGAAGGGTATGCCCAGACGTGGGTCCCGTGTTCACTACACCACTGGATTCAAGCTAGCCTGGCTGATGAAGGGTGATGCCCTGAAACCGATACCAGAATGCTTGTTTCCGGTCCAGTGAGGACCTGGCATTGCAGTTCGGCTGGACTTTTCCCACAAGGAACAGGGTCAAGACTGATTTGCATATGGCTGGGTCTAAACTGGGGTGGTGTGATGAGCAAAATAATTATGGATTTAACCCAGATCCTTGTGACTGGGGGTGAATGCTTGCATTGTCCAGCATTCCGTCCATCAATTGTTTCTTTTGCATATGTCGCCCTAAGTGGGAAGGGTATGCCCAGACGTGAGTCCCGTGTTCACTACACCACTGGATTCAAGCTAGCCTGGCTGATGAAGGGTGATGCCCTGAAACCGGTCCCAGGATGCTTGTTTCTGGTCCAGGGAGGACCTGGCTTGGTAGTTCGGGCAGGACTGTTCCCACAAGGAACAGGGTCAAGACTGATTTGCATATGGCTGGGTCTAAACTGGGGTGGTGTGGTGAGCAAAATAATTATGGATTTAACCCAGATCCTTGTGACTGGGGGTGAATGCTTGCATTGTCCAGCATTCCGTCCATCAATTGTTTCTTTTGCATATGTCGCCCTAAGTGGGAAGGGTATGCCCAGACGTGGGTCCCGTGTTCACTACACCACTGGATTCAAGCTAGCCTGGCTGATGAAGGGTGATGCCCTGAAACCGGTCCCAGGATGCTTGTTTCTGGTCCAGGGAGGACCTGGCTTGGCAGTTCGGGCTGGACTGTTCCCACAAGGAACTGGGTGAAGACTGATTTGCATATGGCTGGGTCTAAACTGGGGTGGTGTGGTGAGCAAAATAATTATGGATTTAACCCAGATCCTTGTGACTGGGGGTGAATGCTTGCATTGTCCAGCATTCCGTCCATCAATTGCTTCTTTTGCATATGTCGCCCTAAGTGGGAAGGGTTTTCCCAGACATGGGTTCCGTGTTCACTACACCACTGGATTCAAGCTAGCCTGGCTGATGAAGGCTGATGCCCTGAAACCGGTCCCAGGATGCTTGTTTCCGGTCCAGGGAGGACCTGGCTTGGCAGTTCGGGCTGGACTGTTTCCACAAGAAACAGGGTCAAGATTGATTTGCATATGGCTGGGTCTAAACTGGGGTGGTGTGGTGAGCAAAATAATTATGAATTTGACCCAGATCCTTGTGACTGGGGGTGAATGCTTGCATTTTCCAGCATTCCGTCCATCAATTGTTTCTTTTGCATATGTCGCCCTAAGTGGGAAGGGTATGCCCAGACGTGGGTTCCGTGTTCTCTAAACCACTGGATTCAATCCAGCCTGGCTGATGATGGGTGATGCCCTGAAACCGGTCCCAGGATGCTTGTTTCCGGTCCAGGGAGGACCTGGCTTGGCAGTTCGGGCTGGACTGTTCCCACAAGGAACAGGGACAAGACTGATTTGCTTATGGCTGGGTCTAAACTGGGGTGGTATGGTGAGCAAAATAATTATGGATTTAACCAAGATCCTTGTGACTGGGGGTAAATACTTGCATTGTCCAGCATTCCGTCCATCAATTGTTTCTTTTGCATATGTCGCCCTAAGTGGGAAGGGTATGCCCAGACGTGGGTCCTGTGTTCACTACACCACTGGATTCAAGAAAGCCTGGCTGATGAAGGGTGATGCCCTGAAACCGGTCCCCGGATGCTTGTTTCCGGTCCAGGGAGGACCTGGCTTGGCAGTTCGGGCTGGACTGTTCCCACAAGGAACAGGGTAAAGACTGATTTGCATATGGCTGGGTCTAAACTGGGGTGGTGTGGTGAGCAAAATGATTATGGATTTAACCCAGATCCTTGTGACGGGGGTGAATGCTTGCATTGTCCATCATTCCGTCCATCAATTGTTTCTTTTGCATATGTCGCCCTAAGTGGGAAGGGTATGCCCAGACGTGGGTCCCGTGTTCACTACAACACTAGATTCAAGCTAGCCTGGCTGATGTAGGGTCATGCCCTGAAACCGGTCCCAGGATGCTTGTTTCAGGTCCAGGGAGGACCTGGCTTGGCAGTTCGGGCTGGACTGTTCCCACAAGGAACAGGGTCAAGACTTATTTGCATATGGCTGGGTCTAAACTGGTGTGGTGAGCAAAATAATTATGGATTTAATCCAGATCCTTGTGACTGGGGTTGAATGCTTGCATTGTCCAGCATTCCGTCCATCAATTGTTTCTTTTGCATATGTCGCCATAAGTGGGAAGGGTATGCCCAGACGTGGGTTCCGTGTTCTCTAAACCACTGGATTCAAGCCAGCCTGGCTGAGGATGGGTGATGCCCTGAAACCGGTCCCAGGATGCTTGTTTCCGGTCCAGGGAGGACCTGGCTTGGCAGTTCGGGCTGGACTGTTCCCACAAGGAACAGGGACAAGACTGATTTGCATATGGCTGGGTCTAAACTGGGGTGGTCTGGTGAGCAAAATAATTATGGATTTAACCCAGATCCTTGTGACTGGGGGTGAAAGCTTGCATTGTCCAGCATTCCGTCCATCAATTGTTTCTTTTGCATATGTCGCCCTAAGTGGGAAGGGTATGCCCAGACGTGGGTCCCGTGTTCACTACACCACTGGATTCAAGCTAGCCTGGCTGATGAAGGGTGATGCCCTGAAACCGGTCCCAGGATGCTTGTTTCCGGTCCAGGGAGGACCTGGCTTGGCAGTTCGTGCTGGACTGTTCCCACAAGGAACAGGGTCAAGACTTATTTGCATATGGCTGGGTCTAAACTGGTGTGGTGAGCAAAATAATTATGGATTTAATCCAGATCCTTGTGACTGGGGTTGAATGCTTGCATTGTCCAGCATTCCGTCCATCAATTGTTTCTTTTGCATATGTCGCCATAAGTGGGAAGGGTATGCCCAGACGTGGGTTCCGTGTTCTCTAAACCACTGGATTCAAGCTAGCCTGGCTGAGGATGGGTGATGCCCTGAAACCGGTCCCAGGATGCTTGTTTCCGGTCCAGGGAGGACCTGGCTTGGCAGTTCGTGCTGGACTGTTCCCACAAGGAACAGGGTCAAGACTGATTCGCCTATGGCTGGGTCTAAACTGGGGTGGTGTGGTGAGCAAAATATTCATGGATTTAACCCAGATCCTTGTGACTGGGGTTGAATGCTTGCATTGTCCAGCATTCCGTCCATCAATTGTTACTTTTGCATATGTCGCCCTAAGTGGGAAGGGTATGCCCAGACGTGGGTCCCGTGTTCACTACACCACTGGATTCAAGCTAGCCTGGCTGATGAAGGGTGATGACCTGAAACCGGTCCCCGGATGCTTGTTTCCGGTCCAGGGAGGACCTGGCTTGGCAGTTCAGGCAGGACTGTTCCCACAAGGAACAGGGTCAAGACTGATGTGCATATGGCTGGGTCTAAACTGGGGTGGTGTGGTGAGCAAAATAATTATGGATTTAACCCAGATCCTTGTGACTGGGGGTGGATGCTTGCATTGTCCAGCATTCCGTCCATCAATTGTTTCTTTTGCATATGTCGCCCTAAGTGGGAAGGGTATGCCCAGACGTGGGTCCTGTGTTCACTACAACACTGGATTCAAGCTAGCCTGGCTGATGTAGGGTCATGCCCTGAAACCGGTCCCAGGATGCTTGTTTCAGGTCCAGGGAGGACCTGGCTTGGCAGTTTGGGCTGGACTGTTCCCACAACGAACAGGGTCAAGACTTATTTGCATATGGCTGGATCTAAACTGGGGTGGTGTGGTGAGCAAAATAATTATGGATTTAACCCAGATCCTTGTGACTGGGGTTGAATGCTTGCATTGTCCAGCATTCCGTCCATCAATTGTTTCTTTTGCATATGTCGCCATAAGTGGGAAGGGTATGCCCAGACGTGGGTTCCGTGTTCTCTAAACCACTGGATTCAAGCCAGCCTGGCTGATGATGGGTGATGCCCTGAAACCGGTCCCAGGATGCTTGTTTCCGGTCCAGGGAGGACCTGGCTTGGCAATTCGTGCTGGACTGTTCCCACAAGGAACAGGGACAAGACTGATTTGCATATGGCTGGGTCTAAACTGGGGTGGTCTGGTGAGCAAAATAATTATGGATTTAACCCAGATCCTTGTGACTGGGGGTGAAAGCTTGCATTGTCCAGCATTCCGTCCATCAATTGTTTCTTTTGCATATGTCGCCCTAAGTGGGAAGGGTATGCCCAGACGTGGGTCCCGTGTTCACTACACCACAGGATTCAAGCTAGCCTGGCTGATGAAGGGTGATGCCCTGAAACCGGTCCCAGGATGCTTGTTTCCGGTCCAGGGAGGACCTGGCTTGGCAGTTCGGGCTGGACTGTTCCCACAAGGAACATGGTGAAGCCTGATTTGCATATGGCTGGGTCTAAACTGGGGTGGTGTGGTGAGCAATATAATTATGGATTTAACCCAGATCCTTGTGACGGGGGGGAAGGCTTGCATTGTCCAGCATTCCCTCCATCAATTGTTTCTTTTGCATATGTCGCCCTAAGGGCGAAGGGTATGCCCAGATGTGGGTCCCGTGTTCACTACATCACTGGATTCAAGCTAGCCTGGCTGATTAAGGGTGATGCCCTGAAACCGGTCCCAGCATGCTTTTTTCCGGTCCAGGGAGGACCTGGCTTGGCAGTTATGGCTGGACTGTTCCCACAAGGAACAGGGTCAAGACTGATTTGCATATGGCTGGGTCTAAACTGGGGTGGTGTGGTGAGCAAAATAATTATGGATTTAACCCAGATCCTTGTGACTGGGGGTGAATGCTTGCATTGTCCAGCATTCCGTCCATCAATTGTTTCTTTTGCATATGTCGCCCTAAGTGGGAAGGGTATGCCCAAACGTGGGTCCCGTGTTCACTACACCACTGGATTCAAGCTAGCCTGGCTGATGAAGGGTGATGCCCTGAAATCGGTCCCAGGATGCTTGTTTCCGGTCCAGGGAGGACCTGGCTTGGCAGTTTGGGCTGGACTGTTCCCACAAGGAACAGGGTCAAGACTGATTTGCATATGGCTGGGTCTAAACTGGGGTGGTGTGGTGAGCAAAATAATTATGGATTTAACCCAGTTCCTTGTGACTGGGGGGTAAATGCTTGCATTGTCCAGCATTCCGTCCATCAATTGTTTCTTTTGCATATGTGGCCCTAATTGGGAAGTGTGAGAAGTTGGCCTGGCATATGCTGTCCACTAGTTATAGTGGGCAGCTTGCACCAGTCCAAACGACCCTTTTTGATGATAGGTTTAAAGACAACCTTTATTGAAAGCTATCCTAGTGGTAGCTATGGAGAGCAGCCTTCAGGCTAAGTCTTAAAGGAGTGTAAAGCAGCTTGGTTTACCAGATTATAACCTCTTGAATGACCATATGAAAGGAGAACCACACCAGGTATATATATAAAATATATGTATTTATTTCTAAACACTCACTACTAATCTCTTTATGAGATTAGAGTCCAAGATACACAATATCACAGTATTAAAACGACAGTAAATAGCACAATATACAATGGGCCCCAGGGGGACCAAACCATATATTAAGAAAGTGGTATAAGAACCACGACTTGACTAGACACAGTGCCTAGAGCACGTAGAATCGCTGGGACCCCAAGGAACGACCCAAGGTAGGGACACAGGAGACCCACGGGGGACGTGTGCAGTGTGAGAACACAGCCGCGAGCGCCGTAGGATTCTATGAGGAAAGTCGCGGTTGGAATTTTTAAAGCAAAAGGACACTTAGGAGAGGACTTTGAGCAAACCCCTTTAGACTTAAGGGGTTCTAGGGCCAACACCCACGGGAGCACCGTAGTACTCGAGTTACCTAACCCAGGGAAGCCGGGTGCATAGGTGGTAAATGGTGTCAGGAATCGTCGTTGATTTCAATGACGATCTGCTGAAAAGTGCTGCTGCCGTGAATAAGAAAAGTGTCCAGTATGATCCAAGCCTGGATCGAAGATGTGAAGAACCTGAAAGCAGAGCGGACAAAGTCTGGGTCGCCTCACGTGACCAGGAGCGGAGCAATCGAATGCCCACCGATGTCGGGTGCTTCAGGTGCGAAGAGGTGAAGCTTGACTCTGCAGCCACGGGGTCCAGGAGATGTCGAGGATGACCAGGAGCCGGATTCGAGCTGTCCCGCAAAGGATGTCGAGTGCTGGGGTGTCGGTGCTCGAATTGAACACAACAAGCCTTGGCTACAGCAACCCACGCAGGAAGAGTAAAGATGCTTTGGTGCAGACCAGCAAGGTCCGGGGGACTCCCCAAGCAATGGAGAGTCAGGGCACGTCTGGAGCAACCAGGGTAGCCCAATTAATATTAGTGTCGCCCTCACAGGGACCCACCAGTTGACGGACCAGGGATCGCAAAGGGACCTCGAGAGAAAACACAAAGGGCCAGCTCACGGAACACTCGTGGAGTGTAGGCTGGCAATCTTTGATGGAATTACTGCTCTGGGTCAGGGCTACAAGTAACCCAAGGCTCAGCTTCAGAGGTCGCCTCAAAGCTCATGCTTCTGCAAATGGTCGCGGTGTCCAGGGGTTCGGGTTGCACGGTCTCCACGAGGGATACGGGCCTCAGACTTGCTGTGGGCACAGATCGATCTCAGAGACCTCGGGAACTCACCTCCTGTGTGGCAATATTCTTAGGAGTCCGCAGGAGCTTTGGAGATGCCAACCGGTCAGTTGCGTCTTTGGTGCCTGTCAAGCAGTGGAGTAACTCCTTTACTCCAAGGGAGATTCTTCGGTCATCCAACGTCGTGTAGATAGTTGAAGTTCTGGGATTCTGTATCAGAGTTTCGTCCAGGTAAATCTAAAGTCCTGTAGTCAGGGGTTCCTACTTTATACCCAAGGAAGGGGTGGGACAAACTCTGGAGACCCACCTATGGGAGGGACAGGAAAGAGGGGTGGCTACACCCATTTCCTTTGTCCAGTTTCGCGCCAGAGCAGGGGCTGGTAGCCCCTGCAACCGGTTTGAGCTGGGCTATGCACAGGGACACCAAATGTGCCCCCAGTGCAGACTTCAAAGCACTCTTGGAGTGCACCCACCCAGCCCCAATACACTAAAGCCTGTCTGGGAGGTGGTCACACCTCCCTGTGACAGGAAACCTATTGTCCAGGCCTCCCCTGCCGGAGTTTCGTCCAGCAGCAGGAGGGCAGACTCGTGTCTGTGGCTGCAGCATCCATTTTGTGATGCCAGGGTTCTGTTAAGCTGGTACCGGGTGTACCGGTGGTGCCATGTTTCTCCCTCTAGTAGGGTGGAATCATACCTCCCACCCCAGTTACTGGGGTGGAGGTATGATTCCAAGGTGTTTGACACCAAACACGACATGTTTCCATGCAGCCCTTCTCAAGTTAGCATTTACAGGGAGGTTATAATGCACTTAAGAGTATATGGTTGGCTGCATCACAAACAACCCCGGAATGAAGATTCCGAAAGCTGCAGAGGGGCTCTGCTCATGCATGGGCACCCTCTCACATGAAACCCAGCACCCTGCCTTCAGGATTGTTAAGGCCTGCCATAGGGGTGACTGATAGGTTTACATGTGCAGTGATATGGAGAGATATAGGGAACCTATATCTCAGTAAGGGGTGGATACACCACCTTACACAGGTTGCTGTAGCAGACCTGTTGTGTCATTTTGGGTGGCCTCTCAGGGGTGGCATAATACATGCTGCAGCCCCTGGGAGGCCTCTGGGGTACCTATGCCCTGGGTACATAGTATACCATATACTAGGGACTTGTAAGGGTACCCCAGAATCCAATCTGGAGTGTACCTAAAGTACATACAATCAATTTAAGGGGAAAGCAGATAGGCTGGGGTCCTGAATAGCAGGAACCCAGCCAAACTAAGTCGAAAACCAGCAAAACACCAGGAAAAAAGTGGGGGCAACCATGCAGTCAGATTCAACCTTCCTACAGGAAGGGTATGCCCAGACGTGGGTCCCATGTTCACTACACCACTGGATTCAAGCTAGCCTGGCTGATGAAGGGTGATGCCCTGAAACCGGTCCCAGGATGCTTGTTTCCGGTCCAGGGAGGACCTGGCTTGGCAGTTCGGGCTGGACTGTTCCCACAAGGAACAGGGTCAAGACTGATTTGCATATGGCTGGATCTAAACTGGGGTGGTGTGGTGAGCAAAATAATTATGGATTTAACCCAGATCCTTGTGACTGGGGGTGAATGCTTGCATTGTCCAACATTCCGCCCATCAATTGTTTCTTTTGCATATGTCGCCCTAAGTGGGAAGGGTATGCCCAGACGTGGGTCCCGTGTTCACTACACCACTGGATTCAAACTAGCCTGGCTGATGAAGGGTGATGCCCTGAAACCGGTCCCAGGATGCTTGTTTCCGGTCCAGGGAGGACCTGGCTTGGCAGTTCGTGCTGGACTGTTCCCACAAGGAACAGGGACAAGACTGATTCGCCTATGGCTGGGTCTAAACTGGGGTGGTGTGGTGAGCAAAATATTCATGGATTTAACCCAGAACCTTGTGACTGGGGTTGAATGCTTGCATTGTCCAGCATTCCGTCCATCAATTGTTTCTTTTGCATATGTCGCCCTAAGTGGGAAGGGTATGCCCAGACGTGGGTCCCGTGTTCACTACACCACTGGATTCAAGCTAGCCTGGCTGATGAAGGGTGATGCCCTGAAACCGGTCCCCGGATGCTTGTTTCCTGTCCAGGGAGGACCTGGCTTGGCAGTTCGGGCAGGACTGTTCCCACAAGGAACAGGGTCAAGACTGATGTGCATATGGCTGGGTCTAAACTGGGGTGGTGTGGTGAGCAAAATAATTATGGATTTAACCCAGATCCTTGTGACTGGGGGTGGATGCTTGCATTGTCCAGCATTCCGTCCATCAATTGTTTCTTTTGCATATGTCGCCGTAAGTGGGAAGGGTATGCCCAGACGTGGGTCCCGTGTTCACTACACCATTGGATTCAAGCTAGCCTGGCTGATGAAGGGTGATGCCCTGAAACCGGTACCAGGATGCTTGTTTCCGGTCCAGGGAGGACCTGGCTTGGCAGTTCGTGCTGGACTGTTCCCACAAGGAACAGGGACAAGACTGATTTGCATATGGCTGGGTCTAAACTGGGGTGGTGTGGTGAGTGTTAGATTTCGGGGTCTCTAGTTGGCAGAGGTAGGTACCTTTGACCAAATAGGGACCCTTGCGTCTAGTCAGGGTAAGGGGGTACACTCCTAAAATAACCCCTGCTCACCCCCTTGGTAGCTTGGCAGGAGCAGACAGGCTTATCTCAGAGGCAGTGTGTGAAGCATTTGTGAACACGTACAGTAATCAAGTGACAACACTACAGATGGACACCACACCAGTTGTATATTAAAAATAAGTGGGGTATATTATCAAGAACGGCGTTAAAATTATTGCCGCTTTAGCGGCAGAAAACTGCTGCTAAAGCGGCGATAATGGGCTTGATAATATGCCCTTGAGAATTCCAATAGAAGCCCATGTTGACAGCAGAACATGGGCTTCTATTGGCAAAAATAGAAAATCCCAGAAAAAACAATCTACCAAAAGTATGTGGTCGCGTTTTGGTCTGCACTCACTAGTAGTGTTCACCAATCACTGTACATGAGTCACAAATGCAAGTCAAAAATCCTCACCGCTGACCACCAATGTTAGATTTGGGGGTCTCTAGTTGGCAGAGGTAGGTACCTTTGACCAAATAGGGACCCTTGCGTCTAGTCAGGGTAAGGGGGTACACTCCTAAAATAACCCCTGCTCACCCCCTTGGTAGCTTGGCACGAGCAGACAGGCTTATCTCAGAGGCAGTGTGTGAAGCATTTGTGAACACATACAGTAATCAAGTGACAACACTACAGATGATCACCACACCAGTTGTATATTAAAAATAAGTATCTTTTATATAGATTTAACACAAGACCACAAACGACAAAAATCCACAATACTGTACTTCAAAAATGGTAGAATTAGCTCAGTTCTCTTTAGATGGTAAATGCGACACTTTGAGTTCAATGTACCTTTGGATGCGTAACGCTATACAACGAAAGTGTTGCAGGGAAGGTGATGCGTCTGTTCCTTACGCGCAAGAACGGTGATGCGTCGGGTCCCTACTGATGCGTAGGTGATGCTTCAGTTCTTCTCGGCGTGGGGAGGTGATACGTCAGTTTCTTACTGCGCTTTCGTGGCGATGCGACCAGCAACGCTGTGATGCGATGAAGATCCGGTGCAATGAACAAAGATGGCGTTTTCTTCTTGATGCGACACGATGCGTGCACGCCCGACGGCCGTGCGGCGACTCAACGATTCTTCTGAGCCGCGACAGGCCCTGCGACACGCTTCCCGGTGATGCGGCGGCGTCTGATGCGACGTCGGTCCTCTTCTCCGGCGATGCGAGGCGCTTCGGCAACGATGCAACAGCGGCAGCTGCGGCGACACTCTTCTCCTTTGATGCGGCGGCGTCTGATGCGGCGTCGATCCTTTTCTTCGGCGATGCGAGGCGCTTCGGCTGCGGCGGCAACGCTTCTTCTTCTTGAGTCGCGCTTCCAGCTCCTTGCGACACGCAGTCCCTCAGAAAGTCCAGCACAGCAGCAGGCACTTTACAGAAAGACTCTTGGGGAGCTGGTTGGTGAAGTCTGTTGTCCCTGAGACTTCAGCAGGAGGCAAGCTCTTATCTCAAGCCCTTGGAGATATTTTACAAGTTGATGAAAGTACACACAAAGTTCCTTTCCCTTTCTTTGGCAGTCAGGCAACCACTGCAGGCCAATCCCCCAAACAGCACTCAGCTTAGGGATAGTCTCCTCCTCAGTTTCTCTGGTTCCTCTCCTCAGCAAAGGTTCTTCTTGTTTCCCAAAGTGATCTAAAGTTCTGGGGTCTGGGTCCCCTCTTTTATACTCATATTCTCTTTGTTCTCTGAAGGCAGAGAGGCCTTTGCCTAGTCCAAACCAGTTCTGGTCAGTCCTGGAGCACTTTGTTGACAAGACTCCTTCTTTCCTTGCACAGTGTAGGCCAGGGACATCAGACACACCACAGGAGGTGGAGCCAGCATTGTGGAGGGAAGGCACAACCCTATTCAGGTCCCAGGTGCAACTCCTCCCACCCATCTACATGCAGATCTCTCTATTCAGCCCTGGGCTGACTCACCCTGTCTCCTGGAATCCCCCAGCCCCTGCCACTCACAAACCAGACAAGGAATACACAACCTAGCAGAGGCAGGCTTGGATAGTTAGGCAAGAAAATACCTACTTTCTAAAAGTGGTATTTTCAAACACAGAATGTTAAAACCAACTTCACTAATAGATGTATTTTATCATTCTGAGTTCAGGCATACTAAATTCGTTTTTCTACCATGTTCCCTGGGTCAGTTAGGATTATAAGATGTAATAATCAAACTGCCCATTCTGGCCTATGGGGAACAGGTAGCCTTGCAATAGTGAAAAACGAAAATGGCTGTAATTTACTATTAGGACATGCCACACACACCAGGGCATGTCCTACCTTATACTTACAATGCACCCTGCCCTTGGGCCTACCATAGGGGTGACTAATATGCAGAAAAGGGAAGGTTTAGGGACTGGCAAGTGGGTGTACTTGCCCAGTCAACATGGCAGTACCAGACTGCACACAGGCTCTGCAATGGCAGACCTGAGACACACTTTTACAGGCTGCTTCTGTGGGTGGCACAACCAGTGCTGCAAGCCCACCAGCAGCATTTGGTTTACAAGCCCTGGGCACACTCAGTGCACTGTACTAGGGTCTGACAAGTAAACCAAACCAACCAATCATGGAGTCACTAATCCATACATCAATTTACCATAGGGAGCACTTGCACTGTGGCACTGAACAGCAGTGGCACAGTGCCCAAAGCATCTATAACCAGCAAAAACACATGAGGCAACAGCAAAAAATGGAAGGGAGACCCACGCCAACAGTGCCAGGTCTAACACGTGTCCCCTCCAGCTGAAATGTGGGGAGAACTACCCAACCTCCTGGGAGTTCTCTTCACTAAGGCGGAAAAATCTGGACAGACCATCAGCATTGGCGTGTTCTGTACCAGGGCGGTGGTCCAACGTGAAGTCCATCCCCTGTAGGGAAATGGACCACCTCAACAGCTTTGGATTCTCACCCCTCATCTGCATCAACCATCTGAGGGGCCTGTGGTCTGTCTGAACCCGGAAGTGAGTCCCAAACAGGTATGGTCTCAGCTTCTTCAGTGCCCAGACCACAGCAAATGCCTCACGCTCAATCGCACTCCACCTCTGTTCCCCTGGAAGTAACCTCCTACTGATGAAGGCTACGGGTTGATCTAGGCCCTCCTTATTTATCTGTGACAAAACAGCCCCCACACTGTGCTCTGAAGCGTCTATTTGAACGATAAACTCTCTTGAGAAGTTGGGTGCAAGGAGCATGGCAGTTTTCAGGGCCTCAAAAGCTTTCTGACAGGTGTCAGTCCAAATCACTTTCTTGGGCTGCTTCCTGGAAGTCAGCTCTGTCAAGGGTGCAACGATGCTGCCATACCCCTTGACAAACCTCCTGTAATACCCAGTGAGTCCTAAAAAGGCTCTCACCTCTGTCTGGGTCTTGGGGGGCTCCCAAGCCAGGATGGTCTCAATCTTGGGCTGTTGGGGCGTCACCTGGCTGCTCCCAACCTGGTGTCCCAAGTACACCACGGAACCCTGCCTGATCTGGCACTTACTCGCCTTGATCGTGAGGCCTGCTCTCCGCAGCGCCATCAACACTTCCCAGAGGTGGCGCAGATGTTCTTCCCAACTGGCGCTGAACACTGCAATGTCATTCAGGTAGGCGGCACTGAACTCTTCCAGTCCAGCCAACACCTGGTTGACCAACCTCTGAAAGGTGGCAGGGGCATTCTTCATCCCAAAGGGCATAACCCGGAATTGGTAGTGCCCATCTGTTGTGGAGAATGCTGACCTCTCTCTTGCCCCATCAGTCAAGGCGATCTGCCAGTACCCAGACGTTAAGTCAAACATGCTGAGGTACCGGGCAGCCCCTAACCGATCAATGAGCTCATCAGCTCTGGGGATGGGGTGCGCGTCAGTCCTGGTGACTGAATTGAGCCCTCGGTAGTCCACACAGAACCTCAGCTCTGGTGAGACACCCGATGCGGCAGCCTTTGGGACCAAGACCACTGGGCTGGCCTAAGGACTGTTAGAGGACTCAATCACCCCCAACTCAAGCATCTTGGAGACCTCCTCCTTGATGCAAGCTCTCACCCTGTCAGTCACCCTGTAAGTTTTGTGCTTGACAGGAGGACTGTCCCCAGTGTCTACATCATGGACGCACCAATCAGTGACACTGGGAATCAGGGAGAACAGGTCAGAAAACTGTCCCAGCAACTGGTGACAGTCATTCTGCTGCTCAGGGGTCAGGGTGGAAGAGAGGTTCACTCCATCCACCCACCCATCTTGCTCTGTTGCAGACAGGAGGTCAGGAAGAGGCTCAGTCTCCTCCTCCATTCCAGCATCTGTTGCTAGGAGCATGCCCACTTCGGACCTCTCTAAGTGGGGCTTCAGGCGGTTGACGTGCAGGACCCGCAAGGGGTTCCTGGGAGACCGCAAGTCCACCAAGTAGGTAACCGGACTCTTGCGCTCCACCACCTCAAATGGTCCGGTCCACTTATCAAGGAGCGCACAGGGCTCCACTGGGGCCATGACCCACACTCTCTGATCAGGCTGAAGCTCTACCAGAGTGGCATTCTGGTCGTACCACCGCTTCATCTCCTCCTGGCTGGCTTCCAGATTCGCCTCAGTGAGTTTTCTGAATCGCCTAGTTTGGTTCCTGAAGGCCAGCATGTAGCTATATACATCCTGGGGAGGTTTCCTGGGAGATTGCTCCCAGCCTTCCTTGACCAAACTCAAAGGTCCTCTCACGGGGTGTCCATAGAGAAGCTCAAAGGGACTGAACCCTAGAGATTTCTGTGGCACCTCACGGTATGCAAAGAGCAGGCATGGTAAGAGGACGTCCCACTTACGCCTCATAGGTTCCTCAAGACCCATAATCATGCCTTTTAGGGTCCGGTTGAATCTCTCAACCAACCCATTTCCTTGGGGGTGGTAAGCAGTGGTGAACTTGTAAGTTACCCCACACTCCTGCCACAGGGACTTCATATACTTGGAAATGAAGTTTGTACCTCGGTCAGACTCTACCTCTCTAGGGAATCCCACTCAGGAGAAAATTCCCATCAGTGCCCGTCCCACCACGGGGGCCGTCACTGTCCTCAGAGGTATGGCTTCCGGGTACCGGGTGGCATGGTCCACCAAGACCAGGATGAACCTGTTGCCCATGGCTGTCTTGGGGTCCAGTGGCCCCACAATGTCAATACCCACCCGTTCAAAGGGGGTGCTGACCACAGGGAATGGCTGGAGAGGAGCCTTTTGCTTCCTCCCACTCTTTCCACTTGCCTGGCAAGTCTGACATGTCCTGCAGAGAGTGTCTGAACTCCTGCGCATTTGGGGCCAATAAAAGTGGGTGACAAGCCTCTCAAAGGTCTTGTCCTGCCCCAAATGTCCTGCTAACGGCACATCATGAGCCAGCCCCAGTAGGAAGGCTCTGAAGCGCTGGGGTACCACCAGCACACGGGCTGACCCAGGCTCAGCAACCTTAGGCTCAGTATACAGGAGATCATTCTCCCAGTAGATCCAATGTGATCCAGACTGATCACCTGCTGCCTGGTCTGCAGCCTGCTGCCGCAAACCCACAAGAGAAGGGCACTTCTTCTGCTCCATGCAGAACTCCTCCCTGGAGGGTCCTCCTTCCTGTTGCCAATGGGTCAGCTCAGGCAGGTCCCCCAGTTCAGCTACTTGTTCCCCTGTAGGCTCCAGGGCATCCCCCTCAGGGTCTACCTCCTCCTGGACCGTGGGAACTTCGGGGCCGGTTTCCCGCGCCCTTGCCTCTTCTCTTTAAGGCAGGCACCTGGGCCCCCTCTCAGGCTCCAGGTCCTCTTGAACACCCTTACTGGCTGCCATGGACCATGTGGTCACACACGCCCAGTCAGGCAGACCCAACATCTCCAAATGAGCACTTCGCTCCACCTTAGCCCAAGGTGAGCTCTCCAAATCGTTCCCCAACAAACAGTCAACAGGCATGGCTGGCCTCACAGCTACTTGAAGAGTACCAGAGACCCCCCACTCAAAGGGAACCTGAGCCACCTTGCAGTGGCTCTCTGTGTTGTCAGCGGCAACAACTGGGTAAAATGCATTGGGGACAACCTGCTCTTCAGACACCAGGTGACACTTGACAGCTGTCACACTGGCTCCTGTGTCTCAAAGAGCCTCCACTCTATGGCCATTGATGGTCACCCACTGCCTGTACTTCTTAGTGTTATCAGGCAGTTGGGTCCTGGGGACCACCTCACAGTCTCCTAAAGAGACAAGGGACATCTCTGCGGGACCCCACCCACCTTGGACACCCCTCTCCTCCCCCAGGGCTACACTCGCCATCTGCTGGGGTGGAGCACCAGTGGGTGCTGTCTTTCCAAACTGTGGGCACTGGGGATCAACCGACTTATGACCCACTTCACCACACTTGTAGCACCTCAGGGGTCCCCTGGGAACAGGCCTACCTGTCGGGGCCCCGTGCTTCTTCTCAGGGAGGCTGGGAACCCTTCCCTTGGTTCCCTTGGGGATTACTTTGGGGCCCTTTCTGGAACTCCGTCTGTTTACCCTTGTCCCCCCCACTCTTCTGCTGGGGACCCTGCCCACTCTTGGCGGAGTCTCCCACGTGACCCTTGTGGACCCGGGTGCTCACCCAGCGGTCCGACTCCTCAGCAAGCTTCCTAGGGTTAGTCAGCCTGCTATCAATCAGGTGCTGGCGTAGCTCTTGAAAACAATTACTTGACAAGTGCTCCCATGCAATTAAATCAAAGAGCCCCTCAAAATCATTCACTTTGCTACCCTTCACCCAACCATCCAATGCTCTGCAAAAGAAAGTGACATATTCTACCCAGGTACCTGACTCCACCTTCTTGCAATTTCTAAATCTCTGTCTATACAATTCAGGAGTCAACCCATACCTGGACATCAATGCATCTTTCATGTGGCTATAAGAATTATGAACTTCAGAAGGCAAGTCTAGCATTGTGTCCCGCCCCTCACTAAGGAACCGCCCCCACAACCCCGCTCCCCAATCCTTCTCAGGGACCCGGTGGGAAGACATGGCTACCTCATAGGCTTTGAACCACTGCCCAATATCATCATTCTTATAAAACTCTCTCACCACATCCTTAGGAATATACACCCTAGCTTCAACAGGCATGGACGGTGTGCTGCCACTAGAGGGAGTAATCTCTAAGCTTCTAGCTTTCAACTCCAACTCCCTCAAACTTTTCTCATGCTCCAACTGCATTCTCTTTTCTTCCAGGGCCAATCTCCTATTTTCTAACTCCAGTTGCCCACCCAACTTGAGCTTGGCAAGCTCCAATTCGTGCATCCTGTTTTCCTTCCTGTCCGCCAACTCCTCTGGGGACAGGCCTTTGGCAGAAACACTGCTACCTACTGGGGAAGTTGCTCTCCTCCCCTCTGGACCCAATGGCCCCTCCAGCTGCTCATCTGCATTCTCAGCCCCTTCCTCATTCTCAGGGGTATTCCTTGCTTCCACCCAGGCCCTCAGCGCCTTTTGGAACTCATCCTTCTTGGTGAGACCGGTCATAGCAACTTTAAATTTCCTGCAGAAGTGCTTGAGCTGTTTCACATTGTAGCATTCTAGTTTCTCCTCTTCCCACTCATAATCAACAGATGCTATGGATGCTGCTTTATCCATGGTGGTTAAACTTGGCAGTTCTTGGCAAAAATAGAAAATCCCAGAAAAACAATCTACCAAAAGTATGTGGTCGCGTTTTGGTCTGCACTCACTAGTAGTGTTCACCAATCACTGTACATGAGTCACAAATGCAAGTCCAGAATCCTCACAGCTGACCACCAATGTTAGATTTGGGGGTCTCTAGTTGGCAGAGGTAGGTACCTTTGACCAAATAGGGACCCTTGCGTCTAGTCAGGGTAAGGGGGTACACTCCTAAAATAACCCCTGCTCACCCCCTTGGTAGCTTGGCACGAGCAGACAGGCTTATCTCAGAGGCAGTGTGTGAAGCATTTGTGAACACATACAGTAATCAAGTGACAACACTACAGATGAACACCACACCAGTTGTATATTAAAAATAAGTATCTTTTATATAGATTTAACACAAGACCACAAACGACAAAAATCCACAATACTGTACTTCAAAAATGGTAGAATTAGCTCAGTTCTCTTTAGATGATAAATGCGACACTTTGAGTTCAATGTACCTTTGGATGCGTAACGCTATACAACGAAAGTGTTGCAGGGAAGGTGATGCGTCGGTTCCTTACACGCAAGAACTGTGGTGTGTCGGGGCCCTACTGATGCGTAGGGGATGCGTCGGTTCTTCTCGGCGTGGGGAGGTGATGCGTCGGTTTCTTACTGCGCTTTCGTGGCGATGCGACCAGCAACGCCGTGATGCGATGAAGATCCGGTGCAATGAACAAAGATGGCGTCTTCTTCTTGATGCGACACGATGCGTGCACGCCCGACGGCCGTGCGGTGACTCAACGATTCTTCTGAGCCGCGACAGGCCCTGCGACACGCTTCCCGGTTATGCGGCGGCATCTGATGCGACGTCGATCCTCTTCTCCGGCGATGCGAGGCGCTTTGGCAACGATGCGATGGCCGTGCGGCGACTCAGCGATTCTTCTGAGCCGCGACAGGCCCTGCGACACGCTTCCCGGTGATGCGGCGGCATCTGATGCGACGTCGGTCATCTTCTCCGGCGATGCGAGGTGCTTCGTCAACGATGTGACAGCGGCGGCGACACTATTCTCCGTTGATGCGGCGGCGTCTGATGCGACGTCGATCCTTTTCTTCGGCGATGCGAGGCGCTTCGGCGTCGATGCTTCTTCTTCGTGAGTCGCGCTTCCAGCTCCTTGCGACACGCAGTCCCTCAGAAAGCCCAGCACAGCAGCAGGCACTTTACAGAAAGACTCTTGGGGAGCTGGTTGGTGAAGTCTGTTGTCCCTGAGACTTCAGCAGGAGGCAAGCTCTTATCTCAAGCCCTTGGAGATATTTTACAAGTTGATGAAAGTACACACAAAGTTCCTTTCCCCTTTCTTTGGCAGTCAGGCAACCACTGCAGGCCAATCCCCCAAACAGCACTCAGCTTAGGGATAGTCTCCTCCTCAGTTTCTCTGGTTCCTCTCCTCAGCAAAGGTTCTTCTTGTTTCCCAAAGTGATCTAAAGTGCTGGGGTATGGGTCCCCTCTTTGATACTCATATTCTCTTTGTTCTCTGACGGCAGAGAGGCCTTTGCCTAGTCCAAACCAGTTCTGGTCAGTCCTGGAGCACTTTGTTGACAAGACTCCTTCTTTCCTTTCACAGTGTAGGCCAGGGACATCAGACGCACCACAGAAGGTGGAGCCAGCATTGTGGAGGGAAGGCACAGCCCTATTCAGGTCCCAGGTGCAACTCCTCCCACCCATCTACATGCAGATCTCTCTATTCAGCCCTGGGCTGACTCACCCTGTCTCCTGGAATCCCCCAGCCCCTGTCACTCACAAACCAGACAAGGAATACACAACCTAGCAGAGGCAGGCTTGGATAGTTAGGCAAGAAAATACCTACTTTCTAAAAGTGGTATTTTCAAACACAGAATGTTAAAACCAACTTCACTAAAAGATGTATTTTATCATTCTGAGTTCAGGCATACTAAATTCGTTTTTCTACCATGTTCCCTGGGTCAGTTAGGATTATAAAATGTAATAATCAAACTGCCCATTCTGGCCTATGGAATAGTGAATAGTGAAAAACGAAAATGGCTGTAATTCACTATTAGGACATGCCACACACACCATGGCATGTCCTACCTTATACTTACAATGCACCCTGCCCTTGGGCCTACCATAGGGGTGACTAATATGCAGAAAAGGGAAGGTTTAGGGACTGGCAAGTGGGTGTACTTGCCCAGTCAACATGGCAGTACCAGACTGCACACAGGCTCTGCAATGGCAGACCTGAGACACACTTTTACAGGCTGCTTCTGTGGGTGGCACAACCAGTGCTGCAAGCCCACCAGCAGCATTTGGTTTACAAGCCCTGGGCACACTCAGTGCACTGTACTAGGGTCTGACAAGTAAACCAAACCAACCAATCATGGAGTCACTAATCCATACATCAATTTACCATAGGGAGCACTTGCACTGTGGCACTGAACAGCAGTGGCACAGTGCCCAAAGCATCTATAACCAGCAAAAACACATGAGGCAACAGCAAAAAATGGAAGGGAGACCCACGCCAACAGTGCCAGGTCTAACAGTGAGCAAAATAATTATGGATTTAACCCAGATCCTTGTGACTGGGGTTGAATGCTTGCATTGTCCAGCATTCCGTCCATCAATTGTTTCTTTTGCATATGTCGCCCTAAGTGGGAAGGGTATGCCCAGACGTGTGTTCCGTGTTCTCTAAACCACTGGATTCAAGCCAGCCTGGCTGATGATAGGTGATGCCCTGAAACCGGTCCCAGGATGCTTGTTTCCGGTCTAGGGAGGACCTTGCTTGGCAGTTCGTGCTGGACTGTTCCCACAAGGAACAGGGACAACACTGGTTTGCTTACGGCTGGGTCTAAACTGAGTGGTATGGTGAGCAAAATAATTATGGATTTAACCCAGATGCTTGTGACTGGGGGAGAATGCTTTCATTTATTTATTTATTTTATTTATTTATGAAGTTTTATATAGCGCGAACAAGATCCCAAAGGATATCAGAGCGCTTTACAAAAGGATGGCAGTAAGGTAATACAAGCAATATCGACATCAAATAAGAATAGCACACATGAATAATTACAGGACAAAGGGTTCAAAGGCGAATAATACAATAACTGGTACCTAGCGGGCTAGGAGGGGGGCAAATGATGAGGTAAAGGAGAGTAGCATCCAATGAAGGTCTAGTGGTTGTAGGCTCAGTGACTTAGAGCAGATGATCCTAACCCATTTAAGGTAAGAACTTGTTCATTAGGAATCTTTTGGCTTCCAATTTGAAAGCAACCGTGGAAGAGATTCTGCGTACTAACCTCTGCTGGTCGTTTTCTATCAAGAAAGTTAAAGAGAGGCAGTTGCCAGAAATATAAAAAAAAGAAAGTCCCTCAGCAGAAAGCAATTCTGGTATTTTACTGACCTCTGCTGGTCATTTTCTATCAAGACAGTTAAATAGAGGCAGTTGAACAGAAAAGAAAGTCCCTAAGCGGAAGCAGACAAGTCCTAGGGCTGATCTCCAGAGCCCACAAAGTACATACACATATAAGTATATACACAAGTATGTACTAAAGTATATACAAGAGGTCTCGAATGCTCGACCTAAAAAACTGTCTTGTGTTTGATTTTGTATGGCCCACATCCTCAATTCGTGAATTTGAAGATGCTCTCGATTCAATTCAATATCTTGATTCTAGCACTATCAGCATAGGCCCTAGAAAAACAGTTGTTTAAAATACAATGCATTGGGGGCGTGGCCAAGATGGCGGCATGATAGGACGTGTTGCGACCGAGCTCCTGCCTGACGTCCGCCCTGATATGAGTTAACGCGGGCATTCTCACCATCACAAGCCCTGCCAAGCACCGCATCACTGTCCGGAACGAAGGGGGTACCAGCCGACGCGCGGTGGGTCCAGAGATCCGCGCCCCAAGTGCCGCAAACGGTTTCCCAGCCCACCTGAGAGACCGCGCTGAGTGCAGATTCACCGGACGGAGCGGGGGCGCGTGTCCCGAGGTCCCGGCCTCCATTGCCTGCAGCTCGGCAGGGTCCTGCCACCTCCTGCAGCAACACGGTGCGGCAGGGGCGACACACGCCGGCCAGGCCCTTCAATCCCCTGCCCCCAGCAAGCAAGATACCCGGCAGCAGCGCGAGGCCCCGGCCTGGAGTTGCGGCCTACCTCGCGCCCGCAGAATTTCAGCCCAGCACTCCGCCTATGAGCCCTCTCACTCACTAGAACTCGTCTGCCTGACCCCGGACATCCCCGGGGCCCGGGACTCCGGAGGGGTCGTCAATCAAGAGAGGGGTGGCCAGTAGGCCCAGAGCATCGTCCACCGGGAGGCTCCGAATCACACCACGCGGCGTAGCGACTCCGGAGCTCCAGGGACACCTGTGAAGCAGCCTCCGACGACGCGCCCAGGTGCCCGGACCCTTGAGCAGCACGGGCCGCCCTCCCTGATGAAGCCCAGTGCCCAGCAAAAGGGACCTACCGAGAGGAGAGTCAGCACTTCTTCCCCGACCACCAACACAGGGTAAGGAGAGCGGACGCTGGGGAGGACTGCGGGGGCCCACGGAGGTGACTAACTGAGACGGTGTGCGCTGGTCAGGTACCTGCTGGGCTGACCTGTCCCCCCCCCCAAGACCATCACAATTAACTATACTGCACGAGGGGCAACATCCACACCGACCCTGCCCAAAGAACAGAGAACCACCGGACGGTGGCCGAGACGACTCTGGTACCGGCGGGTGTGGGGGTGCGGAGGCCAGGGACAGAGACACATCTGCTAGAGCCTTGAAGGTACGCTCATCAGAGGTGCCGGCACCGGCAGCGAGGAGGTCCCCGCCCGTCTATATCCTACTACCCACTAGCGGGTGGCAACCCCAATAACTCCCGCCAGGAATCACCGGCCAGACACACCATAGTCTTGGGCCTACGGGACTGCCCCACAATTCCCTGACTCTTACTACCTCGCATGGCGCGGGCCCCCGCGGAAGACCGCACGACACCCCCGCGCTGCTGCACCCCAGCGCAAGCCGCGGCAGCTGCACGGCCTGGTCTGGACGGGAAATTGGGCAGGGTGTTGCAGCAGAGAACCTTCTCTCAACGCACACGGTCCCAGAGCCGAAACAGCACGCCCCAAAGGGGCCTACACCCAGCTCTTGTCACCTAACGGTCTGGCTACTACCGAACCATCCCCAGCTTCGCCTTGCAACCTCCCAGGAACCACCGGAGCCCCGGACTATGTCCACCACGAGGGCTAAAAGAGAAAAATCATTAAAAGAGCTGTTTGCTCGCCCGCAGAACGCACCCACCATGGCGCAGGCCGCGCCCGAAAGATCGACCTTTGGGGGCGCCGGGGGCACGGGAGAGGAGCCCATCACTCGGGCTTTCTTGGAGTCCCTCTTCGCAGCCCTTAGGGAGGACTTGCAGACGGTGAAAAAAGACCTCACCTCTGAAATAAAGGACATTCGCAGGGATGTGGATAGTATCGGAGAACGGGTCGCCACTCTGGAAGACAAAGGAGACAATAGGGATATGAACTGGCTACCCTTCAACAGGAGGTCCTACGACTCCAGGATCAGCACCTCGACCTGCAGCTCCACCTGGAGGATCTGGAGAACCGCTCCCGGAGACACAATATCCGTATCCGGGGAGTAAAAACCACAACAGACACTGAGGACTTGTTTGCCTTCTCCAGGATGCTCTTCAACCACATTCTTGGTGTCTCGCCCGAAGCCCCTATAAAACTGGATCGCGCCCATAGAGTTGGGCCCCCCCGAGCGGGCTACGCCTCACCGGCTGACATCCTTGTCTGTGTGCACGATTTCAAGAAAAAGGAGGAAATCGTAAATAAGGCCAGAGCTATGCATCCAATCTCATTCCAGGGACAGAACCCGGTACTATTCCAGGACCTAGCTCTCCTCACCCTCCACCGGAGACGCCGGTTTAGACCCGTCACGGACCACCTCCGGCAGCAGGGTGTCTCCTACTCATGGGGCCACCCCTTCAGGCTCATCTTTAGGCACAGCGGAAAGCTGACACAGCTGCACTCCCTCACCGAAGCCTGCCAGTTACTAGGACTCCCACTCCCTGCTGAGGAAGAGGATCGTCGCAGCACAGCCACCGAGCCGGAGGTCTCCCCGTCCGGCTGGCGACGACAAGGCCGCCGACGGCAAAACCGACGGCCTGATCGGTCTGAGATTGCTAAAGGCCAACAGGCGGTCCTTGACTTCATGTCGGAGACTTCTACGCAGCACACGACAGAGGACATATGAGGAGATCAGATGATTTGGCTCTCTATCGCTGCTTCTGGGGTGGGCGGCGGGCGGGAAGGGAGCTCGGACACTTGGTCACAACATGGACCCCACACTGACCCTCTACCGGTCATCCCGCGATGACGGACTATTTTTCTTGACCCTATTTCACTGTTGTAGTTTTGCATTCGTTTTTCGGTTCTGGGCTTTTACATTTTGGTTTTGGGCTCCCTCGTCCATCCATCCGTCCTGTCGCTTAGACATCTGCCTTGGTCTCCCCCCGACTTCATTGGCCAGATCACTACAACATTGGTGGCCAACTGTGACCCTAATTATCACGGCTTCTGACCTCACACCCACATAGATGCCACCCACCACTCTTAAAATTCTTACCCTGAACGTGCGGGGCCTCAACAACCCGGTCAAACGCAGAGCGGTCCTTTCTTATCTTGACACTACCAAAGCTGATATATGCCTCTTGCAGGAGACGCATCTCTTGCCAAAAGACTGCCACCACCTCAGATCCCGCATGTTCCCGATTCAAATGTTCTCCTCCGGCCCAACTAAATCGGCCGGGGTAGCTATCTTGGTCTCCCGCGCATTTCAGGGAAAAGTCCTCCAGAAAGAAGCCGAAATAAAGGGGAGGCTCCTCACCTACCTATTCACGTTAGGTGGCCTAACATTCACTATTGGATCGATGTATGCTCCCAACGAAGGGCAAGAAAAATGTATACATGCTGCACTCACCGAGGCCACAGCTACCGCCGAGCGTCGGATACTTTTGGGCGGGGATCTGAATCTTGTCTTCGACAACATAGCGGACAGATCGTGGCAGCGCATGGGCCAGGCAGGCGCACTCTCTGTGGCAGGGTTAGCTAGACTACAAGATCTGGACCTGAAGGATCTATGGCGCTGCTCCCACCCCCACAGCCGCGAATACTCCTTTTATTCCAGTGCACATAAGGCATACGCTAGGCTTGACTACTTCCTGGGTACCTCGTCCCTGCACACACTCATGACTACTGTCGACATAGGGGTAGCTTCACTGTCAGATCACGCACCAGTAACAGCCACCTTCACTCTTCCCCCTCTCCAACGCCCTCCACGTCATTGGCGCCTTCGCGACACTCTCTTACACCGCGCAGATGTAGTAGAGCAGATACAGCGCGCTATCAAAGATTACCTCTCACACAACTCTAATCAGGACACTTCTCTCTCGACTCAATGGGCAGCATTAAAAGCAGTCATACGAGGGGAATTTGTTGCTATCTCTACAGCAGACAACGTAGACTGCAGGCGGAAGAGGGATGAGCTTACGCAAAAGACGAAAGAACTAGA
Source organism: Calotriton arnoldi (assembly GCA_963921515.1). Lineage (NCBI taxonomy): Eukaryota > Metazoa > Chordata > Amphibia > Caudata > Salamandridae > Calotriton > Calotriton arnoldi. The sequence goes on from CAWUFW010013230.1 coordinate 169,512, forward strand.
GCAGATGCACGAGAGGACAGGGGCTCCCAGGGTGTGGAGACAGCTAAAGGCCATGCGACAGCAACTTGCCGCGCTGGACCAGGACAGGGCAGAATTCGCAGCCCTCAGGTTGCGTCATGCTTACTACACCGGGGGGGACAGATGTGGGCGCCTCCTCGCCCACAAACTACGGGAGGCCAGACAGAAACAAGGGGTTCAGGAACTTCACCGGGGAGACGGCAAGAGGGTCACAGAGGACCCCGAGATTGCTGAGACCTTCCGGGATTTCTACGCCCAACTCTATACAGGAATGCCACTGGACAACGCCTATGGCGCTGCTTACCTTGCATTCCGTCCATTAATTGTTTCTTTTGCATATGTCACCCTAAGTGGGAAGGGTATGCCCAGACGAGGGTCCCGTGTTCACTACACCACTGGATTCAAGCTAGCCTGGATGATGAAGGGTGATGCCCTGAAACCGGTCCCAGGATGCTTGTTTCCGGTCGAGGGAGGACCTGGCTTGGCAGTTCGGGCTGGACTGTTCCCACAAGGAACAGGGTGAAGACTGATTTGCATATGGCTGGGTGTAAACTGGGGTGGTGTGGTGAGCAAAATAATTATGGATTTTACCCAGATCCTTGTGACTGGGGCTAAATGCTTGCATTGTCCAGCATTCCATCCATCAATTGTTTCTTTTGCATATGTCGCCCTAAATGGGAAGGGTATGCCCAGACGTGGGTCCCGTGTTCACTACACCACTGGATTCAAGCTAGACCGGCTGATGAAGGGTGATGCCCTGAAACCAGACCCAGGATGCTGGTTTCCGGTCCAGGGAGGACCTGGCTTGGCAGTTCGGGCTGCACTGTTCCCACAAGGAACAGGGTGAAGACTGATTTGCATATGGTCGGGTGTAAACTGGGGTGGTGTGGTGAGCAAAATAATTATGGATTTAACCCAGATCCTTGTGACTGGGGGTGAATGCTTGCTTTGTCCAGCATTCCGTCCATCAATTGTTTCTTTTGCATATGTCGCCCTAAGTGGGAAGGGTATGCCCAGACGTGGGTCCCGTGTTCACAACACCACTGGATTCAAGCTAGCCTGGCTGATGAAGGGTGATGCCCTGAAACCGGTCCCAGGATGCTTGTTTCCGGTCCAGGGAGGACCTGGCTTGGCAGTTCGGGCTGGACTGTTCCCACAAGGAACAGGGTCAATACTGATTTGCATATGGCTGGGTCTAAACTGGGGTGGTGTGGTGAGCAAAATAATTATGGATTTAACCCAGATCCTTGTGACTGGGGTTGAATGCTCGCATTGTCCAGCATTCCGTCCATCAATTGTTTCTTTTGCATATGTCGCCCTAAGTGGGGAGGGTATGCCCAGACGTGGGTTCCGTGTTCTCTAAACCACTGGATTCAAGGCAGCCTGGCTGATGATGGGTGATGCCCTGAAACCGGTCTCAGGATGCTTGTTTCCGGTCCAGGGAGGACCTGGCTTGGCAGCTCGTGCTGGACTGTTCCCACAAGGAACAGGGACAAGACTGATTTGCTTATGGCTGGATCTAAACTGGGCTGGTATGGTGAGCAAAATAATTATGGATTTAACCCAGATCCTTGTGACTGGGGGTAAATGCTTGCATTGTCCAGCATTCCATCCATCAATTGTTTCTTTTGCATATGTCGTCCTAAGTGGGAAGGGTATGCCCAGACGTGGGTCCCGTGTTCACTACACCACTGGATTCAAGCTAGCCTGGCTGATGAAGGGTGATGCCCTGAAACCGGTCCCAGGATGCTTGTTTCCGGTCCATGGAGGACCTGGCTTGGCAGTTCGGGCTGGACTGTTCCCACAAGGAACAGGGTGAAGACTGATTTGCATATGGCTGGGTCTAAACTGGGGTGGTGTGGTGAGCAAAATAATTATGGATTTAACCCAGATCCTTGTGACTGGGGGTGAATGTTTGCATTTTCCAGCATTCCGTCCATCAATTATTTCTTTTACATATGTCGCCCTAAGCTGGAAGGGTATGCCCAGACGTGGGTCCCGTGTTCACTACACCATTGGATTCAAGCTAGCCTGGCTGATGATAGGTGATGCCCTGAAACCGGTCTCAGGATGCTTGTTTCCGGTCCAGGGAGGACCTGGCTTGGCAGCTCGTGCTGGACTGTTCCCACAAGGAACAGGGACAAGACTGATTTGCTTATGCCTGGGTCTAAACTGGGGTGGTATGGTGAGCAAAATAATTATGGATTTAACCCAGATCCTTATGACTGGGGGTAAATGCTTGCATTGTCCAGCATTCCGTCCATCAATTGTTTCTTTTGCATATGTCGCCCTAAGTGGGAAGGGTATGCCCAGACGTGGGTCCCGTGTTCACTACACCACTGGATTCAAGCTAGCCTGGCTGATGAAGGGTGATGCCCTGAAACTGGTCCCCAGATGCTTGTTTCCGGTCCAGGGAGGACCTGGTTTGGCAGTTCGGGCTGGACTGTTCCCACAAGGAACAGGGTCAAGACTGATTTGCATATGGCTGGGTCTAAACTGGGGGGGTGTGGTGAGCAAAATAATTATGGATTTAACCCAGGTCCTTGTGACTGGGGGTGAATGCTTGCATTGTCCAGCATTCCGTCCATCAATTGTTTCTTTTGCATATGTCGCCCTAAGTGGGAAGGGTATGCCCAGACATGGGTCCCGTGTTCACTACACTACTGGATTCAAGCTAGCCTGGCTGATGAAGGGTGATGCCCTGAAACCAGTCCCAGGATGCTTGTTTCCGGTCCAGGGAGGACCTGGCTTGGCAGTTCGGCTGGACTGTTCCCACAAGGAACAGGGTCAAGACTGATTTGCATATGGCTGGGTCTAAACTGGGGTGGTGTGGTGAGCAAAATAATTATGGATTTAACCCAGATCCTTATGACGGGGGGTGAATGCTTGCATTGTCCAGCATTCCGTCTATCAATTGTTTCTTTTGCATATGTCGCCCTAAGTGGGAAGGGTATGCCCAGATGTGGGTCCCGTGTTCACTACACCACTGGATTCAAGCTAGCCTGGCTTATGAAGGGTGATGCCCTGAAACCGGTCCCAGGATGCTTGTTTCCGGTCCAGGGAGGACCTGGTTTGGCAGTTCGGGCTGGACTGTTCCCACAAGGAACAGGGTCAAGACTGATTTGCATATGGCTCAGTCTAAACTGGGGTGGTGTGGTGAGCGAAATAATTATGGATTTGACCCAGGTCCTTGTGACTGGGGGTGAATGCTTGCATTGTCCAGCATTCCGTCCATCAATTGTTTCTTTTGCATATGTCGCCCTAAGTGGGAAGGGTATGCCCAGACATGGGTCCCGTGTTCACTACACTACTGGATTTCTTGCTAGCCTGGCTGATGAAGGGTGATGCCCTGAAACCGGTCCCAGTTTGCTTGTTTCCGGTCCAGGGAGGACCTGGCTTGGAAGCTCGGCTGGACTGTTCCCACAAGGAACAGGGTCAAGACTGATTTGCATATGGCTGGGTCTAAACTGGGGTGGTGTGGTGTGCAAAATAATTATGGATTTAATCCAGATCCTTGTGACTGGGGGTGAATGCTTGCATTGTCCAGCATTCCGTCCATCAATTGTTTCTTTTGCATATGTCGCCCTAAGTGGGAAGGGTATGCCCAGACGTGGGTCCCGTGTTCACTACACCACTGGATTCAAGCTAGCCTGGCTGATGAAGGGTGATGCCCTGAAACCGGTCCCAGGATGCTTTTTCCGGTCCAGGGAGGACCTGACTTGGCAGTTCAGGCTGGACTGTTCCCACAAGGAACAGGGTGAAGACTGATTTGCATATGGCTGGGTCTAAACTGGGGTGGTGTGGTGAGCAAAATAATTATGGATTTAACCCAGATCCTTGTGACTGGGGGTGAATGCTTGCATTGTCCAGCATTCCGTCCATCAATTGCTTCTTTTGCATATGTCGCCGTAAGTGGGAAGGGTATGCCCAGACGTGGGTTCCGTGTTCACTACACCACTGGATTCAAGCTAGCCTGGCTGATGAAGGGTGATGCCCTGAAACCGGTCCCAGGATGCTTGTTTCCGGTCCGGGAGGAACTGGCTTGGCAGTTCGGGCTGGACTGTTTCCACAAGAAACAGGGTCAAGATTGATTTGCATATGGCTGGGTCTAAACTGGGGTGGTGTGGTGAGCAAAATAATTATGGATTTAACCCAGATCCTTGTGACTGGGGATGAATGCTTGCAGTTTCCAGCATTTCGTCCATCAATTATTTCTTCTACATATGTCGCCCTAAGTGGGAAGGGTATGCCCAGACGTGGGTCCCGTGTTCACTACACCATTGGATTCAAGCTAGCCTGGCTGATGAAGGGTGATGCCCTGAAACCGGTCCCAGGATGCTTGTTTCCAGACCAGGGAGGACTTGGCTTGGCAGTTCGTGCTGGACTGTTCCCACAAGGAACAGGGACAAGACTGATTTGCATATGGCTGGGTCTAAACTGGGGTGGTGTTGTGAGCAAAATAATTATGGATTTAACCCAGATCCTTGTGACTGGAGTTGAATGCTTGCATTGTCCAGCATTCCGTCCATCAATTGTCTCTTTGCATATGTCGCCCTAAGTGGGAAGGGTATGCCCAGACGTGGGTTCCGTGTTCTCTAAACCACTGGATTCAAGCCAGCCTGGTGGATGATGGGTGATGCCCTGAAACCGGTCCCAGGATGCTTGTTTCCGGTCCAGGGAGGACCTGGCTTGGCAGTTCGTGCTGGACTGTTCCCACAAGGAACAGGGACAACACTGATTTGCATATGGCTGGGTCTAAACTGGGGAGGTATGGTGAGCAAAATAATTATGGATTTAACCCAGATCCTTGTGACTGGGGGCAAATGCTTGCATTGTCCAGCAGTCCGTCCATCAATTGTTTCTTTTGCATATGTCGCCCTAAGTGGGAAGGGTATGCCCAGACGTGGGTCCCGTGTTCACTACACCACTGGATTCAAGCTAGCCTGGCTGATGAAGGGTGATGCCCTGAAACTGGTCCCCAGATGCTTGTTTCCGGTCCAGGGAGGACCTGGCTTGGCAGTTCGGCTGGACTGTTCCCACAAGGAACAGGGTCAAGACTGATTTGCATATGGCTGGGTCTAAACTGGGGGGGGTGGTGAGCAAAATAATTATGGATTTAACCCAGGTCCTTGTGACTGGGGGTGAATGCTTGCATTGTCCAGCATTCCGTCCATCAATTGTTTCTTTTGCATATGTCGCCCTAAGTGGGAAGGGTATGCCCAGACATGGGTCCCTTGTTCACTACACTTCTGGATTCAAGCTAGCCTGGCTGATGAAGGGTGATGCCCTGAAACCAGTCCCAGGATGCTTGTTTCCGGTCCAGGGAGGACCTGGCTTGGCAGTTCGGCTGGACTGTTCCCACAAGGAACAGGGTCAAGACTGATTTGCATATGGCTGGGTCTAAACTGGGGTGGTGTGGTGAGCAAAATAATTATGGATTTAACCCAGATCCTTATGACGGGGGGTGAATGCTTGCATTGTCCAGCATTCCGTCTATCAATTGTTTCTTTTGCATATGTCGCCCTAAGTGGGAAGGGTATGCCCAGATGTGGGTCCCGTGTTCACTACACCACTGTATTCAAGCTAGCCTGGCTGATGAAGGGTGATGCCCTGAAACCGGTCCCAGGATGCTTGTTTCCGGTCCAGGGAGGACCTGGTTTGGCAGTTCGGGCTGGACTGTTCCCACAAGGAACAGGGTCAAGACTGATTTGCATATGGCTGGGTCTAAACTGGGGTGGTGTGGTGAGCAAAATAATTATGGATTTAACCCAGGTCCTTGTGACTGGGGGTGAATGCTTGCATTGTCCAGCATTCCGTCCATCAATTGTTTCTTTTGCATATGTCGCCATAAGTGGGAAGGGTATGCCCAGACATGGGTCCCGTGTTCACTACACTACTGGATTCAAGCTAGCCTGGCTGATGAAGGGTGATGCCCTGAAACCGATCCCAGGATGCTTGTTTCCGGTCCAGGGAGGACCTGGCTTGGAAGCTCGGCTGGACTGTTCCCACAAGGAACAGGGTCAAGACTGATTTGCATATGGCTGGGTCTAAACTGGGGTGGTGTGGTGAGCAAAATAATTATGGATTTAACCCAGGTCCTTGTGACTGGGGGTGAATGCTTGCATTGTCCAGCATTCCGTCCATCAATTGTTTCTTTTGCATATGTCGCCATAAGTGGGAAGGGTATGCCCAGACATGGGTCCCGTGTTCACTACACTACTGGATTCAAGCTAGCCTGGCTGATGAAGGGTGATGCCCTGAAACCGGTCCCAGGATGCTTGTTTCCGGTCCAGGGAGGACCTGGCTTGGAAGCTCGGCTCGACTGTTCCCACAAGGAACAGGGTCAAGACTGATTTGCATATGGCTGGGTCTAAACTGGGGTGGTGTGGTGTGCAAAATAATTATGGATTTAATCCAGATCCTTGTGACTGGGGGTGAATGCTTGCATTGTCCAGCATTCCGTCCATCAATTGTTTCTTTTGCATATGTCGCCCTAAGTGGGAAGGGTATGCCCAGACGTGGGTCCCGTGTTCACTACACCACTGGATTCAAGCTAGCCTGGCTGATGAAGGGTGATGCCCTGAAACCGGTCCCAGGATGCTTGTTTCCGGTCCAGGGAGGACCTGACTTGGCAGTTCAGGCTGGACTGTTCCCACAAGGAACAGGGTGAAGACTGATTTGCATATGGCTGGGTCTAAACTGGGGTGGTGTGGTGAGCAAAATAATTATGGATTTAACCCAGATCCTTGTGACTGGGGGTGAATGCTTGCATTGTCCAGCATTCCGTCCATCAATTGCTTCTTTTGCATATGTCGCCCTAAGTGGGAAGGGTATGCCCAGACGTGGGTCCCGTGTTCACTACACCATTGGATTCAAGCTAGCCTGGCTGATGAAGGGTGATGCCCTGAAACCGGTCCCAGGATGCTTGTTTCCAGTCCAGGGAGGACTTGGCTTGGCAGTTCGTGCTGGACTGTTCCCACAAGGAACAGGGACAAGACTGATTTGCATATGGCTGGGTCTAAACTGGGGTGGTGTGGTGAGCAAAATAATTATGGATTTAACCCAGATCCTTGTGACTGGAGTTGAATGCTTGCATTGTCCAGCATTCCGTCCATCAATTGTCTCTTTTGCATATGTCGCCCTAAGTGGGAAGGGTATGCCCAGACGTGGGTTCCGTGTTCTCTAAACCACTGGATTCAAGCCAGCCTGGTGGATGATGGGTGATGCCCTGAAACCGGTCCCAGGATGCTTGTTTCCGGTCCAGGGAGGACCTGGCTTGGCAGTTCGTGCTGGACTGTTCCCACAAGGAACAGGGACAACACTGATTTGCATATGGCTGGGTCTAAACTGGGGAGGTATGGTGAGCAAAATAATTATGGATTTAACCCAGATCCTTGTGACTGGGGGCAAATGCTTGCATTGTCCAGCAGTCCGTCCATCAATTGTTTCTTTTGCAAATGTCGCCCTAGTGGGAAGGGTATGCCCAGACATGGGTCCCGTGTTCACTACACCACTGGATTCAAGCTAGCCTGGCTGATGAAGGGTGATGCCCTGAAACCGGTCCCCAGGTGCTTGTTTCCGGTCCAGGGAGGACCTGGCTTGGCAGTTCGGGCTGGACTGTTCCCACAAGGAACAGGGTGAAGACTGATGTGCATATGGCTGGGTCTAAACTGGGGTGGTGTGGTGAGCAAAATAATTATGGATTTAACCCAGATCCTTGTGACTGGGGGTGAATGCTTGCATTGTCCAGCATTCCGTCCATCAATTGTTTCTTTTGCATATGTTGCCCTAAGTGGGAAGGGTATGAGACGTGGGTCCCGTGTTCACTACACCACTGGATTCAAGCTATCCTGGCTGATGAAGGGTGATGCTCTGAAACCGGTCCCAGGATGCTTGTTTCCGGTCCAGGGAGGACCTGGCTTGGCAGTTCGGGCTGGACTGTTCCCACAAGGAACAGGGTGAAGACTGATTTGCATATGGCTGGGTCTAAACTGGGGTGGTGTGGTGAGCAAAATAAATATGGATTTAACCCAGATCCTTGTGACTGGGGGTGAATGCTTGCATTGCCCAGCATTCCGTCCATCAATTGTTTCTTTTGCATATGTCGCCCTAAGTGGGAAGGGTATGCCCAGACGTGGGTCCTGTGTTCACTACACCACTGGATTCAAGCTAGCCTGGCTGATGAAGGGTGATGCCCTGAAACCGGTCCCAGGATGCTTGTTTCCGGTCCAGGGAGGACCAGGCTTGGCAGTTCGTGCTGGACTGTTCCCACAAGGAACAGGGACAAGACTGATTTGCTAATGGCTGGGTCTAAACTGGGGTGGTATGGTGAGCAAAATAATTATGGATTTAACCCAGATCCTTGTGACTGGGGGTAAATGCTTGCATTGTCCAGCAGTCCGTCCATCAATTGTTTCTTTTGCATATGTCGCCCTAAGTGGGAAGGGTATGCCCAGACGTGGGTCCGTGTTCACTACACCACTGGATTCAAGCTAGCCTGGCTGATGAAGGGTGATGCCCTGAAACCGGTCCCCAGATGCTTGTTTCCGGTCCAGGGAGGACCTGGCTTGGCAGTTTGGCCTGGACTGTTCCCACAAGGAACAGGGTCAAGACTGATTTGCATATGGCTGGGTCTAAATTGGGGTGATGTGGTGAGCAAAATAATTATGGATTTAACCCAGATCCTTGTGACTGGGGGTGAATGCTTGCATTGTCCAGCATTCCGTCCATTAATTTTTTCTTTTGCATATGTCGCCCTAAGTGGGAAGGGTATGCCCAGACGTGGGTCCCGTGTTCACTACACCACTGGATTCAAGCTATCCTGGCTGATGAAGGGTGATGCTCTGAAACCGGTCCCAGGATACTTGTTTCCGGTCCAGGCAGGACCTGGCTTGGCAGTTCGGGCTGGACTGTTCCCACAAGGAACAGGGTCAAGACTGATTTGCATATGGCTGGGTCTAAACTGGTGTGGTGTGGTGAGCAAAATAATTATGGATTTAACACAGATCCTTGTGACTGGGGGTGAATGCTTGCATTAACCAGCATTCCGTCCATCAATTGTTTCTTTTGCATATGTCGCCCTAAGTGGGAAGGGTATGCCCAGACGTGGGTCCCATGTTCACTACACCACTGGATTCAAGTTAGCCTGTCTGATGAAGGGTGATGCCCTGAATCCGGTCCCAGGATGCTTGTTTCCGTTCCAGGGAGGACCTGGCTTGGCAGTTCGGGCTGGACTGTTCCCACAAGGAACAGGGTCAAGGCTGATTTGCATATGGCTGGGTCTGAACCGGGGTGGTGTGGTGAGCAAAATAATTATGGATTTAACCCAGATCCTTGTGACTGGGGGGGAATGCTTGCATTGTCCAGCATTCCGTCCATCAATTGTTTCTTTTGCATATGTCGCCCTAAGTGGGAAGGGTATGCCCAGACGTGGGTCCCGTGTTCACTGCACCACTGTATTCAAGCTAGCCTGGCTGATGAAGGGTGATGCCTTGAAACCGGTCCCAGGATGCTTGTTTCCGGTCCAGGGAGGACCTGGCTTGGCAGTTCGGGCTGGACTGTTCCCACAAGGAACAGGGTCAAAACTGATTTGCATATGGCTGGGTCTAAACTGGGGTGGTGTGGTGAGCAAAATAATTATGGATTTAATCCTGATCCTTGTGACTGGGGGTGAATGCTTGCATTGTCCAGCATTCCGTCCATCAATTATTTCTTTTGCTTAAATTACCAGATGGCACAACAACTGCTGCATATGCTATTACTACGCTGCATACGGTAGTTGAGACATCACGCGTTCCCTATCAGTCGGCCCAAGCTTCAGAGCTTGTTGCCCTAATACGAGCTTGCGAATTGAGTGAGGGACTGGTTGACAATATTTATACTGACAGTCAGTACACCTTTGGAGTCGCACACAAATTCGTGCGACTCTGGGCAGAGAGAGGGTTTCTTACTTCGCATGGTGCCAAGATTTAACATGGTCACCTTATATTGAGGCTTTTGTCTGCTTTGACACTCCCTAAGAAATTGGCCGTAGTGAAGTGTAGCGCCCACCGGAAAGTCACTGACAATGTAGGTAAGGGGAACACTTTTGCAGATCAGACGGCTAAGGAAACAGCCCGGACTAAAATGAAAAGATTGTTTGTAGTGGGACCCGCTAGGTGGGTTCCTGAAATCACTTGAGAAGGTGAAGGAGATACAAAGTGAGGCCACAATAGAGGAATTAGCAATGTGGCAAGAAAGTACAGCACAGTTGAACGACGAGGGATGTTGGATTGATAAGTCAGGGAAGCAGAGATGGATGTTGCCAGATGCATATGTTCTTCCTGTAGTCATGATGGCTCATGGCTCATGGCCCAGCCCATATTAGTTCTAAGGGTATTTGCAAGTTGTTAGACCCTGTATGGCAGAATGCTAATATTTTGAAAATAGCTGCACATTTAGTGAAGTACTGCATGGTGTGCATGATGCACAATCCTGGGAAGGGTACTCGTACACCTCCCAGTAATTTTGCACCGCCCACTTTCCCTTTTGAGGTCATCCAGATGAACTATATAGAATTAGATAGGTGCAATAATTTGAAGTATGTTTTGGTGGTTGTTTGTGCATTCAGTAAGTGGGTTGAGGCTTATCCCACTATCGATAATACAGCCATGATGACTGCAAAGGTACTCCTAAAGGAGTTCTTTCCTTGTTTGGGCTTGCCCCGTTTGATTTGGAGTGATAATGGAAGTCATTTTAATGCCCAGGTGATTCGGCTGATTTGCGATGGGTTACATATAAAACAGAAGTTCCATGCTGCCAATCACCCACAGTCAGCAGGTTTGGTTGAGAAGTACAATGGTACTCTCAAACTGAAATTGGCAAAGATTCAGGAGACAACAGGGTTACAGTGGCCAGATGCTTTACCAATAGCTCTTTTGTCCACAAGAACAACAGCACATTCTAGGATTGTCACCATACCAGGTCGTGTTTGGACGCCCAGCAAATGTCTGGGGTGCCCCGCGACCTCGTCGGTTCTCTGATATTGAGTACCCCTTGTTAATTGATTACCTGTGCCAGCTAACTGAAAATCTGCGTTCTATTCATCAACAGGTCCATGAGTCCCTGCCCGCTACACCAGAGGGACCTGGACACAACATTCGGCCTGGGGATTTTGTACTCATCAGAAACTTCCAGGAGAAGAAGAGTTTGGAGCCACGCTGGACGGGATCGGAACAGGTCCTTCTGGCTACACGTACTGCAGTCAAGGTCGCTGGCCGAAAGAACTGGGTGCATGGCACTCATTGCAAAAGGGTGTCTCTGCCTTTGCCTTATGACCAGTGGATCAAGGATGGAGTAGGGGACTCTGAGTGTGAGCAGGTGCCTCAGTGTGTCCCCTTCAGTGACGCTAAACTGACCTGGACGCAAATGGATGCGGAGAATGATGAAGTGCTGAATGCAGCAGTTCCACCAGAGATACGAGCTATCCAGGAGCTCCTTTTTATTGATCCTTCTGTGCCTGGAGTCCCCAGGTACAATCTGCGTCCTCGGCTGAGGAATAGTGCCCCAAAGGAGAAGTCAGATTAGCCAGGGATGAACTGTGTAAGGTAGGGTGTACTTTGCTGTAGTACCAATGGAGTTAGTTTAGGGTGATGTGATTGGTGCACTGTTTTGATATTGGACAGAGTAGATTGAACGTGCTCCCTCGGAGGGGGGTACATTATCCTGATCGGCATGGGATACATCGTGAGCTCAGGACAGAGCAAGCTCCACTGCCAGTGCTCAAGAGCGCCAACGTATTGATGAACAATAGGAGCCTGTACCAGTGAGGCTCTGACGGACACTGGGAACACTTACCTTTACTATAATTTTTGTTGCAGTTCATTCCTTTCTTCATAATGCATCCCTTTGGTCGGCCTATTGATGAGGAGGAACAACCATTTGCACCACCGCGTTTAGCACGGGGTTGGTTGACAAAGAGTAAAATAGTTTGCATATTAATTGTTGTGATTGCAATAGTGACAACATTTGGAATATTCTGGTTTCTAGAGGAGAAATGTCCTGTGCATTCCTTGGTAGGTACAACCCCCACTCCCTTGAACACATTTTTGTTACTCTAGCCCCACACAAAGCAGTACACAGGCAGTCCTACATGGACAATGTATTTATACAAATGTTGCATCATGCTCATAATGTGTCCAATACAACTAATTGTTGGGTTTGTGGGTTGCTCCCTTCGGTCACTCATAAGAGCGACAATTTGTTGTCTATGCCATTGTCATTTATTTATTTATGAAGTTTTATATAGCGCGAACAAGATCCCGAAGGATATCAGAGCGCTTTACAAAAGGATGGCAGTAAGGTAATACAAGCAATATCGACATCAAATAAGAATAACACACATGAATAATTACAGGACAAAGGGTTCAAAGGCGAATAATACAATAACTGATACCTAGCGGGCTAGGAGGGGGACAAATGATGAGGTAAAGGAGAGTAGCATCCAATGAAGGTCTAGCGGTTGTAGGCTCAGTGACTTAGAGCAGATGATCCTAACCCATTTAAGGTAAGAACTTGTTCATTAGGAATCTTTTGGCTTCCAATTTGAAAGCAACCGTGGAAGAGATTCTGCGTACTAACCTCTGCTGGTCGTTTTCTATCAAGAAAGTTAAAGAGAGGCAGTTGCCAGAAAAATAAAAAAAAGAAAGTCCCTCAGCAGAAAGCAATTCTGGTATTTTACTGACCTCTGCTGGTCATTTTCTATCAAGACAGTTAAATAGAGGCAGTTGAACAGAAAAGAAAGTCCCTAAGCGGAAGCAGACAAGTCCTAGGGCTGATCTCCAGAGCCCACAAAGTACATACACATATAAGTATATACACAAGTATGTACTAAAGTATATACAAGAGGTCTCGAATGCTCGACCTAAAAAACTGTCTTGTGTTTGATTTTGTATGGCCCACATCCTCAATTCGTGAATTTGAAGATGCTCTCGATTCAATTCAATATCTTGATTCTAGCACTATCAGCATAGGCCCTAGAAAAACAATTGTTTAAAATACAATGCATTGGGGGCGTGGCCAAGATGGCGGCATGATAGGACGTGTTGCGACCGAGCTCCTGCCTGACGTCCGCCCTGATATGAGTTAACGCGGGCATTCTCACCATCACAAGCCCTGCCAAGCACCGCATCACTGTCTGGAACGAAGGGGGTACCAGCCGACGCGCGGTGGGTCCAGGGATCCGCGCCCCAAGTGCCGCAAACGATTTCCCAGACGGGGCCTACAGACCGCTCCCAGCCCACCTGAGAGACCGCGCTGAGTGCAGATTCACCGGACGGAGCGGGGGCGCGTGTCCCGAGGTCCCGGCCTCCACTGCCTGCAGCTCGGCAGGGTCCTGCCACCTCCTGCGGTGACACGTTGCGGCGGGGGCGACACACGCCGGCCAGGCCCTTCAATCCCCTGCCCCCAGCAAGCAAGATACCCGGCAGCAGCGCGAGGACCCGGCCTGGAGTTGCGGCCTACCTCGCGCCCGCAGAATTTCAGCCCAGCACTCCGCCTATGAGCCCCCTCACTCACTAGAACTCGTCTGCCTGACCCCGGACATCCCCGGGGCCCGGGACTCCGGAGGGGTCGTCAATCAAGAGAGGGGCGGCCAGTAAGCCCAGAGCATCGTCCACCGGGAGTCTCCGAATCACACCACGCGGCGTAGCGACTCCGGAGCTCCAGGGACACCTGTGAAGCAGCCTCCGACGACGCGCCCAGGTGCCCGGACCCTTGAGCAGCACGGGCCGCCCTCCCTGATGAAGCCCAGTGCCCCGCAACAGGGACCTACCGAGAGGAGAGTCAGCACTTCTTCCCCGACCACCAACACAGGGTAAGGAGAGCGGACGCTGGGGGGGACTGCGGGGGCCCACGGAGGTGACTAACTGAGACGGTGTGCGCTGGTCAGGTACCTGCTGGGCTGACCTGTCCCCCCCCCCAAGACCATCACAATTAACTATACTGCACGAGGGGGCAACATCCACACCGACCCTGCCCAAAGAACAGAGAACCACCGGACGGTGGCCGAGACGACTCTGGTACCGGCGGGTGTGGGGGTGCGGAGGCCAGGGACAGAGACACATCTGCTAGAGCCTTGAAGGTACGCTCATCAGAGGTGCCGGCACCGGCAGCGAGGAGGTCCCCGCCCGTCTATATCCTACTACCCACTAGCGGGTGGCAACCCCAATAACTCCCGCCAGGAATCACCGGCCAGACACACCATAGTCTTGGGCCTACGGGACTGCCCCACAATTCCCTGACTCTTACTACCTCGCATGGCGCGGGCCCCCGCGGAAGACACTGCTGCACCCCAGCGCAAGCCGCGGCAGCTGCATGGCCTGGCCTGGTCTGGACGGGAAATTGGGCAGGGTGTCGCAGCAAAGAACCTTCTCTCAACGCACATGGTCCCAGAGCCGAAACAGCGACACCCCAAAGGGGCCTACACCCAGCTCTTGTCACCTAACGGTCTGGCTACTACCGAACCATCCCCAGCTTCGCCTTGCAACCTCCCAGGAACCACCGGAGCCCCGGACTATGTCCACCACGAGGGCTAAAAGAGAAAAATCATTAAAAGAGCTGTTTGCTCGCCCGCAGAACGCACCCAACATGGCGCAGGCCGCGCCCGAAAGATCGACCTTTGGGGGCGCCGGGGGCACGGGAGAGGAGCCCATCACTGTGGCTTTCTTGGAGTCCCTCTTCGCAGCCCTTAGGGAGGACTTGCAGACGGTGAAAAAAGACCTCACCTCTGAAATAAAGGACATTCGCAGGGATGTGGATAGTATCGGAGAACGGGTCGCCACTCTGGAAGACAAAGGAGACAATAGTGATATTGAACTGGCTACCCTTCAACAGGAGGTCCTATGACTCCAGGATCAGCACCTCGACCTGCAGCTCCACCTGGAGGATCTGGAGAACCGCTCCCGGAGACACAATATCCGTATCCGGGGAGTAAAAATCACAACAGACACTGAGGACTTGTTTGCCTTCTCCAGGATGCTCTTCAACCACATTCTTGGTGTCTCGCCCGAAACCCCTATAAAACTGGATCGCGCCCATAGAGTTCGGCCCCCCCGAGCGGGCTATGCCCCACCGGCTGACATCCTTGTCTGTGTGCACGATTTCAAGAAAAAGGAGGAAATCATAAATAAGGCCAGAGCTATGCATCCAATCTCATTCCAGGGACAGAACCCGGTACTATTCCAGGACCTAGCTCTCCTCACCCTCCACCGGAGACGCCGGTTTAGACCCGTCACGGACCACCTCCGGCAGCAGGGTGTCTCCTACTCATGGGGCCACTCTTTCAGGCTCATCTTTAGGCACAACGGAAAGCTGACACAGCTGCGCTCCCTCTCCGAAGCCTGCCAGTTACTAGGACTCCCACTCCCTGCTGAGGAAGAGGATCGTCGCAGCACAGCCACCGAGCCGGAGGTCTCCCCGTCCGGCTGGCGACGACAAGGCCACCGCCGACCGCGAAACCGACGGCCTGATCGGTCTGAGATTGCTAAAGGCCAACAGGCGGTCCTTGACTTCATGTCGGAGACTTCTACGCAGCACACGACAGAGGACATATGAGGAGATCAGATGATTTGGCTCTCTATCGCTGCTTCTGGGGTGGGCGGCGGGCGGGAAGGGAGCTCGGACACTTGGTCACAACATGGACCCCACACTGACCCTCTACCGGTCATCCCGCGATGACGGACTATTTTTCTTGACCCTATTTCACTGTTGTAGTTTTGCATTCGTTTTTCAGTTCTGGGCTTTTACATTTTGGTTTTGGGCTCCCTCGTCCATCCATCCGTCCTGTCGCTTAGACATCTGCCTCGGTCTCCCCCCGACTTCATTGGCCAGATCACTACAACATTGGTGGCCAACTGTGACCCTAATTATCACGGCTTCTGACCTCACAACCACATAGATGCCACCCACCACTCTTAAAATTCTTACCCTGAACGTGCGGGGCCTCAACAACCCGGTCAAACGCAGAGCGGTCCTTTCTTATCTTGACACTACCAAAGCTGACATATGCCTCTTGCAGGAGACGCATCTCTTGCCAAAAGACTGCCACCGCCTCAGATCCCGCATGTTCCCGATTCAAATGTTCTCCTCCGGCCCAACTAAATCGGCCGGGGTAGCTATCTTGGTCTCCCGCGCATTTCAGGGAAAAGTCCTCCAGAAAGAAGCCGAAATAAAGGGGAGGCTCCTCACCTACCTATTCACGTTAGGTGGCCTAACATTCACTATTGGATCGATGTATGCTCCCAACGAAGGGCAAGAATAATTTATACATGCTGCACTCACCGAGGCCACAGCTACCGCCGAGCGTCGGATACTTTTGGGCGGGGATCTGAATCTTGTCTTCGACAACATAGCGGACAGATCGTGTCAGCGCATGGGCCAGGCAGGCGCACTCTCTGTGGCAGGGTTAGCTAGACTACAAGATCTGGACCTGAAGGATCTATGGCGCTGCTCCCACCCCCACAGCCGCGAATACTCCTTTTATTCCAGTGCACATAAGACATACGCTAGGCTTGACTACTTCCTGGGTACCTCGTCCCTGCACACACTCATGACTACTGTCAACATAGGGGTAGCTTCACTGTCAGATCACGCACCAGTAACAGCCACCTTCACTCTTCCCCCTCTCCAACGCCCTCCACGTCATTGGCGCCTTCGCGACACTCTCTTACATCGCGCAAATGTAGTAGAGCAGATACAGCGCGCGATCAAAGATTACCTCTTACACAACTCTAATCAGGACACTTCTCTCTCGACTCAATGGGCAGCATTAAAAGCAGTCATACGAGGGGAATTTGTTGCTATCTCTACAGCAGACAACGTAGACCGCAGGCGGAAGAGGGACGAGCTTACGCAAAAGACGAAAGAACTAGAGCAGATGCACCAGTGGACAGGGGCTCCCAGGGTGTGGAGACAGCTAAAGGCCATGCGACAGCAACTTGCCGCGCTGGACCAGGACAGGGCGGAATTCGCAGCCCTCAGGTTGCGTCATGCTTACTACACCGGGGGGGACAGATGTGGGCGCCTCCTCGCCCACAAACTACGGGAGGCGAGACAGAAACAAGGGGTTCAGGATCTTCACCGGGGAGACGGCAAGAGGGTCACAGAGGACCCCGAGATTGCTGAGACCTTCCGGGATTTCTACGCCCAACTCTATACAGGAATGCCACTGGACAACGCCTATGGCGCTGCTTACCTTGCGGATGCCGACCTATCCACCCTAACTAAAGCACAGGCAGATCACCTAGAAAGAGACATTAGAATAGAAGAGGTCGTTGCGGCCATCTCGTACCTTAAAGTAGGGAAATCGCCGGGGCCTGACGGCTACTCAGCCGCTTTCTATAAAACATTCTGCGCACAGGTGGCCCCACTCCTGACCGAGCTCTTCAATTATTTTGCCCAACCAGGGGCGATTCCCTGGGACATGCTTGAAGCCTCCATAGTGGTTATACCGAAACCAGGGCGCGACAAGACCGCCTGTGGAGCGTACCGTCCTATATCTCTCCTCAACATAGACATTAAATTATACACTGGAATCTTAGCGAATCGCCTGGCACCCTACATGCCATGGTTAATAGACCCCGACCAGGCGGGCTTTATCCCTCAACGCCAGACGAGCAATAACACCAAACGAGCTCTCCACCTCATAGAGAAGGCCTCCCGGACACAGGGGGAGTATATGTTACTCACCATTGACGCCGAGAAGGCCTGCGATATTGTGCATTGGCCCTACTTGGAACAAGTTCTCACACGAGTGGGAATGGGGTTATAAACTAAGAACGTGCATTTTAAACTGTTATCGGTTCCCCACAGCCACGATTCGAGTGAAAGGCCACACATCCTCCCGATTGCCTATAGGTAGAGGTACGCGACAGGGGTGTCGCCTTTCACCCCTTCTTTTTGCACTCTATATGGAGCCTTTAGTCCAGCGAATTCGGCGCAATCCTTCCATAACAGGGATTAAATTTGGGAGCGATAACAACACCATCAGCTTATACGCGGACGACGTCCTGATTTCCCTCTCAAACCCGGTCCCAGCACTGAGAGCCTGTTTTCTGGAGCTGGAACACTTTGCACAGGCCTCCGGGTTTAAAGTTAATCTAGATAAATCTGTTGCACTAGACCTCTCCCTGTTATCCTCCACCCGGACATGTCTCCAGGGGCAGCATCCTGTACAATGGTCTGAAGACTCAATCCCTTATCTAGGGATCCAACTGGCCCCCTCTATCCCGGCAACGGCCGCCATCAACTATGCCCAGCTCCGGGCCCGAATCTGCTCGGAACTGAGTCAATGGAAACACTACCCACTCTCCTGGCTGGGCAGAGTGGCGGCCACCAAAATGACCATCTTGCCCCAGATCCTATACGTATTCCAAACTCTGCCGCTCTGCCCGCCCACTGGGTGGATCCAACAGACCCAATCGGAGCTGGCGCAATTTATATGGCAAGGCCGCAAGCCCCGGTTGAAACATACTATAGCAGCCCTCCCTCCCGAGGACGGTGGCCTCGGCGTCCCCAATCTCCAACTTTATTTCCAAGCAACACAAATGCGTTACCTGGTCGAATGGAACCGGCTGGAATCTGAAAAACACTGGCTCTTTCAAGACCGGGCGGTAGCTGCCACGTCCCTTCAGAAGGTCCCCTTCCTTCGAAAGGCACACAGACCCCCTAACCTTTACGCGTCATACGTCACAAGGGTGTTCTTGGAGGCTTGGGATAACACTAGCACTAAACATCATCTAACTACGTTTCTTTCCCCGCTCACCCTCATCTTCGACAACCCGGAATTCCAGCCGGGCATGGGCGAGGCGGCAGATGCACGCTGGCGATCCACAGACTGTCGGTCCCTGGGTCATCTGTTCGACCTAGACGGGATCATCTCATTTCAACAGGTTAAATCGGAATACGGGATCCCTGAAACCGAGCGACTACGATATCTCCAGGTCCGACACTGGGCACTGCACCCGGACATTAAACCACATGGTCACCGACCTCGTTCTGCATATGAAAAATGGCTCCTCACGCACATCCGACAAGAAACTCATCTCAGACTTATATAAAATACTCCTAGCCAGAAACACACATACATACAGCGCCAGCCGAGCTCGCTGGGAGCGAGATCTGGGTATGTCACTCAGTCACAAAGAATGGAAAGGGGTGTATTACAGTGCCCGCCACTCGGCCTACCATAACGGGACTGACCGAGACAATTATGAAAATAGCTACTTATTGGTATTACACTCCTGAGCGTCTACACTTAGTAGACTCACGACAGAGCGCAGACTGCTGGCGGGGCTGTAGGAAAACCGGCACCCTGGTGCATATCCTTTGGGACTGTGAACTCTTACAACCATACTGGACTCAGGTTCTGGACGAGGTGGATAAACACCTAGACACACAAATACCGAGGTTTGCCGCCTATGTTTTACTAGGTCTCCCGAATCCCCTGACATACCCTCTCAAATCCCGAAGAGGACGCCTAATTGCAATTGCGCTAGGCTCAGCAGTACAGAACATCCTGACCCACTGGCGCATACCTCAGACCCCCTCATTCACAGGTTGGCTACGGCGAATATGGCAGGTTCTAAGGATGGAGAAAATGACTCTCACACTGGCAGGGAACGGCACCGCATTCAGAGACCTCTGGCAACCATTTCTGTCCCTCCTTGCCTCAGAATTCAGGGAAGTAACTTGCCCCAGGTATCTGAGACTTCTACGACTCTCAGATCAACAACAGGCAGCGACTTAAAATGACACTCACTTCCTGGTTTCGGGACAGGCTCCAGAATTCTCAACATCAGGATGGACGGGGGATGGGAGGGGGGCGGGGGGGGATAGCGTAAGTTTTATTTTTGTGTCTTTCTGTATTGTGGATTTACTGGGAATCCCCAGCGTGGGTACTTTACTCACTGGGGGCTTTAACTGCCCATGCTGTTTTACATGCTTTGGGAGACCTGTAACGTTACTGTTTGATAAAATCTCAATAAAAGATTTCAACCATAAAATACAATGCATCAAAAAAAACAAAAGAAAAACAGAATAAAAGCATTAAAATAGACATTCAAGACTCAGTAAGTCAAATCACTTTATTCGATCATTATTCAATAAGATCATAAAAGCAAAAGCATACAGGATAAAGACATTCATCATAATAAAAAACGTTCAAGACTCAATATTATACAAACAAAGCAGTGCTATGATAGATAAGGAATACTTTTCCTAGCTCGTATTGCTTCCCAGATGTAAGAGGCAACACTAAAACATATTGCAGGGGACTCCACAATGCACAAGAAACGCATTGCAGCATTGTGATCCCTGATATTGTGCGCAATAAAGATTGGTTTTAAAAAGTGCTTCCTTAAATCCAGATCAAATTGGCAAACAAGTATAAAGTGCTGAGTGCTCTATTTTGAGATTCCGTCACATGGGCACGGGACAGACGCCCTTATGCCATTGGTTAATAATTCGGAAAGTGGCAAGGTGATTGTTAGAACTGGGGGTCTCTAATTGGCAGAGGTAGGTACCTTTGACCAAATAGGGACCCTTGCTTCTACGTCAGGGCAAGGGAGTTACACTACTGGATAACCCTGCTCACCCCCTTGGTAGCTTGGCACGAGCAGACAGGCTTATCTCAGAGGCAGTGTGTTAAGCATTTGTGAACACATACAGTGAAAACACTACAGATGGACATCACACAGGTTTTATAAAAATAAGTATTCTTTATATAGACTTAACACAAGACCATAAACGACAAAAATCCACAATACTGTACTCAAAATAGACTTAAAGATGGTAGAAGTAACTTAGTTCAAGTTGATGGTAAATGCGACAAAGTTCTCACAAAAGTACCTGGATGCGTAACTCAAAACAAACAAAAAGGTTCGCAGGGATGGAGATGCGTCGGTTCCTTGCTTCGGGGGAGACAATGCGTCGCGCCTCAATGCTTGCGCAGAGTAGGGGATGCGTCTTGGTCCTTACCGGAGAAGAGGTGATGCATTGATTCTCGTACTGCTTTCCGGTTGCGATGCGGCAAGATGGCGCCTCGACGCGATGCGACGATCCGGTGCGATGCGATAAGATGGCGCCCTTGATGCGACGACGTGAAGGCGATGCGTGCACGCCGGGCGGCCGTGCGGCGACTCTCTAATTTTGGAGCCCCGACAGGCCCTGCGACACGCTTCTCCGGTGATGCGCCGGCGACCTCTGCGGCGGCGACACGCTTCTCCGGTGATGCGTCGGGTAACAGCTTTGACGAAGGCTCGCTTCTCTGGTGATGCGGCGGCGGCCTCTGCGGCGGCGACACGCTTCTCCGGCGATGCGACGGCAACAGCTGCGACTGCGACGCGCTTCTTCTCGTTGAGTCGCGCTTCCAGCTCCCAGCGACACACAGGCTTCTGCAGACAGAATTCCCAGCAAGGGAATTCAGAGAGGAGCTGGTGGTGAAGTCTTTTGTCCCTGAGACTTCAGCAGGAGGCAAGCACAAGTTCAAGCCCTTGGAGTAATATTCTGCAAGATGATGAAAGTTCTTTAAAAGTTCCTTCTCCTCGGCACTGAAGACACCACTGTAGGCCAACCCAGCAACACAGCACACTGGCAGGGCGGCAGTCCAACTCCCCTTACAGCTTCCTTTGGTTCTTCTCCTTGGCAGAGGTTCGTCTTGTTGTTCCAGACGTGATCTAAAATCTTGGGGTCTGGGTCCCCATATTTATACTGCAAAATCCTTTGTCCTCTGAAGGCAGAGGGGCCTGTACCTAGTCCAAACCAGTTCTGTGCAGTCCTGGAGCACTTTGTTTACAGGACTCCTTCTTTCCTTTGGCAGGGTGGGCCAGGGACATCAGACACACCACAGGAGGTGGAGCCAGCATTGTGGAAGGCAGGCACAGCCCTATTCAGACCCAGGTGCAACTCCTCCCACCACTCTACATGCAGATAGGTCTATTCAGCCCTGTGCTGACTCACCCTGTCTCCTGGAATCCCCCAGCCCCTGTCACTCACAAAACCAGACCCACAATACACACCCTAGCAGAGGCAGGCTTGGACAGTTAGGCAAGAAAATACCTACTTTCTAAAAGTGGTATTTTCAAACATAGAATGTTAAAACCAACTTTACTAAAAGATGTATTTTATCATCCTGAGTTCAGGCATACTAAACTCGAATTTCTACCATGTTCCCTGGGTCAGTTAGGATTATAAGATGTTATAATCAAACTGCCCAATCTGTCCTATGGGGACAGGTAGCCTTGCAATAGTGAAAAACGAAAATGGCTGTAATTCACTACTAGGACATGCCACACACACCAGGGCATGTCCTACCTTATACTTATAATGCACCCTGCCCTTGGGCCTCCCTTAGGGGTGTCTGATATGAAGAAAAGGGAAGGTTTAGGGACTGGCAAGTGGGTGCACTTACCAAGTCGACATGGCAGTCCCAGACTGCACGCAGGCTCTGAAATGGCAGGCCTGAGACACATTTTACAAGCTGCTTCTGTGGGTGGCACAACCAGTGCTGCAAGCCCACCAGCAGCATTTGATTTACAGGCCCTGGGCACACCTGGTGCACTATACTAGGGTCTGACAAGTAAATCAAATGATCCAATCATGGAGTCACTAATCAATACATCAATTTACCATAGGGAGCACTTGCACTGTGGCACTGAATAGCAGTGGCACAATGCCCAAAGCATCTAAAACCAGCCAACAGATCAAAAACAGAGGAGGCAATCAGAAAAAAGTGGAAGGGAGACGCACGCCCATGGTACCAGGTCTAACACATGTCCCCTCCAGCTGAAATGTGGGAATAACTACCCTTCCCCTTGGGAGTTCTCATCACTAAAGCGGAAAAATCTGGACAGACCATCAGCATTGGCGTGTTCTGTACCAGGGCGGTGTTCCACCGTAAAGTCCATCCCCTGTAGGGAAATGGACCACCTCAACAACTTTGGGTTCTCACCCCTCATCTGCATCAGCCATCTGAGGGGCCTGTGGTCTGTCTGAACCCGGAAGTGAGTCCCAAACAGGTATGGTCTCAACTTCTTCTGTGCCCAGACCACAGCAAATGCCTCACACTCAATTGCACTCCACCTCTGTTCCCGTGGATGTAACCTCCTACTGATGAAGGCTACAGGTTGGTCTAGGCCCTCCTCATTAATCTGTGATAGAACAGCCCCCACACCATACTCTGAAGCGTCTGTTTGAACAATGAATTCCTTTGAGAAGTTGGGCGCCTGAAGCACGGGTGCTGTACACATGGCAGTCTTCAGGGCGTCAAAAGCTTTCTGACAGGTGTCAGTCCAGTTCATTTTCTTGGGCTGCTTCCTGGAAGTTAGCTCAGTCAAGGGTGCAACAATGTTGCCATACCCCTTGACAAACCTCCTGTAGTACCCCGTGAGTCCTAAAAAGGCTCTCACCTGTGTCTGAGTCTTTGGGGGTTCCCATGCCAGGATGGTATCAATGTTGGGTTGTAGGGGCGCCACCTGGCCGCTCCCTACCTGGTGCCCCAAGTACACCACGGAACCCTGCCCGATCTGGCACTTACTTGCCTTGATCGTGAGGCCTGCCTTTCGCAGTGCCATCAACACTTCCCAGAGGTGGCGCAGATGTTCTTCCAAACTGGCGCTGAACACTGCAGTGTCATCCAGGTAGGCGGCACTGAAATCCTCCAGTCCAGCCAACACCTGGTTGACCAACCTCTGAAAGGTGGCAGGGGCATTCTTCATCCCAAAGGGCATAACCCGGAATTGGTAGTGCCCATCTGGTGTGGAGAATGCTGACCTCTCTTTGGCCCCATCAGTTAAGGTGATCTGCCAGTAACCAGACGTTAAATCAAACGTGCTGAGGTACCGTGCAGCCCCTAACCGATCAATGAGCTCATCAGCTCTGGGGATGGGGTGCGCGTCAGTCCTGGTGACTGAATTGAGTCATCGGTAGTCCACACAGAACCGGAGTTCGGGTGTGGCACCAGGCGCGGCAGCCTTTGGGACCAAGACAACTGGGCTGGCCCAAGGACTGTGAGAGAACTCAATCACCCCTAAGGCAAACATCTTGGAGACTTCCTCCTTGATGTAAGCTCTGACCTTGTCAGTCACTCTGTAAGCCTTGTGCTTCACAGGAGGACTGTCCCCAGTGTCCACATCATGGACGCACCACTCAGTGACACCAGGAATCAGGGAAAACAAATCAGAGAGTTGTCCCAACAGTTGGCGACAATCTTGCTGCTGATCAGGGGTCAGCGTGGCAGAGAGGCTGACACCATCCACTGACCCATCTTGCTCTGTTGCAGACAGGAGGTCAGGAAGAGGCTCAGTCTCCTCCTCCATTCCATCATCTGTTGCTAGGAGCATGCCCACTTCGGACCTTTCTAAGTGGGGCTTCAGGCGGTTAACATGCAGGACCCGCAAAGGG
This sequence comes from Calotriton arnoldi, assembly GCA_963921515.1. Classification (NCBI taxonomy): domain Eukaryota; kingdom Metazoa; phylum Chordata; class Amphibia; order Caudata; family Salamandridae; genus Calotriton; species Calotriton arnoldi. The sequence continues at coordinate 193,965 of CAWUFW010013230.1, forward strand.
TTCCTTGGAGACCGCAAGTTCACCAGGTAGGTGACATCACTCTTGCGCTCCACCACCTCAAATGGTCCGGTCCACCTGTCCTGGAGCGCACAAGGCTCTACAGGGGCCATGACCCAAACTTTCTGTTCAGGTTGAAGCTCAATCAGAGTGGCATTCTGATCGTACCACCGCTTCATCTCTTCCTGGCTGGCTTCCAGATTCGCCTCAGCAAGTTGCCTGAATCGCCTGGTCTGGTTCCTGAAGGACAGCATGTAACTGTATACATCCTGGGGAGGTTTCCTGGGAGATTGCTCCCAGCCTTCCTTGACCAGACTCAAAGGTCCTCTTACCGGGTGACCATAGAGCAGTTCAAAGGGACTGAACCCTAAGGACTTCTGTGGCACCTCACGGTAAGCAAACAGAAGGCATGGCAAGAGGACGTCCCACTTACGCCTCATAGGTTCCTCAAGACCCATTATCATGCCTTTGAGGGTCCGGTTGAATCTCTCAACCAGCCCATTACCTTGGGGGTGGTAAGGAGTGGTGAACTTATAAGTAAAACCGCACTCCTGCCACAGGGACTTCATATAGTTGGATATGAAGTTTGGTCCACGGTCTGACACCACCTCTCTGGGGAACCCCACATGGGAGAAAATCCCCATCAGTGCACGTCCCACCACGGGGGCCGTCACTGTCCTGAGCGGGATGGCTTCCGGGTGCCGGGTAGCATGGTCCACCAAGACCAGGATAAACCTGTTGCCCATGGCTGTCTTGGGGTCCAGTGGCCCCACAATGTCAATGCCCACCCGTTCAAAGGGGGTACTGACTACAGGGAAAGGTTGGAGAGGAGCCTTTTGCTTCCTTCCACTTTTCCCACTTGCCTGGCAAGTTTGACAAGTCCTACAATGAGTGTCTGAACTCTTCCGCATCTGGGGCCAATGAAAGTGGGAGACAAGCCTTTCAAAGGTCTTGTTCTGCCCAGATGTCCAGCTAAAGGTACATCATGAGCCAAACCCAGTAGGAAGGCTCTGAAGCGCTGGGGTTCCACCAGCACACGGGCTGACCCAGGCTCAGCAACCTTAGGCTCGCTATACAGGAGGTCGTTCTCCCAGTAGATCCAATGTGATCCAGACTGATCACCTGCTGCCTGGGCTGTGGCCTGTTGCCGCAAACCCTCAAGAGAAGGGCACTTCCTTTGTTCTGCACAAAACTCCTCCCTGGAGGGTCCTCCTTCTTGCTCCCAATGGGTCAGCTCAGGCAGGTCCCCCAGTTCAGCAACTTGCTCCCCTGTAGGTTCCAGGGCATCCCCCTCAAGGTCTGCCTCCTCCTGGACCGTGGGAACAATGGGGGCTGGTTTCCCACGCCCCCTACCTCTTCTCTTTAAGGCAGGTTCTTGGGCCATACTTTCAGGCTCCAGGATCTCTTGAACACCCTTACTGGCTGCCATAGACCGAGTGGTCACACACGCCCACTCAGGCAGACCCAACATCTCCAAATGAGACTTCTTCTCCACCTTAGCCCAAGGGGAGCTCTCTAAATCATTGCCCAACAGACAATCCACAGGCATGGCTGGCCTCACAGCAACTTGGAGAGTACCTGAGACACCTCCCCCACTCAAAGGGAACTTGAGCCACCTCACACTGGCTCTGTGAGTTGTCCGCGGCAACTACAGGGAAGAATGCATGAGGGATAACCTGCTCTTTGTACACCAAGCGGCAATTGACAGCTGTCACACTAGCCCCGGTGTCCCTCAGAGCCTCCACCCTATGGCCATTGATGGTCACCCACTGCCTGTATTTCTTAGTGTTATCAGGCAGCTGGGTCTTAGGGACCATCTCAAAGTCTCCTAAAGAGACAAGGGACATTTCTGCGGGACCCCACCCACCTTGGGCACCCATCTCCTCCCCTCCCAGGGCTACAATCGCCATCTGACGGGGTGGTGCACGTGGTGGTGCTTTGGAATCCTTCATGGGACACTGTCTATCATACCAACGGTGGCCCACTTGACCACACGTAAAGCACTTGTAGGGGCCCCTCTGAACAGGTTTACCTGTCGGGCCTCTTGCTTCTTCTCAGGGGGAGGCTGGGAACCCTTCCCTTGGTTCCCTTGGGAATTACTTTGGGGCCCTTTCTGGAACTCCCTCTGTTTACCCTTGTCCCCCCCACTCTTCTGCTGGGGACCCTGCCCACCTTTGGCGGAATCTCCCACATGACCCTTGTGGACCCTGGTACTGACCCAGCGGTCCGCCTCCTCAGCAAGCTTCCTAGGGTTAGTTAACTTGCTATCAATAAGGTGCTGGCGTAGCTCTGGAAAACAATTAGTAGACAAGTGCTCCCATACAAACAAATCATAGAGCGCTTCAAAAGTATCCACTTTGCTACCCTTCACCCAACCATCCATAGCTCTGCAAAAGAAAGATACATATTCTACCCAAGTGGTTGCCTCCAGTTTCTTACAATTCCTGAACCTCTGTCTATAGAGTTCTGGGGTCAAACCATACCTTGTCATCAGGGCTTCCTTCATGCGGGCATAAGACATCCTATTTTCATTGGGTAGGTCTAACAAAGTATCCCTCCCCTCACTCACAAAGCGGCCCCACAACCCAGCTCCCCAATCCTTCTCAGGGACCCGGTGGGCCAACATTGCTATCTCATAGGCTGCAAACCACTGCCCAATATCTTCATGCTTATGGAAATCTTTGATGAAATCTTTGGGGATATATACCCTGCCTTCTGAATGTACAGATGGTGCACTGCCACCAGAGGGATTGATCTCTAAGCCCTTTGCCTTGATCTCTAACTCCCTCAACATCCTTTCATGCTCCATTCTCATTCTCTCTCTCTCCAAGGACAACCTGTTATTCTCTATTTCCCTCTGACCCTCCATCTTAAGCTTAGCCATCTCCAGCTTGTGCATCCTATTTCTTTCCCTGTCTTCCAGCTCTCTGGGGGACAGGTCTTTGGAAGAGATGCTACTGCCAGGTGGGGACGGTACCCCTCCCCTGGCTGGAAACTCTGGCCTATCTAGTTGCCCATCTGCATCCCCAGCTGGCTCCACCACCAACTCAGGGGCATTTCTTGCTTCTACCTAGGCCCTCAGCGCCTTTTGGTAGTCATCCTTTTGGAAATGCCTGGTGTAGCAACTTTCAATTTCTTGCAGAGATGCTTGAGCTGTTTCAAAGTGTAGGTTTCCAACCTCTCTTCCTCAAAATCTAGATCCATAGATGCAACAGATGCTGGTCTACTCATGGCAGTAAGAATTGGCAGTTCTCAGGAAAAATAACAGTCCAAGGAAAGAAAATTCTACCAAAAAAAGTATGTGGTCGCGTTTGGTCTGCACTCACTAGTAGTGTACACCAATTACTGTATATGAGTCACAAATGCAAGTCCAGAATCCCCACCGCTGACCACCAATGTTAGAACTGGGGGTCTCTAGTTGGCAGAGGTAGGTACCTTTGACCAAATAGGGACCCTTGCTTCTACGTCAGGGCAAGGGAGTTACACTACTGGATAACCCCTGCTCACCCCCTTGGTAGCTTGGCACGAGCAGACAGGCTTACCTCAGAGGGGGTGTGTTAAGCATTTGTGAACACATACAGTAATACAGTGACACTACAGATGGACACCACACAGGTTTTATAAAAATAAGTATTCTTTATATAGACTTAACACAAGACCATAAATGACAAAAATCCACAATACTGTACTCAAAATAGACTTAAAGATGGTAGAAGTAACTTAGTTCAAGTTGATGGTAAATGCGACAAAGTTCTCACAAAAGTACCTGGATGCGTAACTCAAAACAAACAAAAAGGTTCGCAGGGATGGAGATGCGTCGGTTCCTTGCTTCGGGGGAGACGATGCGTCGCGCCTCAATGCTTGCGCAGAGTAGGGGATGCGTCTTGGTCCTTACCGGAGAGGAGGTGATGCATTGATTCTCGTACTGCGTTCCGGTTGCGATGCGGCAAGATGGCGCCTCGACGCAATGCGACGATCCGGTGCGATGCGATAAGATGGCGCCCTTGATGCAACGACGTGAAGGCGATGCGTGCACGCCCGGCGGCCGTGCGGCGAGTCTGTAACTTTGGAGCCGCGACAGGCCCTGCGACACGCTTCTCCGGTGATGCGCCGGCGACCTCTGCGGCGGCAACACGCTTCTCCGGTGATGCGTCGGGTAACAGCTTTGACGAAGGCTCGCTTCTCTGGTGATGCGGCGGCGACCTCTGCGGCGGCGACACGCTTCTCCGGCGATGCGACGGCAACAGCTGCGACTGCGACACGCTTCTTCTCGTTGAGTCGCGCTTCCAGCTCCCAGCGACACGCAGGCTTCTGCAAACAGAATTCCCAGCAAGGGAATTCAGAGGGGAGCTGGTGGTGAAGTTGTTTGTCCCTGAGACTTCAGCAGGAGGCAAGCACAAGTTCAAGCCCTTGGAGTAATATTCTGCAAGATGATGAAAGTTCTTTAAAAGTTCCTTCTCCTCTCCTTGGCACTGAAGACACCACTGTAGGCCAACCCAGCAACACAGCACACTGGCAGGGGGGCAGTCCAACTCCTACTGCTTCCTTTGGTTCTTCTCCTTGGCAGAGGTTCGTCTTGTTGTTCCAGAAGTGATCTAAAATCTTGGGGTCTGGGTCCCCATATTTATACTGCAAAATCCTTTGTCCTCTGAAGGCAGAGGGGCCTGTACCTAGTCCAAACCAGTTCTGTGCAGTCCTGGAGCACTTTGTTTACAGGACTCCTTCTTTCCTTTGGCAGGGTGAGCCAGGGACATCAGACGCACCACAGGGTGGAAGGCAGGCACAGCCCTATTCAGACCCAGGTGCAACTCCTCCCACCACTCTACATGCAGATAGGTCTATTCAGCCCTGTGCTGACTCACCCTGTCTCCTGGAATCCCCCAGCCCCTGTCACTCACAAAACCAGACACACAATACACACCTAGCAGAGGCAGGCTTGGACAGTTAGGCAAGAAAATACCTACTTTCTAAAAGTGGTATTTTCAAACATAGAACGTTAAAACCAACTTTACTAAAAGATGTATTTTATCATCCTGAGTTCAGGCATACTAAACTCGAATTTCTACCATGTTCCCTGGGTCAGTTAGGATTATAAGATGTTATAATCAAACTGCCCATTCTGGCCTATGGGGACAGGTAGCCTTGCAATAGTGAAAACCGAAAATGGCTGTAATTCACTATTAGGACATGCCACACACACCAGGGCATGTCCTACCTTATACTTATAATGCACCCTGCCTTTGGGCCTACCTTAGGGGTGTCTGATATGAAGAAAAGGGAAGGTTTAGGGACTGGCAAGTGGGTGCACTTACCAAGTCGACATGGCAGTCCCAGACTGCACACAGGCTCTGCAATGGCAGGCCTGAGACACATTTTACAGGCTGCTTCTGTGGGTGGCACAACCAGTGCTGCAAGCCCACCAGCAGCATTTGATTTACAGGCCCTGGGCACACCTGGTGCACTATACTAGGGTCTGACAAGTAAATCAAATGATCCAATCATGGAGTCACTAATCAATACATCAATTTACCATAGGGAGCACTTGCACTGTGGCACTGAATAGCAGTGGCACAGTGCCCAAAGCATCTAAAACCAGCAAACAGATCAAAAACAGAGGAGGCAATCAGAAAAAAGTGGAAGGGAGACTCACGCCAATGGTACCAGGTCTAACAGTGATGTACAATGCCTAACCGCAATCTAGTCAGAGCGAAGCGGTGTTGAGTGTTTGTCACCCGAGACAGAGATGTTTGAAATCCTTCAAGCAGGCCATACAACATATATGTAACAACTGTAGGTTTCCTGACGTCAACAAGGGCTCTTTTTTCTACCCAAACATCAGATAAAACTGCCTTTACCGCAGACGTCTGGAGCTTAACAACTCTAGACGGCTCCTAAAGCCCAGGAAAGCTGAACGCCAGCTTGAAGGTGTCGTTGATGTAGTACAACCATGGTATATGAAAGGAGCGATACAGTCCAGTATGATTGCCTTCATGATTTCCGTCTCGGGTTTCACCATATTGAACAGCACAATGGGATGGGTTTGAGTAAGAACATGTCTTCCAGGTGAGTTAACCCAACTTCCTTATGAATGATCGAAGACAATGATGAAGGAGGAATACACAAAAGATGCCTTACAAAAAGGCGTTTTTCTCGACTGTAATGGCTACTAGACCTGTGACCCCACCATAAGTTGCAGCAGCTAATGCTCTCACTTTATAAATGGTAATTATATATTGGCAGCTGCAAGGGTTGGTATGAATTGTTTCGACTGGTGTACTTCCAATTTCATCTTTCTACTTTGGATATAACAGCCACTGATTCTCACACTGCGAATGAATATTTACGCTTCTACCAAGGGTTTACCCCCATGAGAACGGCAGGAAAGGGACTCTAGGGACAATGTCCTCAAAGTCTTGTTTGAAAACGTACCATAGAGTAAAGGACAATGCCTGGTTTCGAATGGAAATGGCTGATTTCCAATGGTTTAACACCTCTGAGTACTTCCAATCCTTCCAAGGTCGAAATCTTACCGAAGATAAACCGATACCTGTGCCAGTGGTCAATAAGACAGCTCATTTTTGTGTCCAGGGGACTGGGGAGATAAAGGTGGGTGAGAGTAAATGTAATTTCACCTACAAGCTGAATACGACTAATAATCCGCCTTTGATCCTACCCCATAATGTCTATTTTGTCTGTGAGTAACAGGCTCACGTCTGGCTCCCGAGGGGATGGTCAGGCACATGTTATCTTTCCTTCCTTTTTCCCCCTGTATATGTTGCCCCGTCTAATTATCACAAAACCCATCGGGTCCAACGTAGAAGTGCATTCCTGGCCCGAGTAAGAAGGGTTGTTGACACAAAGGATATAGATTAGACAGACACTACCACACAGCAATTTGGAGATGCTGTGAAGGGCCTGCTACCTTTTTGGGGCCCCATGGCAAATAGCCTTCAAGTTTGTCAGTTAACTAGAGTTGTTGAAGCGGTTATTAATACAACTGCTGGGATAATGACGAATGTCACTGCTGAGCTCCAGGCTATGAGATTAGTCACTTTGCAGAACAGGATGGTGCTAGACGTTATCCTTGCAGATCGGGGAGGGGCCTGTCGCGTCATAGACAGCAGCTGTTGTGTTTACATACCTGATAACGCTCCCAATGTTTATTCAGCTATACAGAAATTACATAGGATATCGGCTGAGATACACCAAGAAGCAGGTACTTGGACACTGTCGGAGTAATTGTCGAACACGTTAATATCTTGGGGTTGGAAGATCCTCACTTTCTTGGCTGTGGTTGCCGGTATTTTCTTTACCTGTTGCCTCTGTATACACTGTCTCCCAGCTTGTTGAACCCATTGCGTCAATGTTCTCATCCCTAAACAGAAAATATCAGTTCATGATACTAATGCCGCGATTATGCTACAAAAGGATATTGATGATTTGATGCAGATAGATGAGGGTATTTTTGAGACTTACTGAATATATGAACTACTCCTCATAGTGATGTTTCTTGTCCTTGGAAATTTTATACTTTCCTTGATAAGAACATGACATGGTTAGCTCATGCTAAAAGGGGGGTCTGTTAGAATGAAATTTTTTCGCTGTGTTGATTATGTATTGTTCTATGTAAGTTAGCATTCGCAGCACCATTTATGTTTGGCCGCCATTTTGAACCATGATCGAAACCAATCTTTCCCTTCCTGAAAAAACAGCTTTTGGTAAGTCTTGTTTCTCCAAGGTTGGGCCCTGCTTTTTCTCTATGAATACACTGTTCTTATTTACGTATACGTTTCCCACTAGATAGAGGCCTTCTCCCACTAGTCTAGCGGTGGGCACGGATGGAGCAACCTTGAGTAGTAGATAGTGTGTGCCCGGCCTCAGGATCTAAACTTATCCTTCTGTACTTCTTTGTGTAGCTGCATCTGCCTGGAAAATTCCATTGTGGGCATGCCTTCATTGGTTCTGAATCGTACATAATGTATCACCATGTTTGCTGATGTCAGTCCCTCTGCAGCAATCCTAAGAGGCTGGGCAGACTGGGCCCCGCTCGAGTGTATCTGAATAAATATATTGGTCTGTATTCTCTACTGTCTGACCGACTCTTCATTTGTATGGAAGGCTGAGAGGTGGTCATGAGTGACCCGGGTGACCCTAATCGGGTCACTTCCTTCAGTTGAAGTCAGGAGCGCCGCCGTCAGCAGGCGTCGGGTCTGCTGTGAGAAGCGGAGCAGAGCGGTGCAGCTTTCAGTGCTCTCAGGTCATGGTGCAGGCAGTGGCTCTGTGACGGCATCCAGCGGCGTAGGTGAGACCAAGGCTGCGGTGCGAAGTGGGGCGGTGCTGGCAGGTCACAGTGCAAGCAGCGGCGGCGTCATTGCTGAAGTGTTGTAGTCGGGAGATGATCTGGAGTTGATGGCGCCGGTGTCGGTGGGCCAAGGCTGTGATGTCGGATGGGGTGGTGCGTCGAGTAACTTATGAGCAGTGCCCCCAGGCTGCGGTGCAGGAAGTGGCATCCATTTTGACAAGGAGCGGCTGCATCTGGGATACCAGGATGGCAATGTGAAGTGAGGTGGTGTGGATTGTGGGGCCCTCAGGTCATGGTGCAAGCAGCAGCTCAGTGGTGGCGTCAGGCGGCAGCAGTGGTGAGACCAGGGTTGCAGTGCGAAGCAGGCAGTGCTCTCAGCGGTCCCAACAGGTCATGGAGCCAGCAGCAGCGTCATTGACAGCGTCTGGTTTCTTTTTGTTTCTGTTGCAGCACAAACACACAGTTCTCAGTGCTGGTAGCAGATGATCTTGAAGTCTTTGCCATTTCTGAGACTTCTTGAACAGGGGGCAAGCTCTACCTCAAACCCTTGGAGAAACTCAGGAAAATAAGTTGCAGAAAATGTCCAGTCCAGTCCTTGCACTGTCCAAGACAGAAGCAGCCACTGCATGCCACCATAGCAAAGCACACAGAACAGTGGTAGTTCCTCCTGACAGCTTCTCCAGCTCTTTTTCTTGACAAGTTCCTTAGTTTAAATGAGTTCTAAAGTTCTGGGGTCAGGGCCCCGATAATTATACTACTTTTTCCTTTGAAGTTTTAGTCAGGAAGTCTCTGAGCTAAGGAAAAACCACAATGAAAACGGTGTAGAGACAGAATATCGAGTACAAAATATCGAGGTGCACAAATATCGAGTTGGAAATATCGTGGGTCAGAAATAATGACAGCAATAATATTGAGGTCGTGAATATCGAATTCAGGTAAGTAATATCGGTTTTAAAAATATCGAAGTGTTTAATATCGTTTGAAAAAATATCGTTTTTTATTATGTATTTTAGTGTATATTTTATATGCATGTGATGTATATTTTTTTGCATAAGAATTTTTTGTATTTTTAATATATGTGTTAAATTTTTAGTAGTTATAAAAAATTTTTTTTTAATTTTGCGCTTTTAGTTCCGAAGCGGGTTGTGGGTTTATAGGGGAATAGGATGGGAATTAATTTAATTATTTTAAATTTATTGATGAATTTTTATTTATTAATATTTGTTTTACTGGTATTTTATAGTGTTAAATGTGTTAATGAATTTATTAATAATTAATTAATATTTGGTTGTTAATGAAATCTAATTAATTAATTGTTAATTAATTATGGTAAATATGTAATTAATTTTTGGTGTGAGTTGTGGTGTTTGTAGGTATAAATGGTGGGAAGTAATTTAATTTTAATTTATGAATTAATAATTGGTTGTTAATTAAATTTAATTAAGTAATTGTAAATTAATTATGGTAATTGTCTAATTAATTTTAGGTGTGTGTTGTGGTGTTTGTAGGTGTAAATGATTGGAATTAATTTATTTTTAATTTATGAATTAATAATTGGTTGTTAATTAATGTTAATTAATTAATTAATAATTAATTATGGGAATTGTGTAATTAATTTGAGGTGTGTGTTGTGGTGTTTATAGGTGTAAATGGTGGGAAGTAATTTGTGTTTAATTAATATATAGTTGTTAATTAATGTTAATTAATAGATAAATATTTTGGGTAATTTAAAAAAAAATTGTTATATGTAATTTTAAAAGGGGTAAAGGGTGGGTATTAAATACATTTTAATAATTCAAGTATTAGTTGTTAATTGTAATTGATTGTAATTTTAAGATAAGTTTCCTCTCGGACCCCACACCTACCACCTGCGGAGTCCCCCAGGGCTCCTCCCTCAGCCCGACGCTCTTCAACGTCTACATGGCTCCACTTGCCCCCATCGTCAGAACCTACGGACTCAACATCGTGTCATACGCAGATGACACCCAGCTCATACTCTCCCTATCCAACGAGCCCAACACCGCCAGACGCAACTTTCGAGAAGGCATGGAAGCCGTCGCCAAATGGATGAAAAACAGCTGCCTACAACTAAACAGCAACAAAACAGAAGTACTTATCATGGGCCCAAACCCCGACGCCTGGAGCGACACCTGGTGGCCCCCCGCCCTCGGAAACCTGCCAACCCCCACAGACCACGCACGCAACCTGGGAATCATCCTGGACTCCGATCTCAAAATGGATCGCCAGATCAACTCTGTCTCGTCTTCCTGCTTCCACACCCTCCGCCTCCTTCGTAAGACCTTCAAATGGATGCCCTGGTCACCAGCAGACTCGACTACGGCAACGCACTCTACGCCGGAATAAACAAAAACCTCACCGCAAGCTACAGAACATCCAGAACGCCGCCGCAAGACTGGTCCTCAACCTGCCAAAACACTGCCACATCTCCCAGCACCTGCGCACACTCCACTGGCTCCCCGTCGAGGCGAGAATCACCTTCAAGATGCTCACCCACGCACACAAGGCCCTCCACGGCACCGGACCAGCATACCTGCACAGCCGACTCAAATTCCACGCACGCCAAAGGACCCTACGATCAGCCCAGCTCTCCTACGCCGTGGTCCCCCGCACCAGAAAGATCAGATCGGGAGGCCGCTCCTTCTCCTTCCTCGCGGTCAAAGCATGGAACGCCCTTCCGCTCCACCTCAGACAGACAACATCGCTCCCCATCTTCGCAAGAAACCTCAAAACCTGGCTCTTCGACAGACCCCCTCCTTGATGGAATGGAACCTGCACCCCCCCCCACCCCTAGCGCCTTGAGACCCTTACGGGTGAGTAGTCGCGCTTTAACAAACCCCTGATTGATTGGAAATGTGTTTTATTATTTGATAGTTTAATTTAGTTTGTGTTGTGCTAATTATAGTGTTAAAGTGTGTGTAGTAGATTAATGTTTATAATTTTTTTATTAGTAAGAATTTTTTAATTGTTTATTAATTATGTAAAATATGTAAATAAATGTAATTAAGAAATGTGAAATGTTTTGTTATTGGTGTGGTGTATTAGGTTAGGAAATTAAATAGAGACATTTATTTTGTCATTAATTATTTTTTTGTAAATATTTTGTATTTTACAATAAAAATGTATTGGTAAATGTATTTATTATTTTAATATATATAGTATTTGTAAGTTTTTGTTATATGTAATTACTATTGTTATTTGTGTTCTTTTTATATGTTTTAAACATTTAATTTTAATTTTTAAAATATTGATTATTATTTTTTATTATATTTTTGATTTTTTAATATATATATATATTTTTTAAGTGTTTCAGTGTGAATAGTATTTTCTTTTACTACCGTATCCAGCACTTTCCCTACTGTTGCACTCATTGGAGTGGGAATAGTAATTTTTCCCCTCCGCTATCCAACACTTTCCCTACTGTTGCACTCACTGGAGTGGGAATAGTAATTTTTACCCCTCCGCTATCAAACACTTTCCCTACTGTTGCACTCACTGAAGTGGGAATAGTAATTTTTACCCCTTCGCTATCCAACACTTTCACTACTGTTGCATTCTTTGGAGTGGGAATAGTAATTTTTACCCCTCCGCTATCCAACACTTTCCCTACTGTTGCACTCTGTGGAGTGGGAATAGTAAATTTTACCCCTCCGCTATCCAACACTTTCCCTACTGTTGCAGTCACTGGAGTGGGAATAGTAATTTTTACCCCTTCACTATCCAGCACTTTCCCTACTGTTGCATACACTGGAGTGGGAATAGTAATTTTTACCCATAGTAATTTTTAACCCTCCGCTATCCAACACTTTCCCTACTGTTGCATTCTTTGGAGTGGGAATGGTAATTTTTACCCCTCCGCTATCCAGTACTTTTCCTACAGTTGCACTCACTGGAGTGGGAATAGTAATTTTTACCCCTCCGCTATCCAGCACTTTCCCTACTGTTGCACACACTGGAGTGGGAACAGTAATTTTACCCCTCCGCTATCCAACACTTTCCTTACTGTTGCACTCTCTGGAGTGGGAATAGTAAATTTTACCCCTCTGCTATCCAGCACTTTCCCTACTGTTGCAGTCAGAGGAGTGGGAATAGTAATTTTTACCCCTCCGCTATCCAGCACTTTCCCTACTGTTGCATACACTGGAGTGGGAATAGTAATTTTTACCCATAGTAATTTGTACCCCTCCGCTATCCAACACTTTCCCTACTGTTGCACTCACTGGAGTGGGAATAGTCATTTTTACCCCTCCGCTATCCAACACTTTCCCTACTGTTGCAGTCTCTGGAGTGGGAATAGTAATTTTTACTCCTCCACTATGCAGCACTTTGCCTACTGTTGCACACACTGGAGTGGGAATAGTAATTTTTACCCCTCCGCTGTCCAGCACTTTCCCTACTGTTGCACTCACTGGAGTGGGAATAATAATTTTTACCCCTCCACTATCCAGCAATTTTCCTACTGTTGCACACACTGGAGTGGGAATAGTAATTTTTACCCCTCCGCTGTCCAGCACTTTCCCTACTGTTGCACTCACTGGAGTGGAAATAGTCATTTTTACCCCTCCGCTATCCAACACTTTCACTACTGTTGCAGTCTCTGGAGTGGGAATAGTAATTTTTACCCCTCCACTATGCAGCACTTTCCCTACTGTTGCACACACTGGAGTGGTAATAGTAATTTTTACCCCTCCGCTGTCCAGCACTTTCCCTACTGTTGCACTCACTGGAGTGGGAATAGAAATTTTTACCCCTCCGCTATCCAACACTTTCCACACTGTTGCACATAGTGCAGTGGGAATAGTAAGTTTACCCCTCCGCTATCAAGCACATTCCCTACTGTTGCACTCACTGGAGTGGAAATAGTAATTTTTACCCCTCCGCTTTCCAGCACTTTCCCTACTGTTGCATACACTGGAGTGGGAATAGTAATTTTTACCCATAGTAATTTTTACCCCTCCACTATCCAACACTTTCCCTACTGTTGCCCTTAATGGAGTGGGAATATTACTTTTTACCCATCCGCTATCCAACACTTTCCCTAATGTTGCACACGCTGGAGTGGGAATAGTAATTTTTACCCCTCCGCTATCCAACACTTTCCCTACTGTTGCCCTTAATGGAGTGGGAATATAATTTTTACCCATCCGCTATCCAGCACTTTCCCTACTGTTGCACTCACTGGAGTGGGAATAGTATTTTTTACCCCTCCGCTATCCAACACTTTATCTACTGTTGCATTTACTGAAGTTGAAAATTTAATTTTAAAGACTTTTAAATAGTTTAGGGGCATATTATCAAGAACGGCGTTAAAAATTATCGCCGGTTTAGCGGCAGAAAACTGCCGCTAAAGCGGCGATAATGGGCTTGATAATATGCCCTTGAGAATTCAATAGAAGTCCATGTTCTGGTGTGAACATGGGCTTCTATTGGAATTCTCAGAGCATATTATCAAGCCCATTATCGCCGCTTTAGCGGCAGTTTTCTGCCGCTAAACCGGCGATAATTTTAACGCCGTGCTTGATAATATGCCCTTAATGTTTTAATTTATAATATAATGTTTTTTTGATTAGATTTTATGGTATTGGTGTATTTATATATATATATTTATATTTATTTATACATTTTTATAAATACAATTATAAAATAAATTAAAAGAAATAGTTTATTAATTGCTTTAAAGTAAATATATATATTACATTTTATATATATGTATGTTTATTTTTTTTATGAAATTAATGTGTTATATTTATTAAAATGTATATCAAATCTAATTTATTTTTTTAAAGTTAATTTTATTTTTTTATATATTTAATATTATTTTTTATATATATTAAAATCGATATTTTGTACAACTATATTTTTACATCAATATTTTTTTCAATATTTTTGTACTTACTAGAATAAATATAGGATGTCTATATTTTTGACATCGATATTAAAAACTATATTTTTGTATGGGGATATTTTGGCGGTCGATATTCTGTCAGTGAACCGCCTATTCAGGTACTAGTGAGAACTCCTCCCAACACTCTAAATGCAGAAAAGGTCTATTCAGCCTGGCTGTGAGTCACCCATGGAAAACACCTCAACCCCCCTTGTGACTGGCTAGGGAGAATGCACATACCCAGATCATGTCACTCCAAAACCAGATGGTGAATACACAACCTGTTATATGGCCCTTAGGGACATTGTCGACATTGCTAAGTTAGCATGAGCTTTGCTGCCATGATGCTGCTTTTGCGCACGTTACCACATGACTTTATTTTTGCAAGACTCTGTTTATGCCTTTCACATGAGAACTGTCTGCTTTTCACGTTCTCTGCTGCGTTCCTAGAGTTTAGTCTGAACACATTGTACAAGGTCGATAAACAATGCCCCTTGTTATTCTGTTCTGGTCAGTCCCTAGCACCTAGGCATAACATGCTAAACACAGCTGCAAGGCTGGAGACTCGTGCTTTGCTACTACGGGGTTGCATGTTGTTTTAACACACACTTGGAGAAAGCCTTTCCATGAAGAAGAGCTACGCTATGCTGTTCCTATGATGTAAACCTTACATTCAGGCTTTAAGGTATGGGGTCTGCTGTCAAAGCCCAGAAATCTTCCTTTATATAAATAAACTTCTTCCAGTCAAGGGGAAGGTGGTTAGGTCTTATAGTCCTTTTTCCACTGTCTTTATAAAATGACTTCCCCCTTTGTATTCTATGGAATTGTAACAATGCTAACTGTGTTGAGTTTATGCATTTTGCTGCTGGTAGTGGCTCGTATACTGTATTGTAGAGCACGATAGTTAAAATAAACATTTTGAACTATTTCAGTGACTCTGCCAATCCTTATTGTGGACAAGTACGAGTGAGTGAGCGAAAGAGTATGTCTTGCTACCGCGATTTCTAAGAGAGTCGGGAGTGTTGTGTTCTGTGTTGTCTAATCATTTGTAGCTTCGTGATTTTTGGAGGAGAACGAATGAGACACTATAGCTAGCCGGTTTGGGGATTTTGGGTACTAAGGTGATAGGTTGGTACACCCCTATACACTGAGGCCCTGTTTTCCTGCGCATAGTTCTGTGTATGTGCAGAATTCCTGCAACATGGCACCGCAACGTTTGGTCTGGTTCTTATCTGCGAGACGCTTGAATAGTGCTTGTGCTTGTCCACAAAACCCTCACTTCTGAGACAGCTGTGACGGTGTAACCTCCTATATTGATGTTTTATAGGTTCTTTCAAGCTTGAAGTTTTAAAAGGTTCTTTCTCTTTATGACCCGTTATTGTGCTGCCGCGCTTTAGGTTGTTGTTATTTGTTTTTTATTATGTCGGTTGAAATTACGCCTCACAGTTGCGCGCCACTCAGGGCATATTTGACTCAATATGGGGTACCTGATGAGGGTGCCGCGCTTATATTTGTTGTGGAAGCGGATCCAGCTTACCGCTTCAAGGTGTTTTATTCTTGGGTCACCTTTCCGGCGGTGGATGGAACAGATTATTTATTTCATGAATACACTGCCACGAGCCTTCCTAACGCATATCGACCGTATAGTACTCTTGAGGTTCTGCTCACTGCTTGGCAACAACAAATTTTGTTTAATGTCGCCCTTCCTCACCCAATAACGCCGGTCTGTTTAGGTCTTTTATCAATAGATGGGGCCACGTGGCCCGTTTTGGCTGGGTATACCCCTCACCCGCGTCGGCTGACAACAGCGACGCTTGCAGAACTCCGCGTGTTACATACGTCTTTGATACGCGTGAATAGAGCTGTTATAAAGTTTATGTCGTGCAACTTCCAGGTGGGACCACCTGGCGTTGCTGTGCAACCGGCGGGTCCTGGTGGTGTAACCATTAGTCCCCTTATGGTTAATTCAGTAATGGGCAAGCATCCACAGAATAAGGATGAGTTCTCTTATTGGCTTGCTGAGAAATTTGGACAACTAGAGGCTGTTTTTCCAAATACTAGTCCTGTGGAGAAACACAGGATCTTAACTATAAGTTTACCTAAAGACTTACTTCCCGAGTTGGCTGATTGTAACACCTGGGGCAAGGTGTTCGCAGCGGTATATTCGAAGTGTTTCGGCACTCCCTCCATGACCGTACTCCCCTCCGTGATAAAGCTTGTTCAAGATGAACACGGAGCCGAGGCTGCTGTAGAGCTGAGGATGAGACTGGTGGGGGTGTTCGACGTGGTTGCTGACATGATCCTTGCTAATGTCAAGGGTGACGCGGTGAGCTTTCAAGTGGCTAACAGCTTGGAGGCTGTCCCAGATGCAGACAAGCCACGCGAATTGCCAAAGATTATTGCAAAAGCTTATAAGACCATAGGCCGCAATAGTTTAGGAGTTAAGCCTTTTACTCAAGCGCAAACACAATCACAAACTCAACAAAAAGGCCAGTCTGATAAAGACGGGCGTCCGTTCTTTCCTAAAAAGAACGGGAAGAATAAAAAACAGGGGCAACAGCAGCAGAAGCAAGGTTGACGTGCTGGTTCACCGACACCTGAGTCTTCTGAGCGTACTTATGACTTGCGCGATCGCGCGAAAATTAAGTCTCCTGATAGATTTCAAGTCCCTGATCAGCGCTCTCCTCGTTCTTTACAGGACACACCAGGCTCTCAAGTCAGTGGAGGGGAACGCCAGGATCGTGGCAAAAGTCATCCTGCACCACAGGGACGAGATCAGGCTCGACAGTTTGACGGTAAAGGAAAACAAGAGGATCTGCCTCGTTTTCGACCGCCATTTCAAAAGAAGAAAGTTGCCGCTTTAACAGCGAGATATCCCTCAGACGGTGAGAATGCGACTCCTGGAGTGGACATGGGCAGTGACTCTGCTAGACAGCGCAGTGGACGTTACCATAGTGCGGGAGGTTCTGCGTCCCTGTCTGGAGGCGACAGCAACTGATACATTCATTACAGTAGAGACAGCAGATACACGGGTTGCCCCCCCGGATAGGCTCTATGAGATTATTATCCAAATTGAAGGTGATACACCTCGTACAATCAAGGCGGTTTTCTGGGAGAATCTAACCTCATCGTATGACATTTTGTTAGCGGAGGCGGATTGGCCTCCACCCTTTGTTTTAGCCGCTTCTAGAGGGGAGGACGTGATACTTCCGAGTTTTTCGCGTTACATCCCTGAGGAGCATGCACAGGCTTTCGCAGCGGGGTGGGCGTTGGCCCTTGCCCCGGCGGTGTACCGTAATCAGGTGGGTTGGGATGTTGATTCACCGGCTCATGAAATACCTTTACGATCTATGCCACAGCCACAACCGCAATATCCAATCAAACGTGAAGCGAAGGCTCACGTTTGTGACATTCTAACACAGTTGGAGTATCAAGGAGTGATTGAATCATGTACATCACTGATGAATAATCCTCTCTTTACGGTATCAAAACCTGACGGTTCATATCGGAATGTAGTGGATTACCGAAATTTGAATAGTCATTGTCACACTTTTACAGTGCAAAATACACACAGCTCTGCGCTGGTGAACAGTCTTGTTCGTAAAAAATACAAAACTACACTAGACATTTCCAATGGTTTCTACAGTCATAATCTCACTCCTTAGAGTCGTGACTCAACAGCATTTACGGCCAACGGAAATCAGAAAAAATTTACGCGTTTGCCTATGGGGTATAAGAATAGCCCCGGGGCATTTGCGGCACGTGTTGTGACTTCGTTACACGACATAGACCCAGATGTGTTCTCGTACGTTGATGATATTTATCTAACGGAGGATGAACTTATGCCGCATCTTGTCCGAGTCGACAATATTATTTTGTCCTTTGCCGACTATGGATACAAGTTTAATTTTGCAAAATCGCACACCGCCCATTTGGCGGTGCTCTTTCTGGGCTACGAGCTCAATAAGGAAGGAAAGGGGCTAGCCCCTCACTTCTTGGAGAAATGTGCACAATTGCAACCCCCTTCTACACTTAAGAAGCTTCAGTCCTTGCTGGGATTTTTGAATTTCGGGAGGACATACATTCCCGATTATGCCCAGCGTATCAAACCGCTTTATGTGTTGATACAACCCACTTTTTCATCTGCCAGCTGGCTGCCGGAACATACCTCTATCCTCAATTCGTTGCAATCTGACTTGCTTGCGACTAACTACTTGTTTACGCGTGATAACACTACGAATCTGGTAATACGTAATGTTCCAGGGACAGTGGGTTTCACTTATTTGACGCTCAATGAGGGAGACACAGTACCTATTGCATACAAATCACATTTGTACACGTCGGCTGAAATGCGATTTTCCAATACTGAAAAAGTTTTGACAGCGGTGCAGATGGCGATTCTGAAAGAACGCTCTCTGGCGCAAGGTGAACGCATTCTTATGGTCACGCCTCTTCCTGCTTTAGAAGCAGTGACTAAGGCGAGTGTACCAAACTCTAAGGTTTTACATCCCCGTTGGATACAATGGGCTGCATCTTTGACATCGGCTGATGTCACGTTTATTTTTGATCCTTCTCTTCAGACAAAGGAGTTCTTACAGTATGAACATGTTCATCCTCCTCCTCTGTCCTTGCTACCTTTGGATGAATACAAATGTATCATCTATACCGATGGATCGGCTCAACCGGCCGTCGGTTCTAAACATGCTTATTCGGCAGCTTGCGCAATTGTTGATGGCTCAATTATAAATGGAGAGTTTAAGTCTTCCGTAGTGCATACTCAGGCACTTGGAGACTGTATGGCACAATTGGCGGAGCTGCGTGCTCTTGTTCTTGCTCTCGAGTTTGCTGATCGTAATGTGATTACTCTTATTGTATGCGATTCTTACTACTGTGTTCAGTCTTTTAATGACAACTTATTCTTTTGGTCTCAGAATGACTATCGAGACTCTAAAGGCAGCGCAATAAAGCATAAAACGCTTTGGGTTCGAGTGGCAGACCTTAAACAACGTCTGCCCCTCACACATGTTATACATACTCTTGGCCATCAGCGTGTGGGAGCTCATGCTCTTGGTAATTCTTTGGCTGACGAAGCGGCCAAATCTGCAGTAGCCATGTGTTCCGTAGCAGCAGTTACAAGGTCCATGACTAAAATAGATAATGATATTCTGGCAGCGGTGGCTGCTACGAGGGAGGGAACTGATTATCCTCAGGGTTTCCCTTCGAAATATTCTTATCATATAACTCCCGAACAGGTTCCTTATGCTAGGATTCCTTCCGTTGGGGATCCGCTGATTCCCAACTTGGACCGCAGACTTGCTCTGATCAAAGCTGCACACGAAGGCATAGAATCAGCACATGCCGGTGTGTCGGCGACAGTCTCTATTTTACATCAGCGATACTGGTGGCGTGGTTTATATAAACAGACCCGTAATTATGTACTTTCTTGTAACATTTGTCAGCAAATTAAGCCGTCCACGGTCACACGCCTACCACAAACACAGCTATGTGTTGCTAATCAACAATTTGGCTGTGTGTATCTTGATCACTGCGGTCCATTTTCTTCTGATACTGCATATAAATATATATTTGTTGCAGTTGATTCGGGCACTAGATTCCTTTGGGTTTGGCCACAACGCAGTGCTGACGCTCGAAATGTCATCAGGGATTTGCGTGTCTTTGTCGGGATGTTTGCCTGCGGCACCCTCCACTCTGACCAAGGTCCAGTGTTCGCCTCTAAGGCATACAAGGACGCGATTAAGTCAATGGGGGTGCTGGTGCAGTTTTCGTCTCCATACAGGCCTGGGGGCAATTCAATTGTGGACGAATGAACCGTGACTTAAAGCAATCCTTGCAAAAACAAAAATTGATGGACAGAATGCAGAACAATGTCATACATTCACCCCAGTAGAGAGACCGGGGCCTAAATCCATTGTTTTTTGTGCTCACCATGCCATTCCAATTTGAACCCAGCCATATGCAAATCAGTCTTGACCCTGTGCCCAATGGGAACAGTCCAGCCCGAACTGCCAGGCCAGGTCCTCCCTGGACTGGAAACAAGCATCCTAGGACCGGTTTTCGGGGTTTCACCCCTCTTCAGCCAGGATAGCTTGACTCCAGTGGCATGGAGAGCACGGGACCCAAGTCTGGGCATACCCGTCCCACTCGGGGTGACAAATGCAAAAACAACAATTGATGGACAGAATGCAGAACAATGTCATACATTCACCCCAGTACAAAGATCTGGGCCTAAATCCATCGTTTTTTTGCTCACCATGCCATTCCAGTTTGAACCCAGCCATATGCAAATCAGTCTTGACCCTGTGCCCAATGGGAACAGTCCAGCCCAAACTGCCAGGCCAGGTCCTCCCTGGACTGGAAACAAGCATCCTAGGACCGGTTTCGGGGTTTCACCCCTCCTCAGCCAGGATAGCTTGACTCCAGTGGCATGGAGAGCACGGGACCCACGTCTGGGCATACCCGTCCCACTCGGGGTGACAAATGCAAAAACAATTGATGGACAGAATGCAGAACAATGTCATACATTCACCCCAGTTCAGAGATCTGGGCCTAAATCCATCGTTTTTTTGCTCACCATGCCATTCCAGTTTGAACCCAGCCATATGCAAATCAGTCTTGACCCTGTTCCCAATGGGAACAGTCCAGCCCGAACTGTCAGGCCAGGTCCTCCCTGGACTGGAAACAAGCATCCTAGGACCGGTTTCGGGGTTTCACCCCTCTTGCAGTTCGGGCTGGACTGTTCCCATGAGGCACAGGGTCAAGACTGATGTGCATATAGCTGTGTCTGAACTGGGGTGGCAAAGTGAGCTAAAGAATGATGATGGATTTAACCCAGATCTGTGACGGGGGGTGAGTGTTTGAAAAGTTTCAGCACTCCGTCCATCAACTCCTTGTGTTTGCTTTGTTCGCTCTTAAAGCAATCCTTGACAGATAGAGTCTTAGGTACTGGCAGGAACTGGCTAGCCCATTTGTATGGTGTTCAACGTGCACTTAATAATCTCCCTAGAAGATCTCTGGGTGGGCGGACCCCATACGAAATGCTCTTTGGCATTAAAATGTTTGTGCAAGACCTTGATGGTCTAGACGTTGTGGCGGCTGCCGCAACTTTTGATGTAGATAATCATTCTACTGTGTTACAGGATCTACAAATGACCCGTGACAGCTATGCAACTGAACATTTACCCTCTTCCACTGATGCAGCACTGCTGATTCCAGTTGCCGGCTGGCTTCCTAAAATCGGAGATCCGGTATGAGAAAAGTTGGAGAACATAAAAGAATTTGGTCCCTTATATCGTGCACCGGTTCCAGTGCTTGGACTGAAGGGTACTCGTACAGTCATTTTACCACCTTTACCAGGTCGCAAAGACAACAGATACATCTCAGTGGACAATGTCAAGTTACACCGTGTGCCGATTCTGAATAGCGTCACACCTGCTGTTTTGTGCAACGCAATTTCATTGGATCCGCTGACTTCATCCTCTTCCACTGGTCCTCGTGTGACTTAGGAAGTGATGGACACTGTAATTGACCTTTCACCCGTCCGACCTCTATCCTCCAATACTGATGTCGAGTATACATATCCTACAGATGAGTCGATTAGTGAGGTGCCTAACAGTCCTCGACAACATCAGGTGGACTCAGCACTACCATCTCTGATTAATAGAACTACGAGTGGTTACTTCAGTGATGATGCCAGCTTCTGTTCTGACTCATCCTCCTCGACATCCAGTTTGGCAGTCCCCCCGACTAAATTAAGTATTTTATTTTCCTGGTTCAAAAAGACTTACCTGGTCCCTCCATGGACCTACATTTGGTTGGTGCTTATCCTGATTTTCCTCTTCATGTCAATTGGATTTGTGACAGTGTTCTTTTTACTCATCAATGGTCATTATTTGCCAGACCGCTCTGCTGTGAACTTGGTCGATGGAATTCTGTCCCCTCACACATCGTCCCATATAATGAAACGTGATCAGACACTTGTGAACATTTCAGCATTCCCGGTTGCAGATGGCATCGTTTGGGACAAAGTAGCTTTCGAAAACCACGGTCCGACCGAGGTGCTCAGGGTACCATATGTGTTTCGCGTCTCATTAGGAGATGTAGTAACACGGGACATTCATTCTGACGATTGGGATGTGAAAGCGGTACATTCATTGTTTTCAGATTTAAAATATTATGCTGCTTTCGATGCTGAAGATTTGTATTTAAATTCTGCCAATTATGCTGATCTCTTTTGTTATCAACATTATGGGCATCATTTTTTACACAAAACAAACACATTAAGACCTCTTCTTAATTACACTCAATGGGAACATTGTCCTACTCCTGTACAAAGGAGTTCTAAAACGCTTAGAGGTAAATTCACTTATTTTACTGATTATGACACATCGAATCCGGAATCTTATTTCTTTAAACTACATTTGTCATCTCAATCCAAATTTATGTTGACCCACACTAAGTTGGTTTACGCTAATTCATTTAGAACTAAATTGGCTACACAGGGTTATGAGCACTGGAAAGGGACCATTGATTTAAAGTCAATTTGGGGCTCACAGCCTTGGCAGGTTCAGGGAACTGGGGCTTTACAGCGTGCCTGCCTGATCCCAGCCCAAATTTTGTTTTTGAATAGTACAGTGTACCAGGCCACTTGTTTTGGACTGGCAACTGTAAAAAATTTGAGTACTCCATCCATTCCGTCCTTGGCGGAATATGACAATTGGGGCACTCAATTGAATTACACTATTGATCAGTTACAGGCGTTGTTTCGCAATGACACTTTTAATGTCTCAGAAAATGATTAATCCGGATGGTTGGTGTGGCAAACTAATTCTAATGCATGTCAATTGCATTTTTATAATGTAACACCTGGTTTCACACAGACTAGACCGGATCCACGTTATCCACTTACACATTCGGTCACCACATACTCTGTGGGTAAACTATGCCAACAATGGTTGGAACATTCCACCTTGGCATCAGTGAAACAACATCCGACACTCTTGTCGAATGACATCATTTTGGCTAATTTCATCTTGGGACCTAGGAATCCTAGATCTAAGAGATTTATTTATGCCGCTTACAACGAAATTTGGAAACTTTCGCAGATGGAAGCAGCATTTTGTCTGCGCCAAATTGACCAAGCAAATTTAGAAAAAGTCCTTGCCGTGGTCGATAATAGCATCAATACACTTTCATCACGCATTTATACATTGGATAATATTGTTTCATCTGTTATAGATATTGTTCAAAGTGATGTATCTGTGTTGTATCATGGTCAGAATCAATTAAGATCTGTTATGCAATTTGCATGGACGTTGCAAACTCTCAAGATAGAAAAAGTCCCTTGGGATTATTTGAATGCTTCTGCTTTGTTTCTACCGTTGAATCTAACTGATAAACAGAGATTTATGTCCATGAAAGATGCTGCTTATACACTATTGCATATTGAACAATTGGAGCCTTTACCGTCCTCTGTAGTGGAAACAGACTCTGCTGTTTGGTTAATTCATGGGGTTATCTCTCTCCCCTTTTCACTGTTTCAATTTAAATCATGCATGCAACATTTTCCAATTGGCCGTTTCGAACCACTGGGTAGCGCATTTCTCTACGAATTATGGTCCCTACCTTTCACTGACAGGTGTCAGCGGGAGGATAAGGAAGTTTTTCTCACAGGGGAGGACTGCGATTCCACAGTAGGCCATTCACTTGTTTGTAAACACGTTAAGTTGCACGGCGCTTGTAATGTATCGGCGCCGAATCTGGCTTGTTTTTTAAAAGGAACACCAGTGCCGTCAATAATTCCCTCTTTTACTTTGCTTACTAACGGCAGTTATCTTATTTTGAACAACCAAGACTGCTGTGGTTTACGGGCAGGAATCCCGTATTTAGTAACAGTTTCAAAGCGAGTTACTTGTTGTAGCAATGTGCTTTTCCCGCCCCCACATGGGAGTCTAGATAGCTCCATTTGGCCTTCCATTCCTACTTTGAAAACAGATTTCAACAAATTGAGCAGGCTCAAAGCGCTACTATTCCAACAAGAGGTGGCTCTCACTTCCGCTCGTGAGACCTTCGAATTACAGGTGGCTAGGACATCTAGCGAGATACAGTCCCTTTTAAACACTAACCTCCCACTTCACTTTGGGGAGCTTATAAATCAAATATTTAATGCGTCTGACACCAAAGGCCTTGCACATTTTTTTAAACGTGTGGGATCCGGCCTTGTGACTTCTTTTCAGACGATATTTGGAGTAATACCGGCTTTTATTCATTCTATTTTTTCCAGCGTCTTCGGAGGGTTCCTCTTAGTATTGGCATTAGGTGGTGGTATCCTGCTTCTTCTGTTCCTGCTACGCAATGGCTGCTCATCTTGTGGTAATGCACAGACCAGGCCAGTTGCAACTGTACCGTAATCGGATTCAACAGGTTTTTGGATGCTTGCCATTAGCAACTCTTGGAGTGAGCTATGGATTAACTTTTCGCTTTGCGTACTTTACTTGCGTGCAACCAGTGTTCTACTGTCGACGGTGCCCCTTCTATTGGGCTATGGATTTGTGCCTCTCCAATACGTCATGTCCAGTCCTGGATTTTAACCAGTTGATGGGTCCCTTAGAGACTCATGAGCAGGCTTGTTCTGGGGATGGCCGTATGGCGAGTGCGGCAGCACTTGGAGTATTGGCTGAATGGGATATCTGTGCGGCTGCGCAGGACGTCCTGCATCGGAGTTTCATTGAATATCATGCAAGTTGTCCGGTTATGCTTTTGGAATCATCTGATTACGAGGAGCACGTTTGTTCCTTCAACTTACTAAATTGGATTGCATCCCTTTTCTCTACCAACGATAGGGATGATCTTTTGGAGGGAATTGCATTCGTAGGTTCGTATACTTTGATGGATTTACCACCTCCTTCATACTAACTTTATTATCCCGGACACTAATAAAAATGTTGAAAAAAGATTTTTTTTTTTTTTTTTTAATTTCGATTTTTTCCAATTTTGTTTTTATCAGACGCTTTGAACTCTGCTCGGCTTTCTGAACTCTGTTTTCGTCCTTTGTCTATGTCCTATGACCTTACCAGGGGGAGGGTGTTATATGGCCCTTAGGGACATTGTCGACATTGCTAAGTTAGCATGAGCTTTGCTGCCATGATGCTGCTTTTGCGCACGTTACCACATGACTTTATTTTTTTCAAGACTCTGTTCATGCCTTTCACATGAAAACTGTCTGCTTTTCACGTTCTCTGCTGCATTCCTGGAGTTTAGTCTGAACACGTTATACAAGGTCGATAAACAATGCCCCTTGTTATTCTGTTCTGGTCAGTCCCTAGCACCTAGACATAACATGCTAAACACAGCTGCAAGGCTGGAGACTCGTGCTTTGATATTACGGGTGCATGTTGTTTTAACACACACTTGGAGAAAGCCTTTCCATGAAGAAGAGCTACGCTATGCTGTTCCAATGATGTAAACCTTACATTCAGGCTTTAAGGTATGGGCTCTGCTGTCAAAGCCCAGAGATCTTCCTTTATATAAATAAACTTCTTCCAGTCAAGGGGAAGGTGGTTAGGTCTTATAGTCCTTTTTCCACTGTCTTTATAAAATGACTATCCCCTTTGTATTCTATGGAATTGTAACAATGCTAACTGTGATGAGTTTATGCATTTTGCTGCTGGCAGTGGCTCGTATACTGTATTGTAGAGCACGATAGTTAAAATAAAAATGTTGAACTATTTCAGTGACTCTGCCAATTCTTATTGTGGACAAGTACGAGTAAGTGAGCGAAAGAGTATGTCTTGCTACCGCGATTCCTGAGAGAGTCGGGAGTGTTGTGTTCTGGGTTGTCTAATAATTTGTAGCTTCGTGATTTTTGAAGGAGAACGAATGAGACACTATAGCTAGTCGGTTTTGGGATTTTGGGTACTAAGGTGATAGGTTGGTACACCCCTATACACTGAGGTCCTGTTTTCGTGAATAGTTCTGTGTATGTGCAGAATCCCTGCAACAAACCAGGCAGAGGCACACAGGATGGTTAAGTAGAAAATGTCCACTTTCTAAAAGTATCATTTGTCTATCTTTTCCCAATTGAAAGTTACACTTGTAAAATGTTACAAGGCAGCTC
This sequence comes from Calotriton arnoldi, assembly GCA_963921515.1. Classification (NCBI taxonomy): domain Eukaryota; kingdom Metazoa; phylum Chordata; class Amphibia; order Caudata; family Salamandridae; genus Calotriton; species Calotriton arnoldi. The sequence continues at coordinate 220,299 of CAWUFW010013230.1, forward strand.
CAATGGTCACCTATATGAAAGACAGCCTTTCAATAGTGAAAAATAAAATGCACAGTGTTTCACTATCAGGACATGTAACACACACTACTAAATGTCCTACCTTTCAAATATGCTAAACAAAGATGAGCTAGAGAGGAGGGAACAGTGCAGCATATCTTGATGATATAGCTGTCTTTAGCTCCACCTGGAAGTATCACCTGGTCCACCTGAAGAATGTTTTGGAGGCTCTGCAGAAAGAAGGCCTCACTATCAAGGCCACCAAGTGCCAGATAGGGCAGAGTAAGGTTGTATACCTGGGCCACCTTGTGGGTGGAGGCCAGGTTCAGCCATTGCAGAGCAAAATCCAGACCATAATGGATTGGGTTGCTCCCACTACCCAGACTCAGGTGAGAGCTTTCTTGGGCCTGACTGGGTACTACAGGAGATTTGTTAAGGGTTATGGGTCCATAGTGACTCCCTTAAATGATCTCACATCAAAGAGAATGCCCAAGAAAGTTCAGTGGACAGTTAGCTGTCAAAGGGCATTTGATGATGTCAAGCAGGCCATGTGCACTGCTCCCAATCTGCAAAGTCCTGACTATTCCAAACAATTCATTGTCCAATGAGATGCATCTGAGTTGGGGGTAGGGGCTGTGTTGTCACAACTTAATGCAGAGGGTCAGGATCAACCAGTAGCTTTTATCAGCAGAAGGTTGACCCCCAGAGAGAAACGTTGGTCAGCCATTGAGAGGGAAGCCTTTGCTGTGGTTTGGGCTCTGAAGAAGCTGAGGCCATACTTGTTTGGTACTCACTTCATTGTTCAGACAGACCATATGCCCCTCTTATGGCTAAAACAGATGAAGGGTGAAAACCCCAAACTTTTGAGGTGGTCCATTTCCCTACAGGGGATGGACTATACAGTGGAACATAGACCTGGGAATAACCATGCCAATGCAGATGGACTCTCCAGATATTTCCACCTAGAACATGAAGACTCAACTAGGAAAGGTTAGTCTCATCTCCTTACATTGGGGGGGGGGGTTGTGTAGGAAAGTAGGATCTGCTTCTTATGGTTACCCCCACTTTTTGCTTGATGTTACACTGTTTTGACTAGTCTGACTGGGATCCTGATAATCAGGACCCCAGTCTATCTGCTTTCTCCCTAAAATGTTATACCATGTACTTTGGTACACTCCAGATTGGATACTGGGGTACCCTTATAATTCCCAAGTATATGGTACCCATGTACTCAGGGCATAGGTACCCCAGAGGCCTCCCCTGGGCTGAAGCATGTATTATGCCACCCAGGAGAGGCCATGCAAAATGGAACTACAGGTCTGCCATTGTAGCCTGTGTAAGCTGGTGCTTGCACCACTTACTTTAGATATAGGTTCACTATATCTATTGGTCACTGCACTTAAAACTTATAAGTCACCCCTATAGCAGGCCTTAACAATCCTGAAGGCAGGGTGCTGGGTTTTACATTAGAGGGCGCCTCTGCATGAGCAGAGCCCCTCTGCAGCCTTTGGAGACCATTCTCCCGGGTTGTCTGTGACTCAGCCAGACATATAGGTAGAGGTGCATTATAACCTCACGGTAAATGCTATCTCGAAAGCGGCTGAAACACAATATGTCGTGTTTGGTATCAAACACCTTGGAATCATACCTCCACACCAGTAACTGGTGTGGGAGGTATGATTACACCCTTCTGAAGCAAGCTTCGTGGGGTCACTGGTCTTTCCGGGGCCAGCCTTCTCGACCTGGACAGCACAAAATGGATGCTGCTGACCAGAGACACATTTCTGTCCTCCTGCTGCTGAGCCAAGCTCAAGCAGAGGAAGGCAACACAATAGGCATCCTGTCACAGGGAGGTGTGACCACCTCCCAGACAGGATTTAGTGTATTGGGGCTGGGTGGGTGCACCTCCAAAGTACCTCAAAGTCTGCATCTGGGGCACACTTGGTGTCCCTGTGCATAGTCCAGCTCAAACCAGTTCTGGGAGCCGTTGACTCCTGCTCTGGCGCGAAACTGGACAATGGACATGGGAGTAACCTCCCCTCTGTCCTGACCCTCCCCTAGGAGGGTCCTCTGAATCTGTCCAACCCTCCCGTGGGTACATAAGGGCTTACCTGGCTGTAGGACCTTAGATTTGACGTGGACAAGATTCTGAAACAAGAAACCACTGACCTTCGACCGTCTGGACACTCTGGACTTCACTGGACTTCGACTGGGCCCGACTTCGTCCCCCTCTCCGTCCAAAGCATCGTCTGTGCCCTTGCACCATACAGGCTCTGTGCAGGACCTGTGGAGCATTAAGGACAACTGAAGAATCTCCCTTGGGATGAAGGAGTCACTCCCCTGCTTTTGCAGGCACCATAACGCAACTGACCAGTCTGCTGATCCTGAGCTCCTGCAGACTCCAAAGGCTCCAGCAACACAGGAGGTGGGTTCCAAAGTTCCTTGAGGTTGAGCTGCCCTCTCAACGAGTTTGAGGCCAGTATCCCTCGTGGGGATTGCATAACCTGAACCCCTGTGCACTGCATACTTTTGCAAGTGCATATGCTTTTTGGCAATTCCCGAGGTTGTGCATTGGACTTCATGTAGTCCTGACCCCGTGTAAAATTTCCACCAAAGAACTCCGGCCTCCTCACACCGAGTGCTCCGTGGGCTCCATTGTGTAGGTCCCTACACAATGGTAAGAGGGACCCCTCAGTGTGCTGAGGAATTTTCACCTGGCTAGGACTACTAGACTGGGTGCCCCTAATCTGTTGATGGGGGGTTCCTCTGGACAGTGGGCCCTGTGGGGTCCACTGAACTCCCTGACCTCTGCAACCCTGGGCTGACACAGGGAGGGTAGAGAGGGGCAGGTTACCTGCTCCAGACTGGGTACCACCTTGGAAGGGTCCCCTGCCATCAGGGGTGTGGCCAGGCCAGGCCTGACTACCTCTGGGGCAGTTCCTTCACAAGGGGTAGGATCAGTTCCCTGAGGAAGTTGACCCTTACCTATAGTCTGGGGGGAAGAAGACTTTTCTTCATTCCCTTTGTTCTCTGGTGGAGGAGAGTGGGCCATTCTTTCAGGCTCCACTTCTCCAAGATTTCCCTGGGGTTGGGCTGTGGCCCTCACAGCCCCACTAACTCTCTCAGGGAGGCCCAACATTCCTAAATGGGCCTGGTATTCAACTTCAGCCCAGGCTGAAATCTCCAGATCATTGCCCATCAGGCAATCTACAGGCAAGTTTGGGGACACTGCCACTCTCTTTGGGCCAGTGACCCCTCCCCACTGAGATTGACTATGGCCACGGGGTGATCTGTTCTGATACCATCAATGTTGGTCACCTGGTACTTAAACTCAGGTAAAAGCTGGTGAGGGGGGACTAGTTTCCCTGTCACCATGGTGACACTAGCCCCTGTGTCCCTGAATGCCACAGCTTTCTGACTGTTTATTAAGGGCTCCTGTCTGTACTTGCCCAAAGTATTGGGACTCATAGTAAAAGTGGCAAATCCCATGTCACCATCACAGACTGAAGAGGCCTGTGAGGGGGACCTTTCTAAACCAGGGCCCACCTCAGTTCCCCATGAGAATGCACCTACCTTTTTGGGTGCATTACTATCACCTGGGGGATTACTACTTGTAGTACCAGGAGGAGTGGTAGTATTACTTGGAGGAACATTTTCTTTATTGCTGACCTTAGGGCAAATGGGGTCATTTTTCCAGTGGCCAGGCTTCTTGCAGACATGGCAATAGGGTTTCTTTTCAGGGGAGGAAGGAGTTTGGGACCCACCCCCAGAAGAGGACTTTTGGGGCCCTGTAGGGGACTTGTCTTTTGATTTATCCCCACCTTTCTCTTGGGTCTTGGAAGAATCTTTCTTCTGGTCACCACCCTGATTCTTTGGCTTTACCCTGGTTCTGACCCATTTGTCTGCCTTCTTTCCCAATTCTTGGGGAGAGGTCAGATCAGAGTCCACCAGGTACTGGTGTAAAAGTTGGTTTTGACAATTATTAAGGATCTGCTCCCTCATAATCAAATTGTACAATCCTAAAAAGTCATGCACCTTGCTGCCATGTAACCAGCCTTCCAGAGCCTTAGTAGCACAATCTACAACGTCAACCCAGTCTTGAGTCTGTGCCTTTTGGGTATCCCTGAACTTTAACCTGTATTGTTCAGTGGTTAGGCCAAACCCATCAATCAGAGCACTCTTCAAGACTTTATAATTATCTGCATCCTCCTCTCTAACAGTGAGGAGCTTGTCTCTACCTTTGTCTGCAAAGGAGAGCCACAAGATTTCTGCCCACTGCTCCTGAGGGACCCTCTGTACCTTACAGGCCCTCTCAAGTGCAGTTATCCATTTGTGGATGTCATCCCCACTCTGATAGGGAGGGACAATCTTGCTCAGGTTCCTATGCTCATGAGTCTTTTCTCTACCACTAGGGATATTGTTGCTGCCACCATGGGGCTCTAGCCCCAACTTTCTGGAAGCTCTCTGAAGCTCCAGGGATTCCCTATCTAAGGCCAATTGCTCTCTCTTGATTCTGAGCTTAGCTCTCTCAAACTCAAGCAGTTGGCACTTCTTCTCATAAGAGGACTCCCTTTTATGAGAAGCAGAGGTCCTATGAGAAACAGAGCTCCCTACAGATGTACCAGAATGATTAGATTCCAGAGAAGGAGATCTGGATCTTCTTGGTAAACTGTTAACCCTTCCAGGTGGGGTAAAGAGAGGCCCACTGAGACCTCCTTCCTCACCTTCAGGAAGTATTGGAGTTTCCAGGTTAGAATCATTTTGATCCTCCTGGCCAGCATCAGAGTCCAGGTCATTGAGGTTTTCACTCTGGCTTTTCCTCTTCTGCTGTCCCACCCCCTTTGCCTGCCTCATCAGACCCTGGGGTCTTTCTGAGGTCATCCAAAAGCAAAGTAACTATGAGTTTTTGGGTGTTTGGGTTTTTCCCTGTCTTCAGTTTCCTTGATGCACACATGTTTCTCAATTCTTGGAATGTGAGATGGTCATACTTAGTTGGCAAGGACTCACCGACTTCAGGCCTTGAAGACATGCTAGTGTGGTGTGGTGTATGCACCTACCTACTCTAGTGGGAACTCAGACTCTCTTGAGTTGAAGAAAGGGTGTGCTAGACCCTTGACTTACCCAACTCTAAGTTCAGTAGAACTTACTTTATTCTAGACTTGATTTATATGTACCTAAGTACCTTTAGTGGTTTTCAGTTAGTCACTCACTGAGATTATCTGGTAAAACAATAGCAAGCTTGAATCCCAACCGCTGCACACCAATGTGAGAAGTTGGCCTGGTATATGCTGTCCACTAATTAAAGTGGGCACCTTGCACCAGTCCAAACGACCCTTATTGATGATTAGGTTAAAGACAACCTTTATAGAAAGCTATCCTAGTGGTAGCTGTGGAGAGCAGCCTTCAGGCTAAGTCTTGAAGGAATGTAAAGCAGCCTGTTTCACCAGTATATAACCTCCTGAATGACCAAATGAAAGGAGAACCACACAAGGTATATATAGAATATATGTATTTATTACTAAACACTCTCTACTAACCTCTTTATGAGATTAGAGAACAAGGCACACAATATTACAGTACTAGAACGACAGTAAATAGCACAATACACAGTGGGCTCCAGGGGGAGAACAAACCATATATTAAGAAAGTGGTATAACAACCACGACTTGACTAGACACAGTGCCTAGAGCACGTAGAATCGCTGGGACCCCAAGGAACCACCCAAGGTAGTGACACGGGACCCACGGAGGACGGGTGCAGTGTGGGAACACAGACGCAAGCTCCGTACCACTCTATGGGAAAGTCGCGGTTGGAAATTTAGAGTTTAAGGACACTTCGGAGAGGACTTCAAGCAAACCCTGCTAAACATGGAAGGTTCTAAGGCCAGCACCCTTGTGAGTACCAAGGTACCCGTGTTACCTAGCCCAGGGAAGCCGGGTGCATAGGGGTCAAGTGGTGTCGGAAACCCTCATCGTTTTCAATGGCGTGATGCGAAGAAGTACTGCTGCCGTGGAGAAGAAAACTGGATCGGAGATGAGAAGAACCTGAAAGCAGAGGGGACAAAGTCTGGGTCACTTCACGTGACCAGGAGCGGAGCAATCGAATGCCCACCGATGTCGGGTGCTTCAGGTGCGAAGAGGTGAAGCTTGACTGCAGACACGGGGACCAGGAGACGTCAACGATGACCAGAGTCTGCAGGCGAGCTGTCCCACAAAGGATGTCGAGTGCTGAGGGGTCAGTTTCCGGATTGGAGACCAACAAGCCTTGGCAACAGCAACCCATGCAGGAAGAGAAAAGATGCTTCTGTGAGGACCAGCAAGGTCCTGGGGCCTCCCCAAGCGATGGAGAGTCAGGGCACGTCCGGAGCAACAAGGAAAGCCCAATTAAAGTTAGAGTTGCCTTCTTGGGGACCCACAGGTCAACGGACCAGGGATCGCGAAGGGACCTCGAGAGGAATCACAAAATGGCGGCCCACGGAACACTCATTGAGTGTAGGCCGGAAATCTTCAGTGTAATTACTGCTCGGGGTCAGAGCTACAAGTAACCCAAAGCTCAGCCTCAGGGGTTTCCGGAAACCTGATGCTTCTGCAAATGGACGCTGTGCCCAGGGGTTTGGGTTGCACGGTCACCACGAGGGATATGGGCCTCAGAATTGCTGTGGGCACAGATCGACCTCTAAGACCTCCTGTGTGACAATATTCTTCGGAGTCCTCAGGAGCTTCGGAGATGCCAACCGGTCAGTTGCGTTAAAGGTGCCTGCCTTGCAGGGGAGTAACTCTTTTACTCCAAGGAAGATTCTTCAGTCATCCAGCGTAGTGTAGATCGTCGAAGTACTTGGTTTCTGTTGCAGAGTTTAGTCCAGGTAAAATCTAAAGTCCTGTAGCCAGGGGTTCCTACTTTATACCTAAGGAAGGGGTGGGACAAACTCTGGGGACCCACCTATGGGAGGGTCAGGACAGAGGGGTGCCTACACCCATGTCCTTTGTCCAGTTTTGCGCCAGAGCAGGGGCTGAGTGCCCCTGCAACAGGTTTGAGCTGGACTATGCACAGGGACACCAAATGTGCCCCCAGTGCAGACATCAAAGCACTCTGGGAGTGCACCCACCCAGCCCCAATACACTAAAGCCTGTCTGGGAGGTGGCCACACCTCCCTGTGACAGGAAACCTATTGTCAAGCCTTCCCCTGCCGGAGTTTCGTCCAGCAGCAGGAGGGCAGACTCGTGTCTGTGGCTGGCAGCATCCATTTTGTGATGCCAGGGCTCTGTGAAGCTGGTTACGGGTGTACCGGTTCTGTCATATTTCTCCCTCTAGGAGGGAGGAATCATACCTCCCACACCAGTTACTGGTGTGGAGGTATGATTCCAAGGTGTTTGACACCAAACACGACATAATTCCTAGCAGCCATTTTAAAGTTAGCATTTACCGCGAGGTTATAATGCACTTAAGAGTATATGGTTGGCTGCATCACAGATAACCCCGGAATAGTGGTTCCGAAGGCTGCAGAGGGGCTCTGCTCATGCATGGGCACCCTCTCACATAAAACCCAGTACCCTGCCTTCAGGATTGATAAGGCCTGCCATAGGGGTGCCTGATAGACTTATATGTGCAGTGATCAGGATAGATATAGTGAACCTATATCTAAGTAAGGGGTGCATGCACCACCTTACACAGGTTGCAGTAGCAGACCTGTTGTGTCATTTTGGATGGCCTCTCAGGGGTGGCATAATACATGCTGCAGCCCCTGGGAGGCCTCTGGGGTACCTATGCCCCGGGTACATAGTATACCATATACTAGGGACTCATAAGGGTACCCCAGAATCCAATCTGGAGTGTACCTAAAGTACATGCAATCAATTTAAAGGGGAAAGCAGATAGGCTGGGGTCCTGAATAGCAGGATCCCAGCCACACTAAGTCGAAAACCAGCAAAACACCAGGAAAAAAGTGGGGGCAACCATGCAGTCAGATTCCACCTTCCTACAACCACCACCAATACCACTAATACCACCACCACCACCAATACCACCTACACCACCAATACTACCACCTCCATCGCCACCAATACCACCACCATCAATACTACCACCTCCACCACCACCAATGCCACCACACATAATACCACCACCAATACCACCACCACCAATACCACCACCACCACCAATACTACCACCTCCATCGCCACCAATACCACCACCATCAATACTACCACCTCCATCACCACCATTACCACCACACATAATACCACCACCAATACCACCACCACCAATACCACCACCAATACCACCGCCACCATTACCAATACCACCACCAATACCACCACCACCAATACCAATACCACCAACACCAACACCACCACCACCAATAACACCACCACAAATACCACCATTACCACCACCACCAATACCACCACCACCAATACCATCACCACCAATACCACCACCAATACCACCACCACCATTACCAATACTACCACCAATACCACCACCAATACCACCACCACCACCAATACCACCAATACCAATACCACCACCACCAATATCACCACCACCACCAATAACACCACCACCAATACCACCACCATCACCAATACCACCACCACCACCATCAATACCTTCACCACCACCAATACCACCACCAATACCACCACCACCCCCAATACCACCACCAATACCAACACCTCCAATTCCACTGCCACCAATACCACCGCCAACAATACCATCAACAATACCACAACCACGAATACCACCACTGATTCAATACCACCACCACCACCAATACCAATACCACCGCCAATACCAATACCACTAGCACCAATACCACCAGCACCAATACCACCACCCTCACTAAAACCACCACCACCAATACCACCACCACCATCAATACCTTCACCACCACCTCAACCAATACCACCACCACCAGTACCACCACCACCACTACCACCAACACCACCAATACCATCACCAATAACACCACCAATACCACCACCACTACACCACCACCAATACCAACACCTCCAATTCTACCACCACCAATACCACCAACACCAATAGCACCACCACCAATACCACCACCAACGCCAATACCACCACCACCACCAATACCACAACCACCACCACCAATACCACCACCACCACCAATAACACCACCACCAATACCACCATTACCACCACCACCAATACCACCAGCACCACCATCAATAGCTTCACCACCACCATTACCACCACCAATATCACCACCACCAGTACCACCACCACCACCACTACAACCAACACCACCAATACCACCACCACTACACCACCACCAATACCAACACCTCTAATTACACCACCACCAATACAACCAACACCAATACCACCATGACCAATACCACAACCAACACCAATACCACCACCACCACCAATACCACAACCACCACCACCAATACCACCACCACCAATACCACTAATACCATCACCACCAATACCACCAACACCAATACCACCAACACCAATACCACCACCACCAATACCACCACCACCACCAATACCAACAGCACTACCAATACCATCAATACCACCACCAAAACCACCAAAACACCTATACCACCACCACCAATACCACCACCACCAATACCACCACCAATACCACCACCACCACCAATACCACCACCTATACCACCCCCACCAATACCACCACACCAATACCACCACCAATACCACCACCATTATCAATACCACCGCCAATACCACTACCAATACCACCACCACCAATACCACCACCACCAATACCAATGCCACCAACACCAATACCACCAATACCACCACCACCGCCAATACCACCACCAATACCACCATCACCAATACCACCTCCAATACCACCACCACCGATACCACCATCACCACCAATACCACCACCACCAATACCACCACCACCACAACCACCACCAATACCACCACCACCAATACCATGACCACCACCAATACCACCTCCACCAATACCACCACCCCCAATAACACCACCACCAATACCATCACTGATACCACAGCCACCAATACCACCACCATCAATACCTTCACCACCACCTCCACCACCACCAATACCAACACCAATACCACCACCACTACTATCACCACCAATACCACCATCACCACCAATACCACCACCACAATACCACCACCAATACCAAGACCTCCAATTCCACAGTCACCACTACCACCCCCACCAATACCACTGCCACCAATACCACCACCACCAATACCACCTCCAATTCAATACCACTACCACCAATACTACCGCCAATACCAATACCACCAGCACCAATACCACCACCACCAATTCCACCAATACCACCACTACCAATACCACCACCACCACTAAAACCACCAATACTGTTACCACCAATACCACTACCACCACCAATACCACCACCACCAATACCACCACCACCAATACCACCACCACCATCACCACCAATGCCACCACCACCACCAATACCACCACCATTACCACCACCTTCAATACCACCACTACCAATATCACCATCACCAATACCATCACCACCACCACTACCACCACCAATACCAACTCCAATACCACTACCACCACCACCACCACTATCACCACCTCCACCAATACCACCACCAATACCACCACCACCAATACCACCACCAATACCAACACCTCCAATTCCACTGCCACCAATACCACCCCCACCAGTACCACCAACAATACCACCACCACCAATACCACCACCACCACCACTACCACCACCAATACCACCTCCAATTAAACACCACCACCACCAATTCCAATTCCACTCCCAATACCAATACCACCACCACCAATACCACCACCACCAATACTACCAATACCAATACCACCACTACCAATACCACCAATACCACCACCACCACTAATACCACCACAACCACAACCACCACCAAGACCATCACCACCACCAATACCACCACCACCAATACCACTAATACCACCAACACCACCAACACCAATACCACCAACACTTCCAATACCAATACCACCACCACCAATACCAACAGCTCTACCAATACCACCAATACCACCACCAGAACACCTATACCACCATCACCAATACCACCACCACCAATACCACCACCTATACCACCACCTATACCACCACCACCAATACCACCACCATCAATACCACCACCACCATTACCAATACAACTGCCAATACCACTACCAATACCACCACCACCAATACCACCACCACCAACAACAATACCACCACCACCACCACTAATACCACCACCACCACCACCAATACCACCATCACCAATACCACGACCACCAATACTATGACCAATACTACCATCACCACCAATACCACCACCAATACCACCACCAATACCACCATCACCAAAACCACCATCACCACCAATACCACCACCACCAATACCACCACCACCAATGCCACCACCTCCAATACCATTACCACCAATACCATTACCACCACCAATACCTCCTCCACCAATACCACCACCCCCAATAACACCAATACCAATACCACCACTGATACCACCACCACCAATACCAACACCAATACCACCACTACCACCGCCACTACTATCACCACAAATACCACCACCACAATACCACCACCAATATCAAGACCTCCAATTCCACGGCCACCAATACCACCCCCCACCAATACCACCAACAATATCACCACCACCAATACCACCACCAATACCACCTCCAATTCAATACTACTACCACCAATACCACCGCCAATATTAATACCACCAGCACCAATACCACCACCACCAATACCACCACTACCAATACCACCACCACCACTAATACCACCACCACCAATACCGTCACCACCAATACCACTACCACCACCAATACCACAACCACCAATTCCAATACCACCACCAATACCACCACCACCAATACCACCACCACCAATACCACCATCGCCACCAATGCCACCACCACCACCAAAACCACCACCATTACCATCACCTCCAATACCATCACTACCAATATCACCATCACCAATACCACCACCAATACCACCACCACCACCACTACCACCACCAATACCAACACCAATACCAACACCACTACCACCACCACCACTGCCACCATCACCACCAATACCACCACCAATACCACCACCACCACCAATACCATCACCAATACCAACACCTCCAATTCCACCGCCACCAATACCACCGCCACCAGTACCACCAACAATACCACCACCACCAATCCCACCACCACCACCACCAATACCACCACCAATACCACCTCCAATTAAACACCACCACCACCAATACCACCGCCAATACCAATACCACCACCACCAATACCACCACCACCAATACCACCAATACCAATACCACCACTACCAATACCACCAATACCACCACCACCACTAATACCACCACCAACAATACCACCACCAATACTATCACCACCAAAACTACCACCACCACCAATAGCATTCCCACTATTACCACCACCAATACCACCACCACCAGTACCACCACCAATACCACCATCACCACCAATGCCACCACGATCACCAATACCTCCACCAATACCACCACCTCCACTACCACCACCACCAATACCACCACCACCAATACCACCACCACTAATACCACCACTAATACCAACACCTCCAATTCCACCACCACCAATACCACCACCACCAATACCACCACCACCAATACCACCACCAATACCACCACCGCCACCAATATGAATACCACCGCCAATACCACCACCACCAATACCACCACCACCAATACCATCACCACTACCAATACCACCACCACCACCAATACCAGCACCACCACCAATACCATTATCACTACCACCACAAATACCACCACCAACACCAATGCCACCTTCACCAATACCACCAGCACCACCAATAACACCACCACCAATTCCACCATTACCACCACCACCACCACCAATACCACCATCAATACCTTCACCACCACCAATACCACCACCTATACCATCACCACCACTACCACCACCACCCCCAACACCACCACCAATACCACCACCAATACCAACACCTCCAATTCCACTGCCACCAATACCACCAATACCACCAACAATACCACCACCACCGATTCAATACCACCACCACCAATACCAATACCACCAGCACCAATACCACCACAACCAATACCAATACCACCACCACCAATACCACCACCACCACTACAACCACCACCACCAATACCACCACCACAATACCACCACCAATACCACCACCAATAACAATACCACCACCACCAATAACACCGCCAACACCAATACCACCACCACTACCACCAATACCACCAATACCACTAATACCACCACCACCAATACCACCAACACCAACACCACCAATACCAACACCACCAATACCAACACCACCACCAAATACCAACACCACTACCAATACCACCAATACCACAACCAATACCACCAAAACCACCTATACCACCACCACCAATACCACCACCACAAATACCACCACCATCAATACTACCACCTCCACCACCACCAATACCACTACCAATAATACCACCACTTATACCACCACCACCATACCACCACCACCAATACCACCACCACCTCCACCAATACCAACACCACCACCACCAATACCACTACCAATACCACCACCACCACTACCACCACCACACCCAATACCACCACCAAAACCAACACCTCCAATTCCACCACCACCAATACCACCAATAATACCACCACCACCAATTCCACCACCAATACCACCACCGATTCAATACCACCACCACCAATACCACCGCCAATATCACTAGCACCAATACCACCATCACCAATACCAATGCCACCACCACCAATACCACCACCACCACTAATACCACCACCACCAATACCACCACTACCAATACCACCACCACCATCAATACCTCCACTACCACCACCACCAATACCATCAAAATTACCACCAACACCTCTACCACCACCAATACCACCACCACCACCAATACCACCACTGCAATACCTCCACCAATACCAACACCTCCAATTCAAACACCACCAATAATACCACCACCACCAATTCCACCACCAATACCACCACCGATTCAATACCACCAATACCACCGCCAATACCACTAGCACCAATACCACCATCACCAATACCAATGCCACCACCACCACCAATACCACCACCACCACTAATACCACCACCACCAATACCACCACTACCAATACCACCACCACCATCAATACCTCCACTACCAGCACCACCAATACCACCAAAATTACCACGAACACCTCTACCACCACCACCACCACCACCAATACCACCACCACAATACCTCCACCAATACCAACACCTCCAATTCCACGGCCACCAATACCATACCACTAATACCACCAACACCACTACCACCACCAATACCACCACCACTAATACCACCACCAATGCCAACACCTCCAATTCCACCACCACCAATACCACCACCAATTCAATACCGCCACCACCAATATGAATACCACCGCCAATACCACCACCACCAATACCACCACCACCAATACCAGCACCACCACCACCACCAATACCATTACCACCACCACCACCAATACTACCACCAACACCAATGCCACCTTCACCAATTCCACCAGCACCACCAATAACACCACCACCAATACCATCATTACCACCACCACCACCACCAATACCACCAACACCACCACCATCAATACCTTCACCACCACTAATACCACCACCAATACCATCACCACCACTACCACCACCACCCCCAATACCACCACCAATACCAACACCTCCAATTCCACTGCCACCAATACCACCACCACCAAAACCACCAACAATACCACCACCACCAATACCACCAATACCACCATCACCAAAACCACCACCAATACCACCACCACCAATGCCACCACCTCCAATAACATTACCACCACCACCACCAATACCATTACCACCACCAATACCTCCTCCACCAATACCACCACCCCAATAATACCACTACCAATACCACCACTGATACCACCACCACCAATACCAATACCACCACTACCACCACCACTACTATCACCACCAATACCACCACCACCACCAATACCACCACCAATATCAAGACCTCCAATTCCACATCCGCCAATACCACCCCCACCAATACCACCAACAATATCACCACCACCAATACCACCTCCAATTCAATACTACTACCACCAATTCCACCGCCACTATTAATACCACCAGCACCAATACCACCAGCACCAATACCACCACTACCAATACCACCACCACCACTAATACCACCACCACCAATACCACCACCAATACCGTCACCACCAATAACACTACCACCACCAATACCACCACCACCAATACCAATACCACCACCAATACCACCACCAATACCACCACCACCAATACCACCATCACCACCAATGCCACCACCAATACCACCACCATTACCATCACCTCCAATACCACCACTACCAATATCACCATCACCAATACCACCACCAATACCACCACCACTACCACCACCACTACCAATACCACCACCACTACCACCACCACCACTATCACCATCACCACCAATACCACCACCACCACCAATACCACCACCAATACCACCACCAATACCACCACCACCGCCAATACCACCACCAATACCACCATCACCAATACCACCTCCAATACCACCACCACCGATACCACCATCACCACCAATACCACCACCACCAATACCACCACCACCACAACCACCACCAATACCACCACCACCAATACCATGACCACCACCAATACCACCTCCACCAATACCACCACCCCCAATAACACCACCACCAATACCATCACTGATACCACAGCCACCAATACCACCACCATCAATACCTTCACCACCACCTCCACCACCACCAATACCAACACCAATACCACCACTACCACCACCACTACTATCACCACCAATACCACCATCACCACCAATACCACCACCACAATACCACCACCAATACCAAGACCTCCAATTCCACAGTCACCACTACCACCCCCACCAATACCACCAATACCACTGCCACCAATACCACCACCACCAATACCACCTCCAATTCAATACCACTACCACCAATACTACCGCCAATACCAATACCACCAGCACCAATACCACCACCACCAATTCCACCAATACCACCACTACCAATACCACCACCACCACTAAAACCACCAATACTGTTACCACCAATACCACTACCACCACCAATACCACCACCACCAATACCACCACCACCAATACCACCACCACCATCACCACCAATGCCACCACCACCACCAATACCACCACCATTACCACCACCTTCAATACCACCACTACCAATATCACCATCACCAATACCACCACCACCACCACCACTACCACCACCAATACCAACTCCAATACCACTACCACCACCACCACCACTATCACCACCTCCACCAATACCACCACCAATACCACCACCACCAATACCACCACCAATACCAACACCTCCAATTCCACTGCCACCAATACCACCCCCACCAGTACCACCAACAATACCACCACCACCAATACCACCACCACCACCACTACCACCACCAATACCACCTCCAATTAAACACCACCACCACCAATTCCAATTCCACTCCCAATACCAATACCACCACCACCAATACCACCACCACCAATACTACCAATACCAATACCACCACTACCAATACCACCAATACCACCACCACCACTAATACCACCACAACCAATACCACCACCAATACCATCACCACCACCAATACCACCACCACCAATACCACTAATACCACCAACACCACCAACACCAATACCACCAACACTTCCAATACCAATACCACCACCACCAATACCAACAGCTCTACCAATACCACCAATACCACCACCAGAACACCTATACCACCATCACCAATACCACCACCACCAATACCACCACCTATACCACCACCTATACCACCACCACCAATACCACCACCATCAATACCACCACCACCATTACCAATACAACTGCCAATACCACTACCAATACCACCACCACCAATACCACCACCACCAACAACAATACCACCACCACCACTAATACCACCACCACCACCACCAATACCACCATCACCAATACCACGACCACCAATACTATGACCAATACTACCATCACCACCAATACCACCACCAATACCATCACCAAAACCACCATCACCACCAATACCACCACCACCAATACCACCACCACCAATGCCACCACCTCCAATACCATTACCACCAATACCATTACCACCACCAATACCTCCTCCACCAATACCACCACCCCCAATAACACCAATACCAATACCACCACTGATACCACCACCACCAATACCAACACCAATACCACCACTACCACCGCCACTACTATCACCACAAATACCACCACCACAATACCACCACCAATATCAAGACCTCCAATTCCACGGCCACCAATACCACCCCCACCAATACCACCAACAATATCACCACCACCAATACCACCACCAATACCACCTCCAATTCAATACTACTACCACCAATACCACCGCCAATATTAATACCACCAGCACCAATACCACCACCACCAATACCACCACTACCAATACCACCACCACCACTAATACCACCACCACCAATACCGTCACCACCAATACCACTACCACCACCAATACCACAACCACCAATTCCAATACCACCACCAATACCACCACCACCAATACCACCACCACCAATACCACCATCGCCACCAATGCCACCACCACCACCAAAACCACCACCATTACCATCACCTCCAATACCATCACTACCAATATCACCATCACCAATACCACCACCAATACCACCACCACCACCACTACCACCACCAATACCAACACCAATACCAACACCACTACCACCACCACCACTGCCACCATCACCACCAATACCACCACCAATACCACCACCACCACCAATACCACCACCAATACCAACACCTCCAATTCCACCGCCACCAATACCACCACCACCAGTACCACCAACAATACCACCACCACCAATCCCACCACCACCACCAATACCACCACCAATACCACCTCCAATTAAACACCACCACCACCAATACCACCGCCAATACCAATACCACCACCACCAATACCACCACCACCAATACCACCAATACCAATACCACCACTACCAATACCACCAATACCACCACCACCACTAATACCACCACCAACAATACCACCACCAATACTATCACCACCAAAACTACCACCACCACCAATAGCATTCCCACTATTACCACCACCAATACCACCACCACCAGTACCACCACCAATACCACCATCACCACCAATGCCACCACGATCACCAATACCTCCACCAATACCACCACCTCCACTACCACCACCACCAATACCACCACCACCAATACCACCACCACTAATACCACCACTAATACCAACACCTCCAATTCCACCACCACCAATACCACCACCACCAATACCACCACCACCAATACCACCACCACCAATACCACCACCAATACCACCACCGCCACCAATACGAATACCACCGCCAATACCACCACCACCAATACCACCACCACCAATACCATCACCACTACCAATACCACCACCACCACCAATACCAGCACCACCACCAATACCATTATCACTACCACCACAAATACCACCACCAACACCAATGCCACCTTCACCAATACCACCAGCACCACCAATAACACCACCACCAATTCCATCATTACCACCACCACCACCACCAATACCACCATCAATACCTTCACCACCACCAATACCACCACCTATACCATCACCACCACTACCACCACCCCCCAACACCACCACCAATACCACCACCAATACCAACACCTCCAATTCCACTGCCACCAATACCACCAATACCACCAACAATACCACCACCACCGATTCAATACCACCACCACCAATACCAATACCACCAGCACCAATACCACCACAACCAATACCAATACCACCACCACCAATACCACCACCACCACTACAACCACCACCACCAATACCACCACCACAATACCACCACCAAAACCACCACCAATAACAATACCACCACCACCAATAACACCGCCAACACCAATACCACCACCACTACCACCAATACCACCAATACCACTAATACCACCACCACCAATACCACCAACACCAACACCACCAATACCAACACCACCAATACCAACACCACCAATACCAACACCACCACCAATACCAACACCACTACCAATACCACCAATACCACAACCAATACCACCAAAACCACCTATACCACCACCACCAATACCACCACCACAAATACCACCACCATCAATACTACCACCTCCACCACCACCAATACCACTACCAATAATACCACCACTTATACCACCACCACCATACCACCACCACCACCAATACCACCACCACCTCCACCAATACCAACACCACCACCACCAATACCACTACCAATACCACCACCACCACTACCACCACCACACCCAATACCACCACCAAAACCAACACCTCCAATTCCACCACCACCAATACCACCAATAATACCACCACCACCAATTCCACCACCAATACCACCACCGATTCAATACCACCACCACCAATACCACCGCCAATATCACTAGCACCAATACCACCATCACCAATACCAATGCCACCACCACCAATACCACCACCACCACTAATACCACCACCACCAATACCACCACTACCAATACCACCACCACCATCAATACCTCCACTACCACCACCACCAATACCATCAAAATTACCACCAACACCTCTACCACCACCAATACCACCACCACCACCAATACCACCACCGCAATACCTCCACCAATACCAACACCTCCAATTCAAACACCACCAATAATACCACCACCACCAATTCCACCACCAATACCACCACCGATTCAATACCACCAATACCACCGCCAATACCACTAGCACCAATACCACCATCACCAATACCAATGCCACCACCACCACCAATACCACCACCACCACTAATACCACCACCACCAATACCACCACTACCAATACCACCACCACCATCAATACCTCCACTACCAGCACCACCAATACCACCAAAATTACCACGAACACCTCTACCACCACCACCACCACCACCAATACCACCACCACAATACCTCCACCAATACCAACACCTCCAATTCCACGGCCACCAATACCATACCACTAATACCACCAACACCACTACCACCACCAATACCACCACCACTAATACCACCACCAATGCCAACACCTCCAATTCCACCACCACCAATACCACCACCAATTCAATACCCCCACCACCAATATGAATACCACCGCCAATACCACCACCACCAATACCACCACCACCAATACCAGCACCACCACCACCACCAATACCATTACCACCACCACCACCAATACTACCACCAACACCAATGCCACCTTCACCAATTCCACCAGCACCACCAATAACACCACCACCAATACCATCATTACCACCACCACCACCACCAATACCACCAACACCACCACCATCAATACCTTCACCACCACTAATACCACCACCAATACCATCACCACCACTACCACCACCACCCCCAATACCACCACCAATACCAACACCTCCAATTCCACTGCCACCAATACCACCACCACCAAAACCACCAACAATACCACCACCACCAATACCACCAATACCACCATCACCAAAACCACCACCAATACCACCACCACCAATGCCACCACCTCCAATAACATTACCACCACCACCACCAATACCATTACCACCACCAATACCTCCTCCACCAATACCACCACCCCCAATAATACCACTACCAATACCACCACTGATACCACCACCACCAATACCAATACCACCACTACCACCACCACTACTATCACCACCAATACCACCACCACCACCAATACCACCACCAATATCAAGACCTCCAATTCCACATCCGCCAATACCACCCCCACCAATACCACCAACAATATCACCACCACCAATACCACCTCCAATTCAATACTACTACCACCAATTCCACCTCCACTATTAATACCACCAGCACCAATACCACCAGCACCAATACCACCACTACCAATACCACCACCACCACTAATACCACCACCACCAATACCACCACCAATACCGTCACCACCAATAACACTACCACCACCAATACCACCACCACCAATACCAATACCACCACCAATACCACCACCAATACCACCACCACCAATACCACCATCACCACCAATGCCACCACCAATGCCACCACCAATACCACCACCATTACCATCACCTCCAATACCACCACTACCAATATCACCATCACCAATACCACCACCAATACCACCACCACTACCACCACCACTACCAATACCACCACCACTACCACCACCACCACTATCACCATCACCACCAATACCACCACCACCACCAATACCACCACCAATACCAACACTTCCAATTCCACCACCACCAATACCACCCCCACCAGTACCACCCCCACCAGTACCACCACCAATACCACCACCAATACCACCTCCAATTAAACACCACCACCACCAATACCACCACCACCACCAATACCAATAACACCACCACCAATACCACCACCACCACTAATACCACCACCAACAATACCACCACCAATACTATCACCACCAAAACCACCACCACCACCAATAGCATTACCACTAATACCACCACCAATACCACCACCACCAGTACCACCACCAATACCACCACCACCAATACCACCATCACCACCAATATCACCACCACCACTACTACCACCACACCACTACCACCACCAATACCACCACCACCAATACCAGCACCACTAATACCACCACCAATACCAACACCTCCAATTCCACCGCCACCAATACCACCACCAATACCACCACCACCACCAATACCACCACCAATTCCATACTGTCACCACCAATACGAATACCACCACCAATACCACCACCACCAATACCACCACCACTACCAATACCATCACCACCAATAACAGCACCACCACCATTACCACCACCACCACAAATACCACCACCAACAACAATGCCACCTTCACCAATACCACCAGCACCACCAATAACACCACCACCAATTCTACCATTACCACCACCACCACCACCAATACCACCAACACCACCACCATCAATACCTTCACCACCACCAATACCACCACCTATACCATCACCACCACTACCACCACCACCCCCAACACCACCACCGATACCACCACCAATACTAACACCTCCAATTCCACTGCCACCAATACCACCAACAGTACCACCACCACCAATACCACCACCGATTCAATACCACCACCACCAATACCAATACCACTGCCAATTTTAATACCACCAGCACCAATACCACCACCACCATTACCAATACCACCACCACCAATACCACCACCACCAATACCACCACCACCACTACCACCACCACCACCAATACCACCACCACCACCAATACCACCACCACAATACCACCACCAATACCAATACCACCACCACCAATAACACCGCCAATACCAATACCACCACCATTACCATCACCTCCAATACCACCACTACCAATATCACCATCACCAATACCACCACCAATACCACCACCACTACCACCACCAATACCAATACCACCACCACTACCACCACCACCACTATCACCATCACCACCAATACCACCACCACCACCAATACCACCACCAATACCAACACTTCCAATTCCACCACCACCAATACCACCCCCACCAGTACCACCCCCACCAGTACCACCACCAATACCACCACCAATACCACCTCCAATTAAACACCACCACCACCAATACCACCACCACCACCAATACCAATAACACCACCACCAATACCACCACCACCACTAATACCACCACCAACAATACCACCACCAATACTAACACCACCAAAACCACCACCACCACCAATAGCATTACCACTAATACCACCACCAATACCACCACCACCAGTACCACCACCAATACCACCACCACCAATACCACCATCACCACCAATATCACCACCACCAATACCAACACCACTACTACCACCACACCACTACCACCACCAATACCACCACCACCAATACCAGCACCACTAATACCACCACCAATACCAACACCTCCAATTCCACCGCCACCAATACCACCACCAATACCACCACCACCACCAATACCACCACCAATTCCATACTGTCACCACCAATACGAATACCACCACCAATACCACCACCACCAATACCACCACCACCAATACCACCACCACTACCAATACCATCACCACCAATAACAGCACCACCACCATTACCACCACCACCACAAATACCACCACCAACAACAATGCCACCTTCACCAATACCACCAGCACCACCAATAACACCACCACCAATTCTACCATTACCACCACCACCACCACCAATACCACCAACACCACCACCATCAATACCTTCACCACCACCAATACCACCACCTATACCATCACCACCACTACCACCACCACCCCCAACACCACCACCGATACCACCACCAATACTAACACCTCCAATTCCACTGCCACCAATACCACCAACAGTACCACCACCACCAATACCACCACCGATTCAATACCACCACCACCAATACCAATACCACTGCCAATTTTAATACCACCAGCACCAATACCACCACCACCAATACCAATACCACCACCACCAATACCACCACCACCAATACCACCACCACCACTACCACCACCACCACCAATACCACCACCACCACCAATACCACCACCACAATACCACCACCAATACCAATACCACCACCACCAATAACACCGCCAATACCAATACCACCACCATTACCATCACCTCCAATACCACCACTACCAATATCACCATCACCAATACCACCACCAATACCACCACCACTACCACCACCACTACCAATACCACCACCACTACCACCACCACCACTATCACCATCACCACCAATACCACCACCACCACCAATACCACCACCAATACCAACACTTCCAATTCCACCACCACCAATACCACCCCCACCAGTACCACCCCCACCAGTACCACCACCAATACCACCACCAATACCACCTCCAATTAAACACCACCACCACCAATACCACCACCACCACCAATACCAATAACACCACCACCAATACCACCACCACCACTAATACCACCACCAACAATACCACCACCAATACTATCACCACCAAAACCACCACCACCACCAATAGCATTACCACTAATA
This sequence comes from Calotriton arnoldi, assembly GCA_963921515.1. Classification (NCBI taxonomy): domain Eukaryota; kingdom Metazoa; phylum Chordata; class Amphibia; order Caudata; family Salamandridae; genus Calotriton; species Calotriton arnoldi. The sequence goes on from CAWUFW010013230.1 coordinate 244,657, forward strand.
CCACCACCAATACCACCACCACCAGTACCACCACCAATACCACCACCACCAATACCACCATCACCACCAATATCACCACCACCAATACCAACACCACTACTACCACCACACCACTACCACCACCAATACCACCACCACCAATACCAGCACCACTAATACCACCACCAATACCAACACCTCCAATTCCACCGCCACCAATACCACCACCAATACCACCACCACCACCAATACCACCACCAATTCCATACTGTCACCACCAATACGAATACCACCACCAATACCACCACCACCAATACCACCACCACCAATACCACCACCACTACCAATACCATCACCACCAATAACAGCACCACCACCATTACCACCACCACCACAAATACCACCACCAACAACAATGCCACCTTCACCAATACCACCAGCACCACCAATAACACCACCACCAATTCTACCATTACCACCACCACCACCACCAATACCACCAACACCACCACCATCAATACCTTCACCACCACCAATACCACCACCTATACCATCACCACCACTACCACCACCACCCCCAACACTACCACCGATACCACCACCAATACTAACACCTCCAATTCCACTGCCACCAATACCACCAACAGTACCACCACCACCAATACCACCACCGATTCAATACCACCACCACCAATACCAATACCACTGCCAATTTTAATACCACCAGCACCAATACCACCACCACCAATACCAATACCACCACCACCAATACCACCACCACCAATACCACCACCACCACTACCACCACCACCACCAATACCACCACCACCACCAATACCACCACCACAATACCACCACCAATACCAATACCACCACCACCAATAACACCGCCAATACCAATACCACCACCATTACCATCACCTCCAATACCACCACTACCAATATCACCATCACCAATACCACCACCAATACCACCACCACTACCACCACCACTACCAATACCACCACCACTACCACCACCACCACTATCACCATCACCACCAATACCACCACCACCACCAATACCACCACCAATACCAACACTTCCAATTCCACCACCACCAATACCACCCCCACCAGTACCACCCCCACCAGTACCACCACCAATACCACCACCAATACCACCTCCAATTAAACACCACCACCACCAATACCACCACCACCACCAATACCAATAACACCACCACCAATACCACCACCACCACTAATACCACCACCAACAATACCACCACCAATACTATCACCACCAAAACCACCACCACCACCAATAGCATTACCACTAATACCACCACCAATACCACCACCACCAGTACCACCACCAATACCACCACCACCAATACCACCATCACCACCAATATCACCACCACCAATACCAACACCACTACTACCACCACACCACTACCACCACCAATACCACCACCACCAATACCAGCACCACTAATACCACCACCAATACCAACACCTCCAATTCCACCGCCACCAATACCACCACCAATACCACCACCACCACCAATACCACCACCAATTCCATACTGTCACCACCAATACGAATACCACCACCAATACCACCACCACCAATACCACCACCACCAATACCACCACCACTACCAATACCATCACCACCAATAACAGCACCACCACCATTACCACCACCACCACAAATACCACCACCAACAACAATGCCACCTTCACCAATACCACCAGCACCACCAATAACACCACCACCAATTCTACCATTACCACCACCACCACCACCAATACCACCAACACCACCACCATCAATACCTTCACCACCACCAATACCACCACCTATACCATCACCACCACTACCACCACCACCCCCAACACCACCACCGATACCACCACCAATACTAACACCTCCAATTCCACTGCCACCAATACCACCAACAGTACCACCACCACCAATACCACCACCGATTCAATACCACCACCACCAATACCAATACCACTGCCAATTTTAATACCACCAGCACCAATACCACCACCACCAATACCAATACCACCACCACCAATACCACCACCACCAATACCACCACCACCACTACCACCACCACCACCAATACCACCACCACCACCAATACCACCACCACAATACCACCACCAATACCACCACCAATACCAATACCACCACCACCAATAACACCGCCAATACCAATACCACCACCACCACCACAAATACCACCACCACCAATACCACTAATACCACCACCACCAATACCACCACCACCAATACCACCAACACCACCAATACCAACACCACCAATACCACCACCACCACCAATACCAACACCACTACCAATACCACCAATACCACAACCAATACCACCAAAACCACCTATACCACCACCACCAATACCACCAGCACAAATACCACCACCATCAATACTACCACCTCCACCACCACCAATAATACCACCACCACCATCTATACCACCATACCACCACCACCAATACCACCACCAATACCAACACCACCAATACCACTACCACCACCAATACCACCACCAATACCACCACCGATTCAATACCACCACCACCAATACCACCGCCAATACCACTAGCACCAATACCACCATCACCAATACCAATGCCACCACCACCAATACCACCACTAATACCACCACCATCAATACCACCACTACCAATACCACCACCACCATCAATACCTCCACTACCAGCACCACCAATACCACCAAAATTACCACCAACACCTCTACCACCACCAATACCACCACCACCACCAATACCACCACCACAATACCTCCACCAATACCAACACCTCCAATTCCACGGCCACCAATACCATACCACTAATACCACCAACACCACTACCACCACCAATACCACCACCAATGCCAACACCTCCAATTCCAATTCCACCGCCACCAATACCACCACCAATACCACCACCACCAACACCACCACCACCACCAATACCACCACCAATTCAATACCGCCAATACGAATACCACCGCCAATACCACCACCACCAATACCACCTCCGCCAATACCACCACCGCCAATACCACCACCACTACCAATACCACCACCACCAATACCAGCACCACCACCAATACCATTACCACCACCACCACCACCACCAATGCTACCACCAACACCAATGCCACCTTCACCAATTCCACCAGCACCACCAATAACACCACCACCAATACCACCATTACCACCACCACCACCATCAATACCACCAACACCACCACCATCAATACCTTCACCACCACTAATACCACCACCAATACCATCACCACCACTACCACCACCACCCCCAATACCACCACCAATACCAACACCTCCAATTCCACTGCCACCAATACCACCACCACCAATACCACCACCACCACTACCACCACCACCACCAATACCACCACCACCACCACCAATACCACCACCACAATACCACCACCAATACCACCACCAATACCAATACCACCACCACCAATAACACCGCCAATACCAATACCACCACCACAAATACCACCACCACCAATACCACTAATACCACCACCACCAATACCACCACCACCAATACCACCAACACCCCCAATACCAACACCACCAATACCACCACCACCACCAATACCAACAGCACTACCAATACCACCAATACCACAACCAATACCACCAAAACCACCTATACCACCACCACCAATACCACCAGCACAAATACCACCACCATCAATACTACCACCTCCACCACCACCAATAATACCACCACCACCATCTATACCACCACCACCAATACCACCACCAATACCAACACCACCAATACCACTACCACCATCAATACAACCACCAATACCACCACCGATTCAATACCACCACCACCACCAATACCACCGCCAATACCACTAGCACCAATACCACCATCACCAATACCAATGCCACCACCACCAATACCACCACTAATACCACCACCACCAATACCACCACTACCAATACCACCACCACCATCAATACCTCCACTACCTGCACCACCAATACCACCAAAATTACCACCAACACCTCTACCACCACCAATACCACCACCACCACCAATACCACCACCACAATACCTCCACCAATACCAACACCTCCAATTCCACGGCCACAAATACCATACCACTAATACCACCAACACCACTACCACCACCAATACCACCACCACTAATACCACCACCAATGCCAACACCTCCAATTCCACCGCCACCAATACCACCACCAATACCACCACCACCACCACCAATACCACCACCAATTCAATACCGCCAATACGAATACCACTGCCAATACCACCACCACCAATACCACCACCGCCAATACCACCACCACCAATACCACCACCACTACCAATACCACCACCACCAATACCAGCACCACCACCAATACCATTACCACCACCACCACCACCACCAATGCTACCACCAACACCAATGCCACCTTCACCAATTCCACCAGCAACACCAATAACACCACCACCAATACCACCATTACCACCACCACCACCATCAATACCACCAACACCACCACCATCAATACCTTCACCACCACTAATACCACCACCAATACCATCACCACCACTACCACCACCACCCCCAATACCACCACCAATACCAACACCTCCAATTCCACTGCCACCAATACCACCACCACCAATCCCACCACCAATACCACCACCAATACCACCACTGATTCAATCCCACCATCACCAATGCCAATACCACCGCCAATTCCAATACCACCAGCACCAATACCACCACCACAAATAACACCACCACCACTAATACCACCACCACCACCAATACCACCACCACAATACCACCACCAATACCAAGACCTCCAGTTCCACTGCCACCAATACCACCACCACCAATACCACCAACACCAATACCACCACCACCACCAATACCACCACCAACACCAATACCACCACCACCAATAACACCGCCAATACCAATATCACCACCACCACTGTAGGAGAGTAGGATCTGCTTCTTATAGTTACCACCACTTTTTGCTGATGTTTCACTGTTTTTCGACTTAGCCAGACTGAGGCCCTGCTAATCAGGACCCCAGTCTATCTGCTTTCTACTCTAAATTGATTGTATGTACTTTAGGTACACTCCAGATTGGATTCTGGGGTACCCTTGTGAGTCCCTAGTATATGGTATACTATGTACCCAGGGCATAGGTACCCCAGAGGCCTACCAGGGGCTGCAGCATGTATTGTGCCACCCCTGGGAAGCCTGTTAAAATGACACAACAGGTCTGCTACAGCAGCCTGTGTAAGGTGGTATATGCACCCCTTACTGAGATATAGGTTCCCTATATCTCTCCATATCACTGCACATGTAAACCTATCAGTCACCCCTATGGCAGGCCTTAACAATCCTGAAGGCAGGGTGCTGGGTTCCATGTGAGAGGGTGCTCATGCATGAGCAGAGCCCCTCTGCAGCTTTGGGAATCTTCATTCCGGGGTTGTTTGTGATGCAGCCAGACCATATACTCTTAAGTGCATTATGACCTCGCGGTAAATGCTAACTTGAGAATGGCTGCATAGAAATATGTTGTGTTTGGTGTCAAACACCTTGGAATCATACCTCCACCCCAGTAACTGGGGTGGGAGGTATGATCCCACCCTACTAGAGGGAGAAACATGGCACCACCGGTATACCCAGTACCAGCCTAACAGAACCCTGGCATCACAAAATGGATGCTGCAGCCAGCGACACGAGTCTGCCCTCCTGCTGCTGGACGAAACTCCGGCAGGGGAGGCCTGGACAATAGGTTTCCTGTCACAGGGAGGTGTGACCACCTCCCAGACAGGCTTTAGTGTATTGGGGCTGGGTGGGTGCACTCCAAGAGTGCTTTGAAGTCTGCACTGGGGGCACATTTGGTGTCCCTGTGCATAGTCCAGCTCAAACCGGTTGCAGGGGCTTCCAGCCCCAGCTCTGGCGCGAAACTGGACAAAGGAAATGGGTGTAGCCACCCTTCTTTCCTGACCCTCCCATAGGTGGGTCCCCAGAGTTTGTCCCACCACTTCCTTGGGTATAAAGTAGGAACCCCTGACTACAGGACTTTAGATTACACCTGGACAAAACTCTGACACAGAAACCAAGTACTTCAACGATCTGCACTACGCTGGATAACTGAAGAATCTCCCTTGGAGTAAAGAGTTACTTCCCTGCAAGGCAGGTACCTTTATTGCAACTGACTGGTTGGCATCTCTGAAGCTCCGACGGACTCCAAAGAATATTGCCACACAGGAGGTGGGTTTTCCGAGGTCTTGGAGGTCGATCAGTGCCCACAGCAAGTCTGAGGCCTGTATCCCTCGTGGTGACCGTGCAACCTGAACCCCTGGGCACCGCGTCACTTTGCAGAAGCATCAGCTTTGCGGCAACCCCTGAGGCTGAGCTTTGGGTTACTTGTAGCCCTGACCTCGAGCAGTGATCACACTGAAGATTGCAGGCCTACACTCAACGAGTGTTCCGTGGGTTGCCATTTTGTGATTCCTCTTGAGGTCCCTTTGCGATCCCTGGTTCGTTGACCTGTGGGTCCCCAAGAAGGCAACTCTAACTTTGATTGGGCTTCCCTGGTTGCTCCAGATGTGCCCTGACTCTCCATCGCTTGGGGAGTCCCCAAGACCTTGCTGGTCCACACAGAAGCCTCTTTTCTCTTCCTGCATGGGTTGCTGTTGCCAAGGTTTGTTGTGTTCAATCCGAGCACCGACACCCCAGCACTCGACATCCTTCGTGGGACAGCTAGAATCCGGCTCCTGGTCATCCTTGACGTCTCCGGGACCCCGTGGCTACAGAAGCACCCGACATCGGTGGGCATTCGATTGCTCCGCTCCTGGTCACTGGCTAGTGACCCAGACTCTGTCCCCTCTGCTCTCAGGTTCTTCACATCTTCGATCCAGGCTTGGATCACACTGGACACTTTTCTCCTTCACGGCAGCAGCACTTTGCAGCAGATCGCCATTGAAATCAACGACGATTCCCGACACCCTTTGACACCTATGCACCTGGCTTCCCTGGGTGAGGTAACTTGAGTACTACGGTGCTCCCATGGGTGTTGGCCCTAGAACCCCTTAAGTCTAAAGGGGTTTGCTCAAAGTCCTCTTCTAAGTGTCCTTTTGCTTTAAAATTCCAACCGCGACTTTCCTCATAGAATCCTACGGCGCTCGTGGCTGTGTTCTCACACTGCACACGTCCCCCGTGGGTCTCCTGTGTCACTACCTTGGGTGGTTCCTTGGGTCCCAGCGATTCTACGTGCTCTAGGCACTGTGTCTAGTCAAGTCATGGTTCTTATACCACTTTCTTAATATATGGTTTGGTCCCCCTGGGGCCCATTGTATATTGTGCTATTTACTGTCGTTTTTATACTGTGATATTGTGTATCTTGGACTCTAATCTCATAAAGAGATTAGTAGTTAGTGTTTAGAAATAAATACATATATTTTATATATATACCTTGTGTGGTTCTCCTTTCATTTGGTCATTCAAGAGGTTATAATCTGGTAAACCAAGCTGCTTTACACTCCTTCAAGACTTAGCCTGAAGGCTGCTCTCCATAGCTACCACTAGGATAGCTTTCAATAAAGGTTGTCTTTAAACCTATCATCAATAAGGGTCGTTTGGACTGGTGCAAGGTGCCCACTATAACTAGTGGACAGCATATGCCAGGCCAACTTCTCACATTGGTGTGCAGCGGTTGGATTCAAGCTTGCTATTGCTTTACCAGATAATCTCTTTGAGTGACTAACTGAAAACCACTATAGGTACATAGGTACATATAAATCAAGTTTAGAATACAGTAAGTTCTACTGAACTTACAGTTGTGTGTCAAGGGCTTAGCACACCCTTTCTACAACTCAAGAGAGTTTAGTAGGCCCCACTAGAGTAGGTAGGTGCATACACCACACCATACTAGTCATGTCTTCAAGGGCAGAAACCAGTGGGTCTCTCCCAACTAAGTATGACAATGTCTCATACCAGGAATTGAGGACTATGTGTGCCTCAAGGAAATTGAAGACAGGGAAAAGCCCAACCACCCAACATCTCATAAAGATGTTGCTTGAAGATGACCTCAGAAAGACCCCAGGGTCTGATGAGGTTGGCAAAGGGGGTGGGGCAGCTGAAGAGGAAAGGCCAGGTAGTGAAAACTACTATGACCCAGACTCTGATGCTGGCCAGGGGGATCAAAATGATTCCAACCTGGAAAATCCAATTCTTCCTGAAGGTGAGGAAGGAGACCCCAGTGGGGTTCTCTTTACCCAACCTGGAAGGGTTAATAGTCTACCAAGAAGATCCAGATCTCCTTCTCAGGAATCTAATCATTCTGGTACGTCTATAGGGTCCTCTGCTTCTCATAAAAGGGCATCCTCTTATGAGAAGAAATGCCAACTGCTTGAGTTTGAGAGAGCTAAGCTCAGAATCAAGAGAAAGCAATTGGCCTTAGACAGGGAATCCCTGGAGCTCCAGAGAGCTTCTCAGAAATTGGGACTAGGGTCCCATGGTGGCATCAGCAGTGTCCCTAGAGGTAGAGATCATCCTCATGACCATAGGAACCTAAACAAGATTGTCCCTCCCTACCAGAGTGGGGATGACATCCACAAATGGATAACTGCACTTGAGAGGGCCTGTAAGGTACAGAGGGTCCCTCAGGAGCAGTGGGCAGCAATCTTGTGGCTCTCCTTTGCAGACAAAGGTACAGACAAGCTCCTCACTGTAAGAGAAGAGGATGCTGACAATTACAAAGTCCTGAAGAGTGCTCTGATTGAAGGGTTTGGCCTAACCACTGAACAATACAGGTTAAAGTTCAGAGATGCCCAAAAGGCACAGACTCAGGACTGGGTTGACTTTGTTGATTGTGCTACTAAGGCTCTGGAAGGCTGGTTACTTGGCAGTAAGGTGTGTGATTTCAAAGGATTGTATAATTTGATCATGAGAGAGCAGATCCTTAACAACTGTCAAAATCAACTGTTACATCAGTACCTGGTGGACTCTGACCTGACCTCTCCCCAAGAATTGGGTCAGAAGGCAGACAAGTGGGTCAGAACCAGGGTGAGGCAGAAGGTTCAGAACCAAGGTGGTGACTCCAAGAAGCAAGATTCTAAGAACTCTGATAAGGGTGGGGAGAAGGGTAAAGACCAGAAGTCTTCTCAAGGGCCCCAAAAATCTGCATCTGGTGGGGAGTCCCAATCTAACAAAGGAAAAGGCCAAAAGAAACCATGGTGTAAAATCTGTAAGCAGAAAACCCATTGGACTAGTGATTGTACCAAGACCAAAGACTCAACTCCAGCCACCATTGCCCCTAAGGCAACTGTTCCCCCTAGTTCAGCTCCAAGTGGTGGTGTTCCAAATAAGGGTGTAGTAGGGTTGACCCTGGGATCTGAGATGGACTCTGGCCTAGTCAGAGTTCCAACTCAGGCTGTATTGATCTGTGATGGAGGCATGGATATGTCCTCCTATGTGAGTCCCAGTAATCTGGGCAAATACAGACAGCAGCCCTTGATTAATGGAAGAGAGGCTTTGGCATTCAGGGACACAGGAGCAAGTGTCACAATGGTGACAAAAGATCTTATAGCCCCTGAGCAGATCATACTTGGTGAAATGTACCAAGTGACCAACGCTAGCAATGTCAGGACAGACCATTCCCTGGCAGTTGTTAATTTCTCCTGGGGAGGGGTAACTGGCCCTAAGAAGGTTGTGGTAAGTGCAGACCTCCGTGTTGAATGCTTGCTTGGAAATTATTTGGAAAGCTCAGCTTGGGCTGAAGTTGAGCTCAGGACCCATGCAGAAATGTTGGGCATCCCTGCAGATGTGTTTGCTATGACCAGGTCACAGGCAAAAATGTCTAACACTGAACAGGCCCTGGATTCTGGAAGAATGGACCAGGTGCCTCCCAAGAGGAGGAGCAGTAGGGTTAAGGCAGTGTCTTCCCCCTGCCTCAGAATGCAGATCAGTCTCTTGAGGGAGGTGATCTCAGTCCTGAAGAAGGAACTGTCCCAGAGGAGCTTGAGCCTGATCAGGTTGAGTTCTTGGGGACAGGGGCCCTTCCAGGGCAGATCTGAGCCAGGAGCAACTGAGCTGCCCCTCTCTTGAACCCCTCAGACAGCAAGCTGCTGCTGAGGCTGCTGGGAGTGGTAGTGGTACCCATAGGATCTATTGGGATGATGGACTCCTTTACTCAGAGTGTAGAGACCCCAAGCCTGGAGCCACCAGGAGGTTGGTTATACCTCTGAAGTTTAGGAGCTTCCTATTGACCCTAGCACATGATATCCCATTGGCAGGACACCTAGGCCAAAACAAGACTTGGGACAGAATTGTCCCTCACTTTCATTGGCCTCATATGTCTAAAGACACCAAGGAGTTTTGTCGCTCCTGTGTTACCTGTCAAGCCAGTGGTAAGGCAGGTAGCACTACAAAGGCCCCCCTGATACCACTACCTGTGGTGGGGGTTCTCTTTGAGAGGGTAGGGATTGACATTGTTGGTCCCCTAGATCCTCAAACAGCATCTGGGAACAGATTTATCCTGGTGGTGGTGGACCATGCCACTAGGTACCCAGAAGCAATTCCCCTCAGGACCACCACAGCTCCTGTGGTGGCAAGGGCCCTCCCTGGAATCTTTTCCAGGGTGGGTTTTCCTAAGGAGGTAGTATCAGACAGAGGTGCAAACTTCATGTCTAGTTACTTGACTGCTATGTGGAAGGAGTGTGGAGTAAATTATAAATGTACCACCCCCTATCACCCACAATACAATGGTTTAGTTGAAAGGTTCAACAAAACCTTGAAGGGCATGATTAAAGGTCTCCCAGAAAAGCTTAGGCGCAGATGGGACATACTTTTGCCCTGCCTTCTCTTTGCCTACAGAGAGGTTCCACAGAAGGGGGTTGGTTACAGCCCATTTGAGCTTCTGTTTGGACATCCAGTTAGGGGTCCAATGTGTCTAGTGAAGGAGGGATGGGAGTTACCTCTCAAACCCCCTAAACAGGATATTGTGGACTATGTACTTGGTCTCCGCTCCCGGATGGCTGAGTACATGAAGAAGGCAACTAAAAACCTTGAGGCTAGCCAGGAATTACAAAAGGCTTGGCATGACCAAAAGGCTGTGTTGACTGTTTATCAGCCAGGACAGAAAGTATGGGTGTTGGAGCCTGTGGCCCAGGAGCCCTCCAGGACAAGTGGAGTGGGCCCCATACAATTGTTGAACAGAAGGGAGAGGTTACCTACCTGGTGGACCTTGGAACTCCCAGGAGCCCCCATAGGGTGCTCCATGTCAACATACTGAAACCATATGTTGACAGGGCAGACATGGGCTTGCTCATGGCTACTGATGAGGGACAGGAGGAAGAGAGTGATCCACTCCCTGACCTGCTCTCTCAGAACCCTGATGATGGATCAGTAGATGGTGTAGCCTTGGCAGGCAGCCTCACTGACCAGCAGCAAACTGATTGCAGAAAAGTTCTCAATCAGTTCAGACATATGTTCTCTCTGACTCCAAGTCAGACTACCTGGTGCACTTATGAAGTGGACACCGGGGACAGTCTGCCTGTTAAAAGTAAGATTTACAGGCAACCTGACCATGTCAGGGACTGCATCAGGACTGAAGTCCAGAAGATGTTGGATTTGGGTGTGATTGAACCCTCAGATAGCCCTTGGGCTAGTCCAGTAGTCTTAGTGCCTAAACCTCACACCCAGGGTGGTAAGAGAGAGATGAGGTTTTGTGTAGACTACAGAGGTCTCAATGCAGTCACTAGGACTGATGCCCATACCATACCAAGGGCAGATGAGCTTATAGACACTTTGGCCAAGTTTCTGAGCACATTTGACTTGACAGCTGGCTACTGGCAGATCAGACTAGCTGATGATGCAAAAGCCAAAACAGCATTTTCTACCCCTAGTGGGCACTACCAATTTGTGGTGATGCCCTTTGGTTTGAAAAATGCACCTGCCACTTTTCAAAGGTTGGTGAACAAAGTCCTTACAGGCCTGGAAGCCTATAGTGCAGCATATCTAGATGATATTGCTGTCTTTAGCTCCACCTGGGAGGATCACCTGGTCCACCTGCGAAATGTTTTGGAGGCCCTGCAGAAAGCAGGCCTAACTATCAAGGCCACCAAGTGCCAGATAGGGCAGAGTCAGGTTGTGTACCTGGGCCACCTTGTGGGTGGAGGCCAGGTTCAACCATTGCAGAGCAAAATCCAGACCATCATGGAATGGGTTGCTCCCACTACCCAGACTCAGGTCAGAGCTTTCTTGGGCCTGACTGGGTACTATAGAAGATTTGTCAAAGGGTATGGATCCATAGTGACCCCTTTGAATGACTTAACTTCTAAAAGAATGCCAAAAAAAGTTCAGTGGACAGTTAGCTGTCAAAAGGCATTTGATGACCTGAATCAGGCCATGTGCACTGCTCCCATTCTGCAAAGTCCTGATTACTCCAAGCAATTCATTGTCCAAACAGATGCATCTGAGTTGGGGGTAGGGGCTGTGTTATCACAATTGAATGATGAAGGTCAGGATCAGCCAGTAGCTTTTATTAGCAGAAGGTTGACCCCCAGAGAGAAACGTTGGTCAGCCATTGAGAGGGAGGCCTTTGCTGTGGTTTGGGCCTTGAAGAAGCTGAGGCCATACTTGTTTGGCACTCACTTCATTGTTCAGACAGACCACAAGCCCCTCTTATGGCTAAAACAGATGAAGGGTGAAAACCCCAAACTTTTGAGGTGGTCCATTTCCCTACAGGGGATGGACTATACAGTGGAACATAGACCTGGGAGTAACCATGCCAATGCAGATGGACTCTCCAGATATTTCCACTTAGAACATGAAGACTCAACTGGTCAAGGTTAGTTTAATGTCCTGACGTTTGGGGGGGGGTGTAGGAGAGTAGGATCTGCTTCTTATAGTTACCCCCACTTTTTGCTGATGTTTCACTGTTTTTCGACTTAGCCAGACTGAGGCCCGGCTAATCAGGACCCCAGTCTATCTGCTTTCTACTCTAAATTGATTGTATGTACTTTAGGTACACTCCAGATTGGATTCTGGGGTCCCCTTGTGAGTCCCTAGTATATGGTATACTATGTACCAAGGGCATAGGTACCCCAGAGGCCTACCAGGGGCTGCAGCATGTATTGTGCCACCCCTGGGAAGCCTGTTAAAATGACACAACAGGTCTGCTACAGCAGCCTGTGTAAGGTGGTATATGCACCCCTTACTGAGATATAGGTTCCCTATATCTCTCCATATCACTGCACATGTAAACCTATCAGTCACCCCTATGGCAGGCCTTAACAATCCTGAAGACAGGGTGCTGGGTTCCATGTGAGAGGGTGCTCATGCATGAGCAGAGCCCCTCTTCAGCTTTGGGAATCTTCATTACGGGGTTGTTTGTGATGCAGCCAGACCATATACTCTTAAGTGCATTATGACCTCGCGGTAAATGCTTACTTGAGAATGGCTGCATGGAAATATGTCGTGTTTGGTGTCAAACACCTTGGAATCATACCTCCACCCCAGTAACTGGGGTGGGAGGGATGATCCCACCCTACTAGAGGGAGAAGCATGGCACCACCGGTACACCCGGTACCAGCTTAACAGAACCCTGGCATCACAAAATGGTTGCTGCAGCCACAGACACGAGTCTGCCCTTCTGCTGCTGGACGAAACTCCGGCAGGGGAGGCCTGGACAATAGGTTTCCTGTCACAGGGAGGTGTAACCACCTCCCAGACAGGCTTTAGTGTATTGGGGCTGGGTGGGTGCACTCCCAGAGTGTTTTGAAGTCTGCACTGGGGGCACATTTGGTGTCCCTGTGCATAGTCCAGCTCAAACCGGTTGCAGGGGCTACCAGCCCCTGCTCTGGTGTGAAACTGGACAAAGGAAATGGGTGTAGCCACCCCTCTTTCCTGACCCTCCCATAGGTGGGTCCGCAGAGTTTGTCCCACCCCTTCCTTGGGTATAAAGTAGGAACCCCTGACTACAGGACTTTAGATTACACCTGGACTAAACTCTGACACAGAAACCAAGTACTTCGACGATCTACACTACGCTGGATGACTGAAGAATCTCCCTTGGAGTAAAGGAGTTACTCCCCTGCAAGGCAGGCACCTCTAACGCAACTGACCGGTTAGCATCTCTGAAGCTCCGACGGACTCTGAAGAATATTGCCACACAGGAGGTGGGTTTTCCGAGGTCTTAGAGGTCGATCTGTGCCCACAGCAAGTCTGAGGCCCGTATACCTCATGGTGACCATGCAACCCGAACCCCTGGGCACCGCGTCCATTTGCAGAAGCATCAGCTTTCCGGCGACCCCTGAGGCTGCGCTTTGGGTTACTTGTAGCCCTGACCCCGAGCAGTGATCACACTGAAGATTACCAGCCTACACTCAACGAGTGTTCCGTGGGCCGCCATTTTGTGATTCCTCTCGAGGTCCCTTCGCGATCCCTAGTCCGTTGACCTGTGGGTCCCCAAGAAGGCAACTATAACTTTAATTGGGCTTCCCCAATTGCTCAAGACGTGCCCTGACTCTCCATTGCGTGGGGAGTCCCCAGGATCTTGCTGGTCCGCACAGAAGCATCTTTTCTCTTCCTGCATGGGTTGCTGTTGCCAAGGCTTGTTGTGTTCAATCCGAGCACCGACACCCCAGCACTCGACATCCTTTGTGGGACAGCTCGAATCTGGCTCCTGGTCATCCTTGACATCTCCGGGACCCCGTGGCTGCAGAGTCAAGCTTCACCACCCGACATCGGTGGGCATTCGATTGCTCCGCTCCTGGTCACTGGTTAGTGACCCAGGCTCTGTCCCCTCTGCTTTCACATTCTTCATATCTTCGATCCAGGCTTGGATCACACCGGACACTTTTCTCCTTCACGGCAGCAGCACTTTGCAGCAGATCGCCATTGAAATCAACGACAATTCCCGACACCCTTTGACACCTATGCACCCGGCTTCCCTGGGTGAGGTAACTCGAGTACTACGGTGCTCCCGTGGGTGTTGGCCCTAGAACCCCTTAAGTCTAAAGGGGTTTGCTCAAAGTCCTCTCCTAAGTGTCGTTTTGCTTTAAAATTCCAACCGCGACTTTCCTCATAGAATCCTACGGCGCTCGCGGCTGTGTTCTCACACTGCACACGTCCCCCGTGGGTCCCCTGTGTCACTACCTTGGGTGGTTCCTTGGGGTCCCAGCGATTCTACGTGCTCTAGGCACTGTGTCTAGTCAAGTCTTGGTTCTTATACCACTTTCTTAATATATGGTTTGGTCCCCCCCTGGGGCCCATTGTATATTGTACTATTTACTGTCGTTTTAATACTGTGATATTGTGTATCTTGGACTCTAATCTCATAAAGAGATTAGTAGTGAGTGTTTAGAAATAAATACATATATTTAATATATATACCTGGTGTGGTTCTCCTTTTATTTGGTCATTCAAGAGGTTATAATCTGGTAAACCAAGCTGCTTTACACTCCTTCAAGACTTAGCCTGAAGGTTGCTCTCCATAGCTACCACTAGGATCGCTTTCAATAAAGGTTGTCTTTAAACCTATCATCAATAAGGGTCGTTTGGACTGGTGCAAGGTGCCCACTATAACTAGTGGACAGCATATGCCAGGCCAACTTCTCACAAATACCACTAGCACCAATACCAATGCCACCACCACCAATACCACCACCACCACTAATACCACCACCACCAATACCACCATGACCAATACCACCACCACCATCAATACCTCCACCACCACCTCCACCACCACCAATACCACCACCAATACCACCACCACCACCACTACCACCACTAATACCACCACCACCAATACCACCACAATACCTCCACCAATACCAACACCTCCAATTCCACCGCCACCAATACCACCACCACTAATACTACCAGCACCAATACCACCACCAACACCAATACCACCACCACCAATACCACTGCCAAAACCAATACCACCACCACCAATACCACCACCAATACCACTAATATCACCACCACCAATACCACCAACACCAATACCACGTACACCACCAATACCAACACCTCCAACACCACCACCACCACCAATACCACCACCACCAATACCACCACCACCACCAATACCACCACCATCAATACCACCACCTCCACCTCCACCAATACCACCACCAATAATACCACCACCACCAATACCACCACCACCAATACCACCACCACCTCCACCAATACCAACACCACCACCTATACCACCACCACCAATACTACCACACCAATACCATGACAAATACCACCATTACCAATACCACCAGCAATACCACCACCAATACCACCATCACCAATACCAATACCACCACCACCAATACCACCACCACCACCAATGACACCACTACCAAAACCACCATTACCACCACCACCAATACCACCACCACCACCATCAATACCTTCACCACCACCAATACCACCATCAATTCCACCACCACCACTACCGCCACCACCCCCAACACCATCACCAATACCACCACCACCACCAATGCCACCACCGATTCAATACCACCACCGATTCAATACCACCACCGATTCAATACCACCACCACCAATACCAATACCACCGCCAATACCAATACCACCAGCACCAATACCACCAGCACCAATACCAATACCACCGTCAATACCACCAGCACCAATACCACCACCACCATCAATACCTTCACCACCACCTCCACCAATACCACCACCAAGACCACCACCACCAGTACCACCGCTGTAGGAGAGTAGGATCTGCTTCTTATAGTTACCCCCACTTTTTGCTGATGTTTCACTGTTTTCGACTTAGGCTGACTGGGATCCTGCTATTCAGGACCCCAGTCTATCTGCTTTCTCCTCTAAATTGATTGCATGTACTTTAGGTACACTCCAGATTGGATTCTGGGGTACCCTTATAAGTCCCTAGTATATGGTATACTATGTACCCAGGGCATAGGTACCCCAGACGCCTCCCAGGGGCTGCAGCATGTATTATGCCAACCCTGAGAGGCCATTCAAAATGACACAACAGGTCTGCTACTGCAGCCTGTGTAAGGTGGTGCATGCACCTTTTACTTGGATATAGGTTCACTATATCTATCCTAATCACTGCACATATAAGCCTATCAGTCACCACTATGGCAGGCCTTATCAATCCTGAAGGCAGGGTGCTGGGTTTTATGTGAGAGGGTGCCCATGCATGAGCAGAGCCCCTCTGCAGCCTTCGGAACCACTATACCGGGGTTGTTTGTGATGCAGCCAACCATATACTCTCAAGTGCATTATAACCTCGCGGTAAATGCTAACTTTAAAACGGCTGCAAGGAATTATGTCGTGTTTGGTGTCAAACACCTTGGAATCATACCTCCACACCAGTAACTGGTGTGGGAGGTATGATTCCTCCCTCCTAGAGGGAGAAATATGACAACACCGGTACACCCGGTACCAGCTTCACAGAACCCTGGCATCACAAAATGGATGCTGCCAGCCACAGACACGAGTCTGCCCTCCTGCTGCTGGACGAAACTCCGGCAGGGGAGGCTGGACAATAGGTTTCCTGTCACATGGAGGTGTGACCACCTCCCAGACAGGCTTTAGTGTATTGGGGCTGGGTGGGTGCACTCTCAGAGTGCTTTGATGTCTGCACTGGGGGCACATTTGGTGTCCCTGTGCATAGTCCAGCTCAAACCGGTTGCAGGGGCTATCAGCCCCTGCTCTGGCACGAAACTGGACAAAGGACATGGGTGTAGCCACCCCTCTGTCCTGACCCTCCCATAGGTGGGTCCCCAGAGTTTGTCCCACCCCTTCCTTGGGTATAAAGTAGGAACCCTGACTACAGGACTTTTGATATTACCTGGACTAAACTCTGCTACAGAAACCAAGTAACCTTCAATGATCTACGCTTTGCTGGACGACTGAAGAATCTCCCTTGGAGTAAAGGAGTTACTCCCCTGCTGAGCAGGCACCTCAACGCATCTGACCGGTTTGCATCTACGCAGCTCCTGACGGACTCCGAAGATTTTGCAACACAGGAGGTGGGTTTCAAAGCTTCCCCGAGTTGACTAGCGCTCTCAGCAAACCTGAGACCTGTAGCCCTCGTGGGGACCGTGCAACCCGAACCCCTGGACACCGTGCACATTTGCAGCAGCATATGCTTTTAGGCAATCCCTGAGGCTGTGCTTTGGGCTACTTGTAGTCCTAGCCCCGAGCAGTATTGCCACCGAAGACTACTGGCCTACACTCCACGAGTGTTCCGTGGGCTGGTATTGTGTGATTCCTCTCGAGGTCCCTTCGCGATCCCTGGTCCGTTGACCTGTGGGTCCCTGAGAAGGCAACTTTAACTTTCAGTGGGCTTTCCTGGTTGCTCCAGACGCACCCTGACTCTCCTTCGCTTGGGGAGTCCCCAGCACCTTGCTGGTCCTCACCGAAGCATCTTTTCTCTGACCGCGTGGGGTGCAGTTGCCAAGGCTTGTTGGTCTCCAATCCGGAAACTAAGCCCTCAGCACTCGACATTCTTCATGGGAAAGCTCGCCTGCGGACTCTGGTCATCGTCGCAATCTCCTGGTCCCCGTGGCTGCAGAGTCAAGCTTCACCACTTCGCACCTGAAGCACCCGACATCGGTGGGCATTCGATTGCTCCGCTCCTGGTCACGTGAAGTGACCCAGACTTTGTCAAAAGAGAAGGGTACGAAGTTCCTTGGTGGTATACTAACCACCCTGTATATGTACTCTAGGTAGTGAGGAGGTGGGGAATTCCTCCTATCGGAACTAGGGCCCTCACACACCCAGCAAGCTAGGTGTCATGCTTCATCATATGGGCCTGCTCCTCATCGGGCCGGCGCTGAAATGCCCGACGGGCACCCATAAAGAGGCTCTTTATCGGAGATCTTCTGTTCCTTGCAGTATAGGTGCCGTGGGTGTGAGGGACCTAAGTGAGTGTAGATGTGAAAAGTGAGTATTAAAACAGGTGAGGGAGTCCTCTATGGTAAACTTTATTCTGAGAGGGTCCCAACCTGGTTAAAAGGAGAAGGGGGGGCGGCTGTTTTGTTATAATGTGACAAAAATTGCGCTCATCCCCCAGATGGTCAACATGTTTCTCGCCTCAGGTTGTCAAAAGTGATCAATGGCGATTCTTCAGGACCGAGTGAATGATAAAAACTATCTACAATGGGTGGCAAGGTGCAACGCTACCTACTACTTATTGTTCCCACGGGACAGTTACCCGAAGGGAAGGAAGCCAACCTAGAGTGACAAAGAGAATAAAAACAGAGTAGTTCGAAAATTCCCATGTGAGTTCATTCATTATGATGATTACTGGATGTGTGCTAGGTTCACATTATCAAATGTGACATTTAAAAAAAAAAAAAAAAACACAATGCTATCATGCAATTCATTATAGCGCTGTAAGTGACTCTGTATACAAACTAACCCTGGGCAAAGCACTACGCTACGCTCGCGTAGTTTGCGAAGTTTGCGCTACTTCGCACAACGCGAATTGCACGTAGCACAGTGCAAACACGCGTAAGCGTAGCGTAGCGTAGTGCAGCGGTCATTTTTTGCTTGCTCGCGGTCCTCAACGTCAAGTTTGCGACCGCGAGCAAGCAAAATGACATCCCGGCGAGATTCTCAACGCGGGGAGGTCAGGTTTCTCATTGCGAGTGGTCGCGTATGCTCGCGACCGCTCGCGATGAGAAACTACCAGTCCGCGTTGAGAAGCTGCCGCTCGAGTAAAAATCTACTCGAGCGGCAGTAAAAGACAGCTCGCACTGTGCAAGATGCCGTTTTCAATGATTGCACAGTGCGGACAAGCATCCCGCACTGTGCAATCATTGCGAACAGTGCACTACGCAGTTCGCGTAGTGCTACGCGTAGCTCGCGTAGTGCGAACTGCACTTTGCGTAGCTTCGCGTAGCGCTACTTCGCGAACTACGCCCAGGCTTAATACAAACCCCTGTGCACACATACTCAAAAGTGGTAATAAAGCGAAGTGGTGAGTGATTGTTAACTCACCTATTCAAGGTATCTAGTTGTGCCTCATCAGTAGCAGCGAAGTGTTAAGACACAGAATGTAGTGTCTCTATAAATTAGAGAGAGACACATAGCACCATGAGAAGTTTTGGTCATATGTATACTGGTTTGTTGCTCAAATAATGGCCCCGATGCAACAGACTATAAAGAACAAAGGGTCCGGGTCAGATAGGATGTTGCCTGTGAACGTGACCCTAAAACACCAACAAAACCAATGTTAAAATTGCCTAAACTGGGCCAGTGTGCCTGGTAGGCCGATATCCATCGCATCGAAACTCCGGAGGCTCAAAGGAGTATCCCCGGTGTCATGACTACAATGAACACGCCCCCAAGGACCCGACCGCGTCGAGGACAGTTTACCGATTAAGAAAGGCGTTCGTTTCAGATTCAATAGCTTATGCAGGGCAGTCCCTGGCGCCGGTACACCTTACCTTCATTCGTCGTGGTTGTCAGGCTGAGCCTCCATCGAGTTATACATACTCACCTGCTCCCGCTCGGAGCCTCGTGGCAGACCTACCCGCTCCGCTGCAACCAGGAAGGTATCTTGTCACAGCAGTGGACTGTTTTAAATACCTGCCGCGGTTCAGGCAGAGACGCGCGCGGGAGAGCCAAGCGGCCGCAGCTGGTGTTGGGAGAGTCACGTGGTGATGAATAGGTGATCGAGTTACTGAGGAAACCATGGCGGCCATCTTGGAGTGCGCATAAAGATATGCAGTAGGGTTAAAAGGCACCCATGATCATATAAGTGGGGATGTAATATTGGAGTTTGAAGGTGGTATATAACCCTTTATGGCATTGGAAACTATGAATCATAATCAGACGTGAGATGACATGTTACCCAGGTATCATTTAGTAATTCAGAGTACTCCACGGGATTTCGTCGTTAAGGCCACTGTTGGCTGAGTCAAGATGAAACACCCATCTCTGTTCCATCCTGAAAAGGGCTGAGTCTGTTATCTGTTGGTGTGTTTCAAAGACCACCCAACGTAAGCTTTCAGGAGGATGTCTGTATTCTGTGAAGTGGGTGTAGAGTTTCTTGTTTGTCTTAAGGCAGCGGATACTGCATTTATGTTCGGTTATTCTGGTCTTTATGGCCCTCATGGTCATACCGATGTATCTTTTATCACAGGGGCATGTCAACAAGTACACACAACGTGTTGTGTTGCAATTAGTATGTTTTGTGATCTTCCATGTGAACCTATCAGACAGTTTGAGCTCTTTTGTTTGTTTTGTCTGAGGACAAACGGCACATGATCCGCAAGGATAATGACCTGTGATAGGTGGAAGATCTCATAGTAGTCTCTGGTTGGTGTTAGTTCTGTTTTTTGGTCTCGTGTGTATCAACATGTTTTTAAGATTGTTTGTCCGCTTAAACGCAAATCTGGGTTTAGGGATTTCGAGAGAGCCAGTGTTCAAGATGCCCCAATGTTTGTTCACTGCTTTCTTGATCATGTTAGATTTGGGTGTGTAGGTGTTTACACAGGTAAGAGTGTCTGCAGGTTCTTTTTCATGTACCTCTAATAGGGTCTCGCAGTGGTTATTTCTGGCTCGTTTCATGCATGTCATGACTTGTTTTCTGGGGTATTGTCTTTTCAGTAAGCTTTCTGACAGTGTCTCAGTTTCAGTTTTGTAGTCATTTATTGAACTACAATTCCTCCTTATCCGGAGGAATTGGCTGAAAGGTAGATTGTCCTTGAGGGTCTTGGGATGATAACTGCTATATAATAGCAAGCTATTCCTATCTGTAGGTTTCCTATACAGGGTCGTAGTGAGTTGACCCTCGTGTAATCTGATAGTAAGATCCAAAAAGGAATTTCTGAGGCTGAAATTGTATGGGTAAACTTCAAGTACTGGTTCCTGGTATTGATCCACCCACAGAATTCATTGCAATTTTGTAAGTCACTTTGCCAGAAGATGAGTATATCATCTATATACCTCTTCCACAGTCTCAGGTTAGCTCCGAAGGGGTTGCTGGCGTGCAGAATTACCTCTTGCTCGAATGCCGCCATGTATAGGCAAGCTACACTGGGTGCAAAGGTACTCCCCATCGAAGTGCCCTGAGACTGGTGGAAGAGTTGTTTGTTAAACTCGAAAAAAAATTCTGTTAGTGCTAAAGTGGCACATTGCATGATGAACGGGATGGGGGTAGGTGAGACCCATTCAATACCCGTTAGTGCGGTTTCTATCACTGTCAGTGTCTCTCTCTGGGGGATATTAGTGTACAGTTGTTCTACATCCAGGGTGACTAATAGGTTGATGTCAGCAGTGTCTTCCAATTCCCCAATGATACGCAGGATATCAGTAGTATCCCTTACGTAAGAGGGAGTCTGTTTTACCAGTGGTTGCAGATAGTAGTCACAGAATTTGGACAAGGGTTCCAGGAGAGAGCCAATCCCTGATACTATAGGTCTGCCTGGGACTGGAGTGGTCCCCTTGTGAATCTTAGGCAGATTGTAAAAATAAGGGGTCTTGGGGTCTTTTGCGATAAAAAAATCTGCCTCTTTTCTACTGACCCAACCATTACTTTCTGCCTCGAAAACCATTGAAGCAATCTCAGTTGCTAAGCGGGCTGTAGGGTTCACTGTTATGGGGGTATAGAATCTTCTATTCTGGAGTTGGGGTAAGCACTCTGCCTCATAGTCAGTAGTGGATTGTATGACTGTTGCTCCCCCTTTGTCAGCCTGTTTTATAGTGATGCTGGTATCCTCTGTCAGTGATTTGATAGCTAAGCGTTCCTGGTTTGAAAGATTGTGGAAGGGAACTTGGTTCGTCTCGTTCTTTAATTCTTTAAGCACTGCTTTTTCGAAAGTCAGCACTTCCACCGGAACCATGCTAGTAGTGGGCGTAAAAGTGGAGGGGTTATGTAGGCCTGAGTCTAGTCTGATAGGCTCTGGTGTGTCCTTAAAATATGCTCTAAGGCGCACTTTCCTAAACAGGTTCTGGATTTCACATTGTTCTTGAAACCTGTCTATCTTAGGGGTAGGCACATACCCCAGCCCCTTTTCCAGTACCGCTTCTTCAGTGGTTGTCAGTTGTCTATGTGATAAATTCACCACTAGACTCTCCTGCCCTGTGTTTTGCTCCTGGTTTCTACCATATTGGTTTGTTGGTCCTGCCACTGTACTTGTTTTGGTCCTCCTCTTTTGCGCCCTCTTCTTCTGCCCCAGCCTCTACCTAAAAAAGGTGGGTTGCTAGCAGGATAAAATTGATGTTGATTTGGAGGGTACATCGGAAAAGGCCAGTACGGTGGTTGTGGGCCATGAAAATTGTGCATGCTGTAGTTAGGAAATTGAGGGCGATTATTTTTCCTTTGATTGGAACCTCCCCAACTACCACTGCTAGAATCACTACTGGCTGAACCTCTTCTGTTCGTATCGCTACTTTCATCAGAGGAATAGCTATGCTTGCTAGACGTGTAGTCTGCCTTTAAATACAGATACACTTTATCTTTATCAATTCTTTGTATATCTTTTTGAAGTTTGCTAACCTTCTGCTTCATCAGAAAATCCTTATGCTCAGCGATTTCATTGTTGAGTTCTGTTAGTTTTCATTTGAAAAGGGTTGCTTGAATGGTGGTTTTGATTGTCCCTTCAGCTACCTGTATTCTAATAAGGAGAGCGTCCGCTATCCTTTTTGCCGTATTTATAATGAGGATAAGTAAGTCCCTGGTGCATTTCCATGCCACCAGGGACCATTCCTTCTTAAATGCTGCGTCCTTCAGGAAGAGTCTCAGAAAGTTTTTAACTATGAGACCATTTGGTGCTATATTAGCCCTCAAGTACTCCGTCATCATGGCTCCATGGAGTGTTATTTTGAGCCATTCTCTCTTCATGTTTGTAAGAGAGGTCCAGTCCTCTGACTGTGTCCCTGAGGCTGAAGTACCTTCTCCCCCTAAGATGGACGGGGTATTCCTGAGAATTTCTGCGGCTATCTCATCGCCGAAGCTGAGACCTGGGTTGTCATCCATGATGATTGGAGCCCAGGGTGTGCACTGAATGGGGAGTATTGGTTCAGTCACGATGGGTGGGCCAGTAAGGGTTATTGTCCTTCTGGTAACCTGATAAGTCCCACGGGGATGCCCGTGCGGAAGTATGTCAACAAGAGAGGGGACGAATAGGGCTTATAAAGGTCCAACGTACATGCCCTAAGTTAAGTCAAAAGAGAAGGGTACGAAGTTCCTTGGTGGTATACTAACCACCCTGTATATGTACTCTAGGTAGTGAGGAGGTGGGGAATTCCTCCTATCGGAACTAAGGCCCTCACACACCCAGCAAGCTAGGTGTCATGCTTCATCATATGGGCCTGCTCCTCATCGGGCTGGCGCTGCAATGCCCGACGGGCACCCATAAAGGGGCTCTTTATCGGAGATCTTCTGTTCCTTGCCATATAGGTGCCGTGGGTGTGAGGGACCTAAGTGAGTGTAGATGTGAAAAGTGAGTATTAAAACAGGTGAGGGAGTCCTCTATGGTAAACTTTATTCTGAGAGGGTCCCAACCTGGTTAAAAGGAGAAGGGGGGGGGGGCGGCTGTTTTGTTATAATGTGACACAAATTGCCCTCATCCCCCAGATGGTCAACATGTTTCTCGCCTCAGGTTGTCAAAAGTGATCAATGGCGATTCTTCAGGACCGAGTGAATGATAAAAACTATCTACAATGGGTGGCAAGGTGCAACGCTACCTACCACTTATTGTTCCCACGGTACAGTTACCCGAAGGGAAGGAAGCAAACCTAGAGTGACAAAGAGAATAAAAACAGAGTAGTTTGAAAATTCCCATGTGAGTTCAATCATTATGATGATTACTGGATGTGTGCTTGGTTCACATTATCAAATGTGACATTTAGAAAAAAACAAAAAAACACAATGCTATCATGCAATTCATTATAGCGCTGTAAGTGACTCTGTATGCAAGCCCCTGTGCACACATACTCAAAAGTGGTAATAAAGCGAAGTGGTGAGTGATTGTTAACTCACCTATTCAAGGTATCTAGTTGTGCCTCATCAGTAGCAGCGAAGTGTTAAGACACAGAATGTAGTGTCTCTATAAATTAGAGAGAGACACATAGCACCATGAGAAGTTTTGGTCATATGTATACTGGTTTGTTGCTCAAATAATGGCCCGATGCAATAGACTATAAAGAACAAAGGGTCCGGGTCAGATAGGATGTTGCCTGTAAACGTGACCCTAAACCACCAACAAAACCAATGTTAAAATTGCCTAAACTGGGCCAGTGTGCCTGGTAGGCCGATATCCATCGCATCGAAACTCCGGAGGCTCAAAGGAGTATCCCCGGTGTCATGACTACAATGAACACGCCCCCAGATTCACAAGGGGACCACTCCAGTCCCAGGCAGACCTATAGTATCAGGGATTGGCTCTCTCCTGGAACCCTTGTCCAAATTCTGCGACTACTATCTGCAACCACTGGTAAAACAGACTCCCTCTTACGTAAGGGATACTACTGATATCCTGCGTATCATTGGGGAATTGGAAGACACTGCTGACATCAACCTATTAGTCACTCTGGATGTAGAACAACTGTACACTAATATCCCCCAGAGAGAGACACTGACAGTGATAGAAACCGCACTAACGGGTATTGAATGGGTCTCACCTACCCCCATCCCGTTCATCAAGCAATGTGCCACTTTAGCACTAACAGAATTTATTTTCGAGTTTAACAAACAACTCTTCCACCAGTCTCAGGGCACTTCGATGGGGAGTACCTTTGCACCCAGTGTAGCTTGCCTATACATGGCGGCATTCGAGCAAGAGGTAATTCTGCATGCCAGCAACCCCTTCGGAGCTAACCTGAGACTGTGGAAGAGGTATATAGATGATATACTCATCTTCTGGCAAAGTGACTTACAAACTTGCAATGAATTCTGTGGGTGGATCAATACCAGGAACCAGTACTTGAAGTTTACCCATACAATTTCAGCCTCAGAAATTCCTTTTTTGGATCTTACTATCAGATTACACGAGGGTCAACTCACTACGACCCTGTATAGGAAACCTACAGATAGGAATAGCTTGCTATTATATAGCAGTTATCATCCCAAGACCCTTAAGGACAATATACCTTTCAGCCAATTCCTCCGGATAAGGAGGAATTGTAGTTCAATAAATGACTACAAAACTGAAGCTGAGACACTGTCAGAAAGCTTACTGAAAAGACAATACCCCAGAAAACAAGTCATGACATGCATGAAACGAGCCAGAAATAACCACCGCGAGACCCTATTAGAGGTACATGAAAAAGAACCTGCAGACACTCTTACCTGTGTAAACACCTACACACCCAAATCTAACATGATCAAGAAAGCCGTGAACAAACATTGGGGCATCTTGAACACTGGCTCTCTCGGAATCCCTAAACCCAGATTTGCGTTTAAGCGGACAAACAATCTTAAAAACATGTTGATACACACGAGACCAAAAAACAGAACTAGCACCAACCAGAGACTACTATGGGATCTTCCACCTATCACAGGTCATTATCCTTGCGGATCATGTGCCGTTTGTCCTCAGACAAAACAAACAAAAAGAGCTCAAACTGTCTGATAGGTTCACATGGAAGATCACGAAACATACTAATTGCAACACAACACGTTGTGTGTACTTGTTGACATGCCCCTGTGATAAAAGATACATCGGTATGACCATGAGGGCCATAAAGACCAGAATAACCGAACATAAAAGCAGTATCCGCTGCATTAAGACAAACACGAAACTCTACACCCACTTCACAGAATACAGACATCCTCCTGAAAGCTTACGTTGGGTGGTCTTTGAAACACACCAACAGATAACAGACTCAGCCCTTTTCAGGATGGAACAGAGATGGGTGTTTCATCTTGACTCAGCCAACAGTGGCCTTAACGACGAAATCCCGTGGAGTACTCTGAATTACTAAATGATACCTGGGTAACATGTCATCTCACGTCTGATTATGATTCATAGTTTCCAACGCCATAAAGGGTTATATACCACCTTCAAACTCCAATATTACATCCCCACTTATATGATCATGTGGTGACTTTTAACCCTACTGCATATCTTTATGCGCACTCCAAGATGGCCGCCATGGTTTCCTCAGTAACTCGATCACCTATTCATCACCACGTGACTCTCCCAACACCAGCTGCGGCCGCTTGGCTCTCCCGCGCGCGTCTCTGCCTGAACCGCAGCAGGTATTTAAAACAGTCCAATGCTGTGACAAGATACCTTCCTGGTTGCAGCGGAGCGGGTAGGTCTGCCACGAGGCTCCGAGCGGGAGCAGGTGAGTATGTATAACTCGATGGAGGCTCAGCCTGACAACCACGACAAATGAAGGTAAGGGGTACCGGCGCCAGGGACTGCCCTGCATAAGCTATTGAATCTGAAACGAACGCCTTACTTAATCGGTAAACTGTCCTCGACGCGGTCGGGTCCTTGGGGGCGTGTTCATTGTAGTCATGACACCGGGGATACTCCTTTGAGCCTCCGGAGTTTCGATGCGATGGATATCGGCCTACCAGGCACACTGGCCCAGTTTAGGCAATTTTAACATTGGTTTTGTTGGTGGTTTAGGGTCACGTTTACAGGCAACATCCTATCTGACCCAGACCCTTTGTTCTTTATAGTCTATTGCATCGGGCCATTATTTGAGCAACAAACCAGTATACATATGACCAAAACTTCTCATGGTGCTATGTGTCTCTCTCTAATTTATAGAGACACTACATTCTGTGTCTTAACACTTCGCTGCTACTGATGAGGCACAACTAGATACCTTGAATAGGTGAGTTAACAATCACTCACCGCTTCGCTTTATTACCACTTTTGAGTATGTGTGCACAGGGGTTTGCATACAGAGTCACTTACAGCGCTATAATGAATTGCATGATAGCATTGTGTTTTTTTGTTTTTTTCTAAATGTCACATTTGATAATGTGAACCAAGCACACATCCAGTAATCATCATAATGATTGAACTCACATGGGAATTTTCGAACTACTCTGTTTTTATTCTCTTTGTCACTCTAGGTTGGCTTCCTTCCCTTCGGGTAACTGTCCCGTGGGAACAATAAGTGGTAGGTAGCGTTGCACCTTGCCACCCATTGTAGATAGTTTTTATCATTCACTCGGTCCTGAAGAATCGCCATTGATCACTTTTGACAACCTGAGCCGAGAAACATGTTGACCATCTGGGGGATGAGTGCAATTTTTGTCACATTATAACAAAACAGCCGCCCCCCCCATCTCCTTTTAACCAGGTTGGGACCCTCTCAGAATAAAGTTTACCATAGAGGACTCCCTCACCTGTTTTAATACTCACTTTTCACATCTACACTCACTTAGGTCCCTCACACCCACGGCACCTATACGGCAAGGGAACAGAAGATCTCCGATAAAGAGCCTCTTTATGGGTGCCCGTCGGGCATTGCAGCGCCGGCCCGACGAGGAGCAGGCCCATATGATGAAGCATGACACCTAGCTTGCTGGGTGTGTGAGGGCCCTAGTTCCGATACGAGGAATTCCCCACCTCCTCACTACCTAGAGTACATATACAGGGTGGTTAGTATACCACCAAGGAACTTCGTACCCTTCTCTTTTGACTTAACTTAGGGCATGTACGTTGGACCTTTATAAGCCCTATTCGTCCCCTCTCTTGTTGACACCCAGACTTTGTCCCCTCTGCTTTCAGGTTCTTCTCATCTCCGATTCAGGCTTGGGTCACACCGGACACTTTTCTTCTCCACAGGCAGGAGTACTTCTTCGCATCACGCCATTGAAAACGACGAGGGTTTCCGACACCACTTGACCCCTATGCACCCGGCTTCCCTGGGCTAGGTAACACGGGTACCTCGGTACTCACAAGGGTGCTGGCCTTAGAACCTTCTATGTTTAGCTGGGTTTGCTTGAAGTGCTCTCCGAAGTGTCCTTAAACTCTAAATTTCCAACTGCGACTTTCCCATAGAGTTGTACGGAGCTCGCGTCTGTGTTCCCACACTGCACCCGTCCTCCGTGGGTCCCCTGTGTCACTGCCTTGGGTGGTTCCTTGGGGTCCCAGCGATTCTACGTGCTCTAGGCACTGTGTCTAGTCAAGTCGTGGTTGTTATACCACTTTCTTAATGTATGGTTTGGTCTCCCCCTGGAGCCCTATGTGTATTGTGCTATTTACCGTCGTTCTAGTACTGTAATATTGTGTGCCTTGTTCTCTAATCTCATAAAGAGGTTAGTAGAGTGTTTAGTAATAAATACATATATTTTATATATATACCTTGTGTGGTTCTCCTTTCATTTGGTCATTCAAGAGGTTATATACTGGTAAAACAAGCTGCTTTACATTCCTTCAAGACTTAGCCTGAAGGCTGCTCTCCACAGCTACCACTAGGATAGCTTTCTATAATGGTTGTCTTTAACCTAATCATCAATAAGGGTCGTTTGGACTGGTGCAAGGTGCCCACTTTAATTAGTGGACAGCATATACCAGGCCAACTTCTCACATTGGTGGCAGCGGTTGGGATTCAAGCTTGCTATTGTTTTACCAGATAATCTCAGTGAGTGACTGTTAGAAATGGGGATCCCTGGTTGGCAATGGCTGGCGCCAATGTCCAAGAAGGGACCCTTCTTCCTAAGTCAGAGTAAGGGGGCTACACCCTTTGATAACCCCTGCTCAACCCTGTGGTAACGTAGCACGAGCAGACAGGCCTATCTCAGAGCAGTGTGTGAAGCATTTATGACCAAACAAAATAACACAGGAGAGACGCTACAAACGGACACCACAAGTAGTTATAGAAAAATAGTTATCTTTATATAGACTGAACACGAGGCTAAAAGCACTTAAGGAACCACAATGCACACAATTACAGATTCACTTTAAAAGCAATAAAGGCACTCGAAACGGGGGTGGAACGGACTTAGTTCGGGGCCGGGGTCTACGCGACCCGGTGATGCACAATGTACCTGGGATGAAAAGGGGCACGGCACGCAGCCTCACAAGGAAGCCGCGGTGATGACAGACGGACTCGCAGCGGCCACAGCTCCCGGCTGTAGCGGTCCGCGGCGTGCACTCACGATAATCCTGGGACGGGGCTTAAAGGCGGGCACCCAGCGGCACCCGCAGGGGGTAACAAGATCCTGGAACTGGTGACTAGTGCGGGCACTCAGCGGCACAGCTCCTCAGCTGCAGCGGCCCACAATAGCGATAGCGATGATTTCCTTAGGATGGCAAAGGCGGGCACTCAGCGGCACAGCTCCTCAGCTGCAGCAGCCCACAATAGCGATAGCGATGATTTCCGTAGGATGGCAAATGCGGGCACTCAGCGGCACAGCTCCTCAGCTGCAGCGGCCCCCAATAGCGATAGCGATGATTTCCGTAGGATGGCAAAGGCGGGCACTCAGCGGCACAGCTCCTCAGCTGCAGCGGCCCACAATAGCGACTTTCATAGGATGGCAAATGCGGGCACTCAGCGGCACAGCTCCTCAGCTGCAGCGGCCCACAATAGCGATAGCGACTTTCAGCCAGCGTTTCCCGCAGTAGAACCAGAGGCTCCGGAATTCTCAACAGAGGCCTCACCTGCGGGTAGAATCCCCCTCAAATAGGAATCCAGACGGCTGATGGGTGAAGTCTAATGTACCTGAGACTTCGGCAGGAGGCGAGCTCAAATCAGGCCCTTGGGTAGTCGCTTCAGCAAGATGGATGAAAGTTTCAAAGTCCTTTCCCTCTAGTTACACTGACAGAGGTTCGTCTTGGCATCCAGAAGTAACACACACCGTGTAGGGGTTTCGGCACAGATCTTTATACCCCACAAGTCTTTGTTCTCTCAAAAGTCACAAGTCACTGAACCCAGTCAGAACCAGTTCGGGGAGGTCCTGGGGGCACGTTGTTTATGAGGCGGCATCCTGCCTTTGAGTAAGAGGGGGGTCTGCTATCAGATGCACAGTGGGGGCTGAAGCCATCATTCACCTTGCCAGGCCCAGCCCTGCTCAGACCAAAGGGTCACCCCTCCCCATACTCCAGCTGCAAATTCCTCCACTCGACCCAGGTCGGGTTCAGCCTACCCTGTCCCTCCAAACCAGACGGCCAATACACATAACAGCCAGAGCACACTGGAAGATTTAGGCAAGAAAATACCCACTTTCCCAAAGTGGTATTTTCGAACACAGAAATATAGAAATAACCCTCACTAAAAGATGTACGTTAATATTCTGAGCTCAGGCATACCAAATTCGACTTTCCAAGCTGCTTCCGTGGGTGGCGCAATCAGCGCTGCAGGCCCACCAGCAGCATTCGGTCCTACCAGCCCTGGGCACGCACGGTGCACGATACTAGAGACTAACAGGTAAACCAAATGAGCCAATTAGGGAACATCAATTCATACAGTCAATTTACCATAGGGAGCATTCGCGCTGTGGCACGGAATGGCCGTGGCACAGCGCCCAGAGCATCTAATACCAGCAAACACAGATTAGACAAAAAGCGAGAAATGGAGGGGAGACCCACACCAATGGTGCCAGCTCTAACACGTGTCCCCTCCAGCTGAAATGTGGGGAGAACTACCCACCCACTTGGGAGTTCTCATCACTAAGGCGGAAAAATCTGGACAGACCATCAATCAATCAATCAATCAATCATGTCACTTATAAAGCGCACTACATACCCGCGAGGGTCTCAAGGCGCTGGGGGAAGAGGGGGGTGGTGCTGCTACTGATCGAAGAGCCAGGTCTTGAGGAGTCTTCTGAAGGCCAGTAGGTCTTGGGTCTGTCGGAGGTTGGTGGGGAGGGTGTTCCAGGTCTTGGCGGTGAGGTGGGAGAAGGATCTGCCGCCGGCGGTCGTTTTCCGGATGCGGGGGACTGTGGCGAGGGCGAGGCTGGTCGAGCGGAGCTGGCGGGTGGGGGTGTAGAAGCTGAGTCGTCTGTTGAGGTAGGCTGCTCCGGAGTTGTGGAGTGCTTTGTGTGCGTGGGTGAGGAGCTTGAAGGTTATCCTCTTGTTGACAGGGAGCCAGTGCAGGTCTCTCAGGTGGGGTGTGATGTGGCTGCGTCGGGGGATGTCGAGGATAAGACGTGCAGAGCGTTCTGGATGCGTTGCAGCCGTCTCCAGGAGCTTAGCCGTCGATTCCTGCGTAGAGGCGTTCCGTAGTCCAGCCTGCTGGTGACGAGGGCCTGGGTGACTGTTTGTTTCGGTGGGGATCCACTTGAAGATCCTGCGGAGCATTCGGAGGATGTTGAAGCAGGATGAGGAAACGGCGTTGACC
Organism: Calotriton arnoldi; assembly: GCA_963921515.1. Lineage (NCBI taxonomy): Eukaryota > Metazoa > Chordata > Amphibia > Caudata > Salamandridae > Calotriton > Calotriton arnoldi. The sequence goes on from CAWUFW010013230.1 coordinate 276,957, forward strand.
TGCTTAGTCATGGAGAGGGTGGGGTCGAGGATGACCCCTAGGTTGCGTACGTGGTCGGTGGGTGGCGGGGCTGTTCCCAGTGATGTTGGCCACCAGGAGTCGTCCCAGGCTGAAGGGTTGGAACCAAGGATGAGGACCTCCGTCTTGTCCGAGTTCAGCTTCAGGCGGCTGGTCCTCATCCATTCGGCGACGGCCTTCATTCCTTCGTGGAGGTGGGCTTTGGCGGTGTGAGGGTCTTTGGTGAGGAGAGGATCAGCTGGGTGTCGTCGGCGTAGGAGATGATGTTGAGGTTAGTGCTGTCGGGCGACGTGGGCGAGGGTGCCATGTAGATGTTGAACAGCGTTGGGCTGAGGGAGGAGCCTTGGGGTACGCCGCAGATGATCTTGGTGGCCTTGGATCGGAAGGGGGCGAGGCGGACGCTTTGTGTTCTGCCGGAAAGGAAGGATGTGGTCCAGTCCAGGGCCTTCTCTTGGATCCCGGCGCGTGAAGGCGTGTTCGTAGTGTGTGGTGGCAGACCGTGTCGAAGGTGGCTGATAGGTCCAGGAGGATGAGGGCTGCTGTTTCTCCGTTGTCTAGCAGGGTCCTGATGTCATCGGTGGCGGCGATGAGGGCGGTTTCGGTGCTGTGGTTGCTGCGGAAGCCGGACTGGGAAGGGTCCAGGATGTTGTTCTCCTCGAGGTAGCGGGTCAGTTGTTTGTTGACGATTTTCTCGGTGACCTTCGCGGGGAACGGGAGCAGAGAGATGGGTCGGAAGTTCTTGAGGTCCTTGGGGTCTGCCTTGGGTTTCTTGAGTAAGGCGGTGATCTCGGCGTGCTTCCAGCTTTCCGGGAAGGTTGCTGTCTCGAAGGAGATGTTGATTATTTTCCGGAGATGGGGCGCGATGGCTGTACTGGCTTTGTTGAAGATGTGGTGAGGGCACAGGTCTAGCGGTGAACCGGAGTGGATGGTGTTCATGATCTCGCTGGTGTCCTCGTTGTTGATGTTGGTCCAGGAGAGCAGGCGGTTGGTGGTTGTGGGGGCAGTGGTCTCGGTGGTTGCCGGGGCGGTCGTGGTGTTGAAGCTGTCGTGGATGTCGGCGATTTTGCGGTGGAAGGAGGTGGCCAGTGAGTCGCACAGGTCTTGCGACGGCTGGATGTCGTTGGTGTTGGAGCTGGGGTTGGAGAGTTCCTTCACGATGTTGAAGAGCTCTTTGCTGTTGTGTGCGTTGTTGTCTAGGCGGCATTGGCGTGCTCTGTACCAGGGCGGTGTTCCACCGTAAAGTCCATCCCCTGTAGGGAAATGGACCACCTCAACAACTTTGGATTCTCTCCCCTCATCTGCATCAACCATCTGAGGGGCCTGTGGTCTGTCTGAACCCAGAAGTGAGTCCCAAACAGGTATGGCCTCAGCTTCTTTAGTGCCCAGACCACAGCAAATGCCTCACGCTCAATTGCACTCCACCTCTGTTCCCGTGGGAGTAACCTCCTACTAATGAAGGCTACAGGTTGGTCTAGGCCCTCCTCATTGATCTGTGACAGAATGGCCCCCACACCATGCTCGGAAGCGTCTGTTTGGACAACAAATTCTTTGGAAAAGTCGGGCGCCTGAAGTACAGGTGCTGTGCACATGGCAGTCTTCAGGGCGTCAAAAGCGTTCTGACAGGTGTCAGTCCAGTTCACCATCTTGGGCTGCTTCTAGAAGTCAGCTCAGTCAAGGGTGCAACAATGTTGCCATCCCTTGACAAACCTCCTGTAATAACCTGTGAGTCCTAAAAAGGCTCTCACCTGTGTCTGGGTCTTGGGGGCTCCCAAGCCAGGATGGTTTCAATCTTGGGCTGTAGGGCGCCACCTGGCCGCTCCCCACCTAGTGTCCCAAGTACACCACAGAACCCTGCCCAATCTGGCACTTACTTGCCTTGATTGTGAGGCCTGCACTTCCGCAGTGCCATCAACACTTCCCAGAGGTGGCGCAGGTGGTCCTCCCATGAGAACTAAACACTGCAATGTCATCCAGGTAGGCGGCACTGAAATCTTCCAGCCCATCCAACACCCTGTTGACCAACCTCTGAAAGGTGGCAGGGGCATTCTTCATCCCAAAGGGCATCACCCTGAACTGGTAGTGCCCATCTGGTGTGGAGAATGCGGACCTCTCCTTTGCCCCATCAGTTAAGGCGATCTGCCAATACCCAGACGTCAAATCAAACGTGCTGAGGTCCCGGGCAGCCCCTAGCCAATCTATGAGCTCATCAGCTCTGGGGATGGGAGTGCGCGTCAGTCTTGTGACTGAATTGAGACCTCGGTAGTCCACGCAGAACCGAAGTTCTGGGGTGGCACCAGGCGCGGCAGCTTTTGGTACCAAGACCACTGGGCTGGACCAAGGGCTGCTAGAGGACTCAATCACCCCTAAAGCAAACATTTTGGAAATCTCTTCCTTAATGGATGCCCTAACCCGGTCAGTCACTCAGTAAGCCTTGTGCTGAACAGGAGGACTGTCCCCAGTGTCCACTTCGTGGACACACCAATCAGTGACACTAGGCACCAGGGAGAACAGATCACTGAATTGTCCCAACAGTTGGCGACAATCACTCTGTTGCTCAGGGGTCAGTGTGGCGGAGAGGACCATACCCTCCACTGACCCGTCTTGCTCATTTGCACACAGGAGGTCAGGAAGAGGATCACTCTCCTCCTCCATCCCAGCATCTGTGGCCAGGAGCATGGCCACTTCAGACCTCTCAAAGTGGGGCTTCAGGCGGTTGACATGCAGGACCCGCAAGGGGTTCCGGGGAGACCACAAGTCCACCAAGTAGGTAACAGGACTCTTGCGCTCCACCACCTCAAATGGTCCGGTCCACTTATCTTGGAGCGCACAAGGCTCCACTGGGGCCATGACCCAAACCTTTTGACCAGGCAGAAACTCAATCAGAGTGGCATTCTGATCATGCCAACGTTTCATCTCTTCCTGGCTGGATTCCAGATTTGCCTCAGCAAGCTTTCTGAAACGCCGAGTCTGGTTCCTGAAGGCCAGCATGTAACTAAACACATCCTGGGGAGGTTTCCTGGGAGATTGCTCCCAGCCTTCCTTGACCAGACTCAGAGGCCCTCTTACTGGGTGACCATAGAGGAGTTCAAAGGGGCTGAACCCTAGGGACTTCTGTGGCACCTCACGGTAAGCAAACAACAGGCATGGCAAGAGGACGTCCCACTTACGCCTCATGGTCTCTTCTAGGCCCATAATCATGCCTTTGAGGGTTCGGTTGAATCTCTCAACCAGCCCATTCCCTTGGGGGTGGTCAGGGGTGGTAAACTTATAGGTTTACCCCACACTCCTCCCACAGAGACTTCATATATTTGGAAATGAAGTTAGTACCCCTATCAGACACCACCTCTCTGGGAACCCCACACAGGAGAAAATCCCCATCAGTTCACGTCCCACCATGGGGGCCGTCACTGTCCGGAGTGGGATGGCTTCAGGGTACCGGGTGGCATGGTCCACAAGACCAGGATGAACATGTTGCCCATGGCTGTCTTGGGGTCCAGAGGCCCCACAATGTCAATGCCCACTCGCTCGAGCGGGGTACTGACAGCTGGAAAGGGCTGGAGTGGGGCTTTGATCTTCCCCCACTCTTCCCACTTGCCTGGCAAGTCTCACATGTCCTGCAGTGAGCATCTGAGCTCCTGTGCATCTGGGGCCAAAAAAAGTGGGTGACCAGCCTCTCGAAGGTCTTGATCTGCCCCAGATGTCCTGCCAATGGCACATCATGATCCAGCCCCAGTAGGAAGACTCTGAAGCACTGGGGTACCACCAGCACACGGGCTGACCCAGGCTCAGCAACCTTAGGCTCGCTGTAAAGGAGGTCATTCTCACAATAGATCAGATGTGACCCTGACTGATCACCTGCCGCCTGGGCTGCAGCCTGTTGCCGCAGCCCCTCGAGAGAAGGGCACGTTTTCTGCTGTTCACAAAATTCCTCCCTGGTGGGCCTTCCTTCCTGCTGCCAATGGGTCAGCTCAGGCAGGTCCCCCAGTTCAGCTACCTGTTCCCCTGTAGGCTCCAGGGCATCCCCCTCAGGGTCTGCTCCTTCCTGGACCGTGGGAACTATGGGGCCAGTTTCCCACGCCCCTAACCCTTCTCTGTAAGGCAGGGGCCTGGGCCATACTTTCAGGCTCCAGGTCCTTTTGAACGTCCTTACTGGCTGCCATGGACCGAGTGGTCGCACACGCCCACTCAGGCAGACCCAACATTTCCAAGTGAGCTTTCCTCTCCACCGTAGCCAACGGGGAGTTTTCTAAATCGTTGCCCAACAGACAGTCTACCGGCATGGTTGGCCTCACAGCTACTTGAAGAGTTCCTGAGACCACCCCCCACTCAAAGGGAACCTGAGCCACCTCACACTGGCTCTCAGTGTTGTCTGCTGACACTAATGGGCAGAATGCATGGGGGACAACCTGCTCTTTGGACACCAACCGGGAGCTGACAGCAGTCACACTAGCCCCGGTGTCTCTCAGAGCCTCCACCCTATGGCCATTGATGGTCACCCACTGCCTGTACTTCTTAGTGTTATCAGACAGCGTGGGGTTAGGGACCTTCTCAAAGTCTCCTAGCGAGACAAGGGTCAATTCCATGGGATCCCACCCACCTTGGGCACCCATCTCCTCCCCTCCCAGGTCTACACTAGCAAGCTGGCGGGGTGGCGCACAGGGCGGGGCATGGAGGTCCCTCTGGGGACACTGGGGATCATAATACTGGTGGCCCACTTGACCACATTTAAAACAAATAAGGGGCCCCCTATGAACAGGCCTACCTGTCGGGGGCACTGGCTTCCTCTCAGGGGGAGACTGGGACACCACTCCTTGGTTCCCTTGGGAATTACTTTGGGAGCCTCTCTGGAACTCCCTCGGTTTACCCCTGTCCCCCACTTCTCTGCTGGGGACCCTGCCCACCTTTGGCAAAAGTCTCCCACTGGACCCTTGCGAACCCGGGTGCTCACCCAGCGGTCCGCCTCTTCAGCAAGCTTCCTAGGGTTAGTTAGCTTGCTATCAACAAGGTGCTGGCGTAGCTCTGGAAAACAGTTACTAGATATATGCTCCCATGCAAACAAATCATACAGTTGCTCAAAAGTTTTCACTTTGCTACCCTTCACCCAGCGATCCATTGCTCTGCAAAACAAAGTCACATATTCGACCCAAGTGGTACCCTCTAACTTCTTACAGGTTCTAAATCTCTGCCTGTACATCTCTGGGGTCAAACCATATTGCATCATCAAGGCCTCTTTCATATGGGCATACACCATCCTGCTCTCTTCAGGCAGATCCAACAGGGTATCCCTCCCATCACTCACAAAACGTCCCCACAACCCCGCTCCCCAATCCTTCTCAGGGACCCGGTGGGACACCATGGCTATCTCATATGCGGCAAACCATTGCCCAATATCCTCACTCTTATGAAAATCCTTGATGACATCCTTGGGTATATACACTCTACTCTCGGTAGGTACTAACGGTATGCTGCCACTAGAGGGGGAGATCTCTAAACTCTTAGCCTTGATCTCCAGCTCCCTCAATATTCTTTCATGCTCCAGTTTCATTTTCTCAAGTTCAAATGTCAACCTGTTATTTTCAATATCCAACTTTTTACTCTCTAGGTCCTTCTGACCTTCTAATTTAGCCATCTCCAAACTATGCCTCCTATCTCTCTCCCTGTCCTCCATCTCTTCTGGAGACAGACTCTTTGAGGACACACTAGTACCTGGATTGGAAAGTGCTTTACCTCCCACTAAATCCACTTCGTCATCCTGCTGCCCTCCAGCATTCTCTCCCTCATTCCTAGCGGACTCTCTCGCTTCCTGACCAGGCCTTAAGGTCCTTCTGATACTCCTCCTTCCTAGAGAGACCCGCAACAGGGACTGTGAATCGCTTGCAAAAAAGACTTTAGCCGTTTGGCAGTGTAGATTTGTAACCTCTCTTCCTCAAAGATGAGATCCTCCCGAAGCATTGGACGTTGGCCTACCCGTTGTAGACATAACTGGCAATTACAATCGACAATAGAACAAAATCAACCCGTACGTGGTTGCGCCTAGGCCTACACTCACTAGTAGCGTACACTGGTTATTGTAAGTGGATCACAAATGCAAGTCCTGATCCTCACCGCTGACCGCCAATGTTAGAAATGGGGATCCCTGGTTGGCAATGGCTGGCGCCAATGTCCAAGAAGGGACCCTTCTTCCTAAGTCAGAGTAAGGGGGCTACACCCTTTGATAACCCCTGCTCAACCCTGTGGTAACGTAGCACGAACAGACAGGCCTTTCTCAGAGGCAGTGTGTGAAGCATTTATGACCATACACAATAACACAGGAGAGACGCTACAAACGGACACCACAAGTAGTTATAGAAAAATAGTTATCTTTATATAGACTGAACACGAGGCTAAAAGCACTCAAGGAACCACAATGCACACAATTACAGATTCACTTTAAAAGCAATATAGGCACTCGAAACGGGGTGGAACGGACTTAGTTCGGGGCCGGAGTCTACGCGACCCGGTGATGCACAATGTACCTGGGATGAAAAGGGGCACGGCACGCAGCCTCACAAGGAAGCCGCGGTGATGACAGGCGGACTCGCAGCGGCCACAGCTCCCGGCTGTAGCGGTCCGCGACATGCACTCACGATATTCCTGGGACGGGGCTTAAAGGCGGGCACCCAGCGGTACCCGCAGGGGGTAACAAGATCCTGGAAGTGGTGACTAGTGCGGGCACTCAGCGGCACAGCTCCTCAGCTGCAGAGGCCCTACACAGCGATAGCGATGATTTCCGTAGGATGGCAAAGGCGGGCACTCAGCGGCACAGCTCCTCAGCTGCAGCGGCCCACAATAGCGATAGCGAGGATTTCGTAGGATGGCAAATGCGGGCACTCAGCGGCACAGCTCCTCAGCTGCAGCGGCCCCCAATAGCGATAGCGATGATTTCCGTAGGATGGCAAATGCGGGCACTCAGCGGCACAGCTCCTCAGCTGCAGCGGCCCACAATAGCGATAGCGACTTTCATAGGATGGCAAATGCGGGCACTCAGCGGCACAGCTCCTCAGCTGCAGCAGCCCACAATAGCGATAGCGACTTTCAGCCTGCGTTTCCCCGCAGTAGAACCAGAGGCTCCGGAATTCTCAACAGAGGCCTCACCTGCGGGTAGAATCCCCCTCAAATAGGAATCCAGATGGCTGATGGGTGAAGTCTAATGTCCCTGAGACTTCGGCAGGAGGCGAGCTCAAATCAGGCCCTTGGGTGGTTGCATCAGCAAGATGGATGAAAGTTTCAAAGTCCTTTCCCTCTAGTTACACGGACAGAGGTTCGTCTTGGCATCCAGAAGTAACACACACCGTGTAGGGGTTTCGGCACAGATCTTTATACCCCACAAGTCTTTGTTCTCTCAAAAGTCACAAGTCACTGAACCCAGTCAGAACCAGTTCAGGGAGGTCCTGGGGGCACGTTGTTTACAAGGCGGAATCCTGCCTTTGAGGAAGAGGGGGTCTGCTATCAGACGCACAGTGGGGGTTGGAGCCATCATTCACCTTGCCAGGCCCAGCCCTGCTCAGACCAAAGGGTCACCCCTCCCCATACTCCAGCTGCAGATTCCTCTACTCGTCCCAGGTCGGGTTCAGCCTACCCTGTTCCTCCAAAACCAGACGGCCAATACACATAACAGCAGAGCACACTGGAAGATTTAGGCAAGAAAATACCCACTTTCCCAAAGTGGTATTTTCGAACACAGAATAAAGAAATAACCCTCACTAAAAGATGTACGTTAATATTCTGAGCTCAGGCATACCAAATTCTACTTTCCACTTTACAAGCTGCTTCCGTGGGTGGCGCAATCAGCGCTGCAGGCCCACCAGCAGCATTCGGTCTACCAGCCCTGGGCACGCACGGTGCACAATACTAGAGACTAACAGGTAAACCAAATGAGCCAATTAGGGGAACATCAATTCATACAGTCAATTTTCCATAGGGAGCATTCGCGCTGTGGCACGGAATGGCCGTGGCACAGCGCCCAGAGCATCTAATACCAGTAAACAAAGAGGAGACAAAAAGCGAGAAATGGAGGGGAGACCCACGCCAATGGTGCCAGGTCTAACAGTGACTAACTGAAAACCACTAAAGGTACTTAGGTACATATAAATCAAGTCTAGAATAAAAGTAAGTTCTACTGATCTTAGAGTTGGGTAAGTCAAGGGTCTAGCACACCCTTTCTCCAACTCAAGAGAGTCTCAGTTCTCACTAGAGTAGGTAGGTGCATACACCACACCACACTAGCATGTCTTCAAGGCCTGAAGTCAGTGACTCCTTGCCAACTAAGTATGACCATCTCACATTCCAAGAATTGAGAAACATGTGTGCATCAAGGAAACTGAAGACAGGAAAACCCAAACACCTAAAAACTCATAGTGACTGTGCTTTTGGATGACCTCAGAAAGACCCCAAGGTCTGATGAGGCAGGCAAAGGGGGTGGGACAGCAGAAGAGGAAAGGCCAGGGAGTGAAAACCTCAATGACCTGGACTCTGATGCTGGCCAGGAGGATCAAAATGATTCTAACCTGTAAACTTGAATCCTTCCTGAAGGTGAGGAAGGAGGCCTCAGTGGGCCTCTCTTTACCCCACCTGGAAGGGTTAACAGTTTACCAAGAAGATCCAGATCTCCTTCTCTGGAATCTAATCATTCTGGTACATCTGTAGGGAGCTCTGTTTCTCATAGGACCTCTGCTTCTCATAAAAGGGAGTCCTCTTATAAGAAGAAGTGCCAACTGCTTGAGTTTGAGAGAGCTAAGCTCAGAATCAAGAGAGAGCAATTGGCCTTAGATAGGGGAATCCCTGGAGCTTCAGGAGAGCTTCTCAGAAGTTGGGGCTAGAGCCCCATGGTGGCAGCCACAGTGTCCCTAGAGGTGGAGAACATACTCATGACCATAGGAACCTGAAAAAGATTGTCCCTCCCTACCAGAGTGGGGATGACATCCACAAATGGATAACTGCACTGGAGAGGGCCTGTAAGGTACAGAGGGTCCCTCAGGAGCAGTGGGAAACAATCTTGTGGCTCTCCTTTGCAGACAAAGGTAGAGACAAGCTCCTCACTGTTAGAGAAGATGATGCTGATAATTACAAAGTCCTGAAGAGTGCTCTGATTGATGGGTTTGGCCTAACCACTGAATAATACAGGTTAAAGTTCAGAGACACCCAAAAGGCACAGACCCAAGACTGGGTTGACTTTGTAGATTGTGCTAATAAGGCTCTGGAAGGCAGGTTCCTTGGCAGTAAGGTGTGTGATTTCAAAGGATTGTATAATTTAATCATGAGAGAGCAGATCCTTAATAACTGTCAAAATCAACTGTTGCATCAGTACCTGGTGGACTCTGATCTGACCTCTCCCCAAGAATTGGGTCAGAAGGCAGACAAACGGGTCAGAACCAGGGTGAGGCAGAAGGTTCAGAACCAAGGTGGTGACTCCAAGAAGCAAGATTCTAAAAACTCTGATAAGGATGGGGAGAAGGGTAAAGACCAGAAGTCTTCTCAAGGGCCCCAAAAATCTGCATCTGGTGGGGAGTCACAATCCAACAAGGGAAAAGGCAAGAAGAAACCATGGTGTCAAATCTGTAAACAGAAGACCCATTGGACAAGTGATTGTAACAAGTCCAAGGACTCCACTCCAACCACCACTGCCCCTAAGGCAACTGTTCCCCATAGTTCAGCTCCAAGTGGTGGTGTTCCAAATAAGGGTGTAGTAGGGTTAACCCTGGGATCTGAGATGGACTCTGGCCTAGTCAGAGTTCCAACTCAGGCTATGTTGATCTGGGATGGAGGCATGGATATGGCCTCATTATTTGTAAGCCCCAGTAATCTGGGTAAATACAGACAACAGCCTATAATCAATGGAAAGGAGGCCTTGGCATTCAGGGACACAGGAGCAAGTGTCACAATGGTGACAAAAGATCTTGTGGCTACTGAGCAAATCATACTTGGTGAGATGTACCAAGTGACCAATGCTAGCAATGTCAGGACAGACCATTCCTTGGCAGTTGTTAATTTCACCTGGGGAGGGGTAACTGGCCCTAAGAAGGTTGTGGTAAGTGCAAACCTCCTGTTGAATGCTTGTTGGGCAATGATTTAGAAACTTCAGCTTGGGCTGAAGTGGAACTCAGGACTCATGCAGAAATGTTGGGTATCCCTGCAGATGTGTTTGCTATGACCAGGTCACAGGCAAAAATGTCTAACACTGAACAGGTCCTGGATCCTGGAAAAATGGACCAGGCACCTTCCAAGAGGAGGAGCAGTAGGGTTAAGGCAGTGTCTTCCCCCTGCCTCAGAATCCAGATCAGTCTCTTGAGGGAGCTGATCTTAGTCCTGAAGAAGGAACTGTCCCACATGAGCTTGAACCTGATCAGGTTGAGTTCTTGGGGACAGGGGCCCTTCCAGGGCAGATCTGAGCCAGGAGCAACTGAGCTGCCCTCTCTTGAACCCCTCAGACAGCAAGCTGCTGCTGAGGCTGCTGGGAGTGCTAGTGGGTCCCATAGGATCTACTGGGATGATGGACTCCTTTACTCAGAGTGTAGAGACCCCAAGCCTGGAGCCACCAGGAGGTTGGTTATACCTCTGAAGTTTAGGAGCTTCCATTTGGCACTAGCACATGATATCCCATTGGCAGGTCACCTGGGCCAAAACAAGACTTGGGACAGAATTGTCCCTCACTTTCATTGGCCTCATATGTCACCTGTCAAGCCAGTGGTAAGGCAGGTAGCACTACAAAGGCCCCCCTGATACCACTACCTGTGGTGGGAGTTCCCTTTGAGAGGGTAGGGATTGACATTGTTGGTCCCCTGGATCCTCAAACTGCATCTGGGCACAGTTTTATACTGGTGGTGGTGGACCATGCCACTAGGTATCCAGAGGCAATTCCCCTTAGACCTACCACAGCTCCTGTGGTGGCAAGGGCCCTCCTGGGAATCTTTTCCAGGGTGGGTTTTCCTAAGGAGGTAGTATCAGACAGAGGTGCAAACTTCATGTCTAGTTACTTAACTGCTATGTGGAAGGAGTGTGGTGTAAATTATAAATTTACCACCCCTTATCACCCACAATGCAATGGTTTAGTTGAAGGTTCAACAAAACCTTAAAGGGCATGATTAAGGGTCTCCCAGAAAAGCTTAGGCGCAGATGGGACATACTTTTGCACTGCCTTCTCTTTGCCTACAGAGAGGTTCCACAGAAGGGGGTTGGTTACAGCCCATTTGAGCTTCTGTTTGGACATCCAGTTAGGGGTCCATTGTGTCTAGTGAAGGAGGGATGGGAGTTACCTCTCAGACCCCCTAAACAGGATATTGTGGACTATGTACTTGGTCGCCGCTCCAGGATGGCTGAGTACATGAAGAAGGCAGCTAAAAACCTTGAGGCTAGCCAGGAATTGCAAAAGGCCTGGCATGACCAAAAGGCTGTGTTGACTGTTTATCAGCCAGGACAGAAAGTATGGGTGTTGGAGCCTGTGGCCCCAGCAGCCCTCCAAGACAAGTGGAGTGGCCCTCATACCATTATTGAGCAAAAGGGAGAGGTTACCTACCTGGTGTACCTTGGAACTCCCAGGAGCCCCCATAGGGTGCTCCATTTCAACAGGCTCAAACCATATGTTGACAGGGCAGACATGGGCTTGCTCATGGCTACTGATGAGGGACAGGAGGAAGAGAGTGATCCACTCCCTGACCTGCTCTCACAGAACCCTGATGATGGTTCAGTAGATGGTGTAGCCTTGGCAGGCAGCCTCACTGACCAGCAGCAAACTGATTGCAGAAAAGTTCTCAACCAGTTTAGACATATGTTCTCCCTGACTCCAAGTCAGACTACCTGGTGCACTCATGAAGTGGACACTGGGGACAGTCTGCCTGTTAAAAATAAGATTTACAGGCAACCTGACCATGTCAGGGACTGCATGAGGACTGAAGTCCAGAAGATGTTGGATTTGGGTGTGATTGAACCATCAGATAGCCCTTGGGCTAGTCCAGTAGTCTTGGTACCTAAACCTCACACCCAGGGTGGTAAGAGAGAGATGAGGTTTTGTGTTGACTACAGAGGTCTCAATGCAGTCACTAGGACTGATGCCCATCCAATCCCTAGGGCAGATGAGCTTATAGATACTTTGGCCTCAGCCAAGTTTCTGAGCACATTTGACCTGGCAGCTGGCTACTGGCAGATCAGACTAGCTGAGGATGCAAAAGCCAAAATGGCATTCTCAACCCCTAGTGGGCACTACCAATTTGTGGTGATGCCCTTTGGTTTGAAGAATGCACCTGCCACTTTTCAAAGGTTGGTGAACAAAGTCCTTACAGGCCTGGAAGCCTATAGTGCAGCATATCTAGATGATATTGCTGCCTTTAGCTCCACCTGGGGGGATCACCTGGTCCACCTGAAAATGTTTTGGAGGCCCTGCAGAAAGCAGGCCTCACTATCAAGGCCACCAAGTGCCAGATAGGGCAGAGTCAAGTTGTATACCTGGGCCACCTTGTGGGTGGAGGCCAGGTTCAACCATTGCAGAGAAAATCCAGACCATCATGGACTGGGTTGCTCCAACCACCCAGACTCAGGTCAGAGCTTTCTTGGGCCTGACTGGGTACTATAGGAGGTTTGTCAAAGGGTATGGATCCATAGTGACCCCTTTGAATGACTTAACTTCCAAGAGAATGCCAAAGAAAGTTCAGTGGACAGTCAGCTGTCAAAAGGCATTTGATGACCTGAAGCAGGCCATGTGCACTGCTCCCATTGTGCAAAGTCCTGACTACTCCAAACAATTAATTGTCCAAACAGATGCATCTGAGTTGGGGGTAGGGGCTGTGTTATCACAATTGAATGATGAAGGTCAGGATCAGCCAGTAGCTTTTATTAGCAGAAGGTTGACCCCCAGAGAGAAACGTTGGTCAGTCATTGAGAGGGAAGCCTTTGCTGTGGTTTGCGCTCTGAAGAAGCTGAGGCCATACTTGTTTGGCCCTCACTTCATTGTTCAGACAGACCATAAGCCCCTCTTATGGCTAAAACAGATGAAGGGTGAAAACTCCAAACTTTTTAGGTGGTCCATTTCCCTACAGGGGATGGACTATACAGTGGAACATAGACCTGGGAGTAACCATGCCAATGCAGATGTACTCTCCAGATATTTCCACTTAGAACATGAGGACTCAACTGGTCAAGGTTAGTTTAATGTCCTGACGTTTGGGGGGGGGGGTTGTGTAGGAGAGTAGGATCTGCTTCTTATAGTTACCCCCACTTTTTGCTGATGTTTCACTGTTTTCGACTTAGGCTGACTGGGATCCTGCTATTCAGGACCCCAGTCTATCTGCTTTCTCCTCTAAATTGATTGCATGTACTTTAGGTACACTCCAGATTGGATTCTGGGGTACCCTTATAAGTCCCTAGTATATGGTATACTATGTACACAGGGCATAGGTACCCCAGATGCCTCCCAGGGGCTGCAGCATGTATTATGCCACCCCTGAGAGGCCATTCAAAATGACACAACAGGTCTGCTACTGCAGCCTGTGTAAGGTGGTGCATGCACCCCTTACTTAGATATAGGTTCACTATATCTATCCTAATCACTGCACATATAAGCCTATCAGTCACCCCTATGGCAGGCCTTATCAATCCTGAAGGCAGGGTGCTGGGTTTTATGTGAGAGGGTGCCCATGCATGAGCAGAGCCCCTCTGCAGCCTTCGGAACCACTATACCGGAGTTGTTTGTGATGCAGCCAACCATATACTCTTAAGTGCATTATAACCTCGCAGTAAATGCTAACTTTAAAACGGCTGCAAGGAATTATATCGTGTTTGGTGTCAAACACCTTGGAATCATACCTCCACACCAGTAACTGGTGTGGGAGGTATGATTCCTCCCTCCTAGAGGAGAAATATGACAACACCGGTACACCCCGTACCAGCTTCACAGAACCCTGGTGTGAGAAGTTGGCCTGGCATATGCTGTTCACTAATTAAAGTGGACACCTTGCACCAGAACAATTCGACTCTTATGGTAGATAGGTTTAAGACAACCTTTATAGAAAGCTATCCTAGTGGTAGCTGTGGAGAGCAGCCTTCAGGCTAAGTCTTGAAGGAATGTAAAGCAGCTTGTTTTACCACACAATCTCTTGAATCACCAAATGAAAAGACACCACACAGGTATATATATCAAATATATATGTATTTATTAATAAACACTCTCTACTAATCTCTTTATGAGATTAGAAGTCAGGAACATATGTACAAGTCAAATATTATTAAAATAAGTTTAGCACAATCGAATATCACAATCTTAGTTTGCTAGACCTAGGTCTAGGGCATCTAGAATCGAGGGACCCCCAAGAACCACCCCAGGTAGTTGTAGGAGACCCACAGGGGACGGACGCGGTGACCTGGCACCGGTGCGAGTCCTGTGCGAGTCTATGTGCTCAGACGCGATTGAGGTTTCAATGTTAAAGGTCCCTTGCGTGTTCGAGGCGAACACACCGATCGGTCCTTGTACGAGTCGAAGGACGCGGTCACAGATAGAGTTGCAAGGGAGATGGACGCGCTGTGTCTAACACAGATGCGAACCTTGTGCGAGTCAGTGCAATGGAGATCTCAGTGTAACAGGCCCTTTGTGTGTTCGAGGCGAACACCGATCGGACTCAGTACGAGTCGAAGGATACAGTTTTAGATAGTGTTACAAAGGAGATGGACGCGGTGTGTCTAACACAGACGCGAACCCTGTGCGAGTCAGCGCAATTGTCGCACTTAGAAAGTTAGAGTTTTAGGACACTTCTAGGGAAGCTACAAGCAAGTCACTTACAGGGTAAGTAGTTCTAGGGCCCACACCCACAGGAGCACCGTAGTGCTGAAGTTACCTCACCCAGGGGAGCCGGGTGCATAGGTGTTCTTTGGTGTCGGGTCGCGGCGTCGTTTTCAATGGGAGCCAGTGAAGACTTGCTGCTTGCGGCGACAGGAGAAGTGTCCGGAGGAATCCAAGCCTGGATTCGGAAGATGGAAGACCTGAAAGCAGAGGGGACAGTGTTCACAGTCACTTGGCAGTGACTCGGGGCAAGGAAGATGGATGCCCACCGTCGTCGCAAGATTCAGGTCGTTCGCAGTTGCCTTGACTCTTCAGCCACGAGGTCCAGGAGGTGTCGACGATGACCAGGAGCTGGATTCAGCGTGTCCCACTATGTCTGCAGCTTACTGCAGTGTTGGCGACTCGATCAGAGCCAACAAGCCTTGGTAACAGCAAGTCTCGGGGAAAGTGTGAAGAGGCAATGGCGCAGACCAGCAAGGTCTGTAGGACTCACCCAGCGAGGGTAAGTCAGGGCAGGCCTGGAGCAACCAGAGGAGCCCTTTGGTTTCTTTAGAAAGTCTTCTGGGGACCCACAAGCCGGCTGGCAAGGGATCGCGAAGACGCCTCGGGAGGATTCGCTCACAGGGGCCCACGGTCACTCGGGACGTGGTAGGCCTCTGATCTTGGGAGAGATTTCTGCTGGAGGCTTGGACGACACGTGGTCCAAAGCACAAGTTTGTGAAACATTGTGAAGGGGTTGCACTTGACAATAGTGCACGGTACCCAGGGGTCGCGGTTCCTCGTTACTCTTGGGGTCCACTGGCCTCAGCTTCGCTGGGGACTCACGATGGCCTTTGAGAAGTCAGGAAATCCACTTCTTGGGCTGCAGGGACTTCGGACTCCGGCGGGAGCGGCATAGTTTGCGACCGTCGTTTGTAGTTTTGGTGCCTGCCAAGCAGGGAGTCACTCCTTGACTCCAAGGGAGATTCTTCAGTCTTCCAAAGGTAGTGGAACGTCGAAGGTCCGGGATTCGTCTTCAGAGCGTCGTCCAGGGAAATCTAGGGTGCTATGCACAGGTTCCCCCTCTTATACTAAAAGAAAGGGAGGGACTAGCTCTATGACCCTACCTATGGGAGGGTCAGGGGAGTGGGTGGCTACACCCACTTCCCTTTGTCCAGTTTCGCGCAAGAGCAGGGGCAGGTAGCCCCTGAGCCGGTTTGAACTGGCATATGCACAGAGGAGCCTTCTGCTCCCCCAGTGCAGGACTTCAAAGCACTCTAAGAGTGCACCCACCCAGCCCCAATACACTAAACCCTGTCTGGAAGGTGGTCACACCCCCTTGGGACAGGATATCTATTGTTGGGCTTCCTCCACTGCGAGTGTTGGTCATCAGCAGGAGGGCAGCCCAGTGTCTGTGACTGGTGGCATCCATTTTGTGATGCCAGGGCTCTTCAGGATTCTACCGCGTTTCCACAGTAGGTACATGTCTATCCCTCTAGAAGGGTGGAATGCTACCCCTGCCGCCAGGACTGGCGGGGGGTAGTATTCCAAGATGTTTGACACCAAACACGACATGTTTCGATGCAGCCATTCCAAAGTTAGCATTTTACCGCGAGGATATAATGCACTTAAAAGTATATGGTTTAACCGCATCCACAAACAGCACCAGAGAATGGACTCTGAGAGCTGCAGAGGGGCCCTGCTCAGGCAGAGGCACCCCCTCACATAGAAGCCCAGCACCCTGCCCTCAGGATTGATAGGGCCTGCCTTAGGGGTGACTGATAGGTTTATATGTGTGTGTAGGAGAGATATAGGGAACCTATATCTCAGTGAGGAGTGCTAGCACTTCCTCACCCAGGCTGCAGTAGCAGGCCTGTGGTGTCAGATTTAGTCTGCTTCCCAGGGGTGGCATAATACATGCTGCAGCCCCTGGTAGGCCTGTGAAGTACCTATGCCCTTGGTACCTAAGGTACCATATACTAGGGACTCATAAGGTACCACAGTATCCAATCACTAGTGCACCTAGAGTGCACTCCAAATCGTTTAGAGAGAACAGAGAGGCTGTGGCCCTGATTAGCAGGGTCCCAGCCAGACTATAGCCAGAAACCAGTGTAAACATCAGAAAAAAAGTGGGGGCAACATAAGAGGCAGATCCTACTCTCCTACACAACCCCCCCCCCCCAAACGCAGGGACACTAAACTAACCTTGACCAGTTGAGTCTTCGTGTTCAAAGTGGAAATACCTTGAGAGTCCATCTGCATTGGCATGTTGGGTCCCAGGTCTATGTTCCACTGTATAGTCCATCCCCTGTAGGGAAATGGACCACCTCAAAAGTTTTGGGTTCTCACCTTTCATCTGTTTAAGCCATAGGAGGGGCTTGTGGTCAGTCTGAACTATGAAGTGAGTGCCAAACAAGTATGGCCTCAGCTTCTTCAGGGCCCACACCACAGCAAAGGCCTCCCTCTCTATAGCTGACCAACGTTTCTCTCTAGGGGTCAGCCTTCTGCTAATAAAAGCTACTGGCTGGTCTTGACCTTCATCATTCAGTTGAGACAGTACAGCTCCCACACCCAGCTCAGAAGCATCTGTTTGGACAATGAACTTTTGGTGTAGTCTGGACTCTGTACGATGGGGGCAGTGCACATGGCCTGCTTTAGGTCTTCAAATGCCTTTTGACAGCTAGCTGTCCACTGAACCTTTTTGGCATTTTCTTTGAGGTCAGATCATTCAAGGGGGTCACTATAGATCCATATCCCTTGACAAACCTCCTATAGTACCCAGTCAGGCCTAAGAAGGCTCTCACCTGTGTCTGGGTGGTTGGAGCAACCCATTCCATTATGGTTTGGATTTTGCTCTGTAAAGGCTGAACCTGGCCTCCACCTACAAGGTGGCCCAGGTATACAACCTGACTCTGCCCTATCTGGCACTTAGTGGCCTTGATAGTGAGGCCTGCTTTCTGCAGGGCCTCCAAAACATTCCTGAGGTGGACCAGGTGATCCTGCCAGGAGGAACTAAAGACAGCAATATCATCTAGATAAGCTGAGCAATAAGTTTCCATCCCTGTCAGAACTTTATTCACCAACCTCTGAAAAGTGGCAGGTGCATTTTTCAATCCAAAGGGCATCACCACAAAGTGGTAGTGCCCACCAGGAGTCGAAAATGCTGTTTTGGCTTTTGCATCATCAGCTAACCTGATCTGCCAGTAGCCAGCTGTTAGGTCAAACGTGCTTAGATACTTGACTGAGGCCAAAGTATCAATCAGCTAATCTGCCCTTGGTATGGGATAGGCATCAGTCCTAGTGACTGCATTGAGGCCTCTGTAGTCTACACAAAACCTCATTTCTTTCTTACCACCCTGGGTATGAGGCTTGGGTACCAGGACTACTGGGCTAGCCCAAGGGCTATCTGAAGGCTCAATTACACCTAGCTCCAACATTTTCTGGACTTCAGTCCTGATACAGTCCCTGACATGGTCAGGTTGCCTGTAGATTTTATTCTTGACAGGCAGACTGTCTCCAGTGTCCACCTCATGGGTGCACCAGGAAGTCTGACTAGGGGTCAGGCTAAACATATGTCTATACTGTTGCAGAACTTGTCTGCACTCAGTTTGCTGATGGTCAGTGAGGCTGCTTGCCAAAGCAACACCATCTACTGACCCATCATCAGGGTTCTGAGAGAGCAGGTCAGGGAGAGGGTCACTCTCCTCCTCCTGTTCCTCATCAGTCGCCATGAGCAAGCCCATGTCAGCCCTGTCAACATATGGCTTTAATCTGTTGACATGGAGCACCCTCAGGGGGCTCCTGGGAGTTCCAAGATTCACCAGGTAGGTGACTTCTCCCTTCTGTTCAACTATTGTATGGGGGCCACTCCACTTGTCCTGGAGGGCTGCTGGGGCCACAGGCTCCAACACCCACACTTTCTGTCCTGGCTGGTATACAGTCAGTACAGCCTTTTGGTCATGCCAAGCTTTTTGTAATTCTTGGCTGGCCTCCAGGTTTTTGGTTGCCTTTTTCATGTACTCTGCCATCCGGGAGCGGAGACCAAGTACATAGTCCATCACATCTTGTTTGGGGGCTTGAGAGGTAACTCCCAGCCCTCTTTTACCAAACACAGTGGACCTCTCACAGGATGCCCAAACAGAAGCTCAAATGGGCTGTAACCAACCCCCTTCTGTGGAACCTCTCTGTATGCAAACAACAGGCAAGGAAGAAGAAGGTCCCATTTCCGCCTAAGCTTCTCTGGGAGTCCTTTAATCATTCCTTTCAAGGTTTTGTTGAAGAGTTCAACTAAACCATTGCATTGTGGGTGATAGGGGATGGTGAACTTATAAGTTACACCACACTCCTTCCACATTGCTTTCAGATATCCTGACATGAAGTTGGTACCTGTGTCAGAAATGACCTCCTTTGGGAAACCCACTCTGGAGAAGACTCCAATGAGGGCTCTTGCCACCACAGGGGCTGTGGTGGTCCTCAGAGGAATTGCTTCTGGGTACCTGGTGGCATGATCCACTACCACCAGGATAAACCTGTGCCCAGATGCAGTTTGAGGGTCAAGGGGACCAACAATGTCAATCCCTACCCTCTCAAAGGGTACCCCCACCACCGGTAGTGGTATCAGGGGGCCTTTGTTGTGCCACCTGCCTTACCACTGGCTTGGCATGTGACACAGGAGCGACAAAACTCCTTTGTGTCCTCTGACATATGTGGCCAATGAAAATGTGGGACAAGCCTGTCCCAGGTCTTGTTTTGGCCCAAGTGTCCTGCTAAAGGGATGTCATGTGCTAGGGTCAAGAGGAACCCCTAAACTTCTGAGGTATTACCATCCTCCTGGTGGCTCCAGGGGCTGGATCTCTACTCTCAGAATATAGGAGTCCCTCATCCCAATAAACTTTATGGGACCCACTAGCACTCCCAGCAGCCTCAGCAGCAGCCTGCTGTCTGAGGGGTTCAAGAGAGGGGCAGCACTGTTGCTCCTTACTCAGATCTTCCCTAGAAGGGCCCCCTGCCCCCAAGAACTCAACCTGATCAGGCTCAAGTCCCTCTGGGGCAGTTCCTTCTTCAGGATCTGCTTCACCTCCCTCTGGGGGTGAATCTGTGATCTGAGACAGAGGGGAAGGCACTGCCTTTACCCTACTGCTCCTCCTCTTGGGAAGCATCTGGTCCATTGTTCCAGGATCCAGAGCTGGTTCAGTGTTATGCATTCTTGCTTGTGACCTGGTCACAGCAAATACCTCTGCAGGGATGCCCAACATCTCAGCATGAGTCCATAACTCTACTTCAGACCAGGCTGAAGTCTCTAGATCATTGCCCAATAGACATTCGACAGGGAGGTCTGCACTGACTACAACCTTCTTGAGGCCAGTTACCCCTCCCCAGGAGAAATTCACAACTGCCAGACTATGGTTGGTCTTGACATTGCTTGCATTGGTCACCTGGTACATTTCGCCCAGGATGATCTGTCCAGGGTCCACAAGATCCTCTGCCACCATGGTGACACTAGCACCTGTGTCCCTAAATGCCAAAGCCGGTTTGCCATTTATTACAGGCTGCTGTTTGTATTTGCCCAGATTACTGGGGCTTACTAGGAAGGACATATTAAGGTCTCCCTCACAAATCAGCATTGCCTGAGTGGGCACTCTGACTAGGTCAGAGTCCACTTCAGAACCCAGGGTCAACCCTACTACACCCTTATTCTGAGTACCACCTCCACCAGTAGCTGAACTAGGGGGAACAGTTGCCTTAGGGGCAGGAGTGGTGGTGGTTTGGTCTTTGGACTTGTTACAGTCAGAAGTCCAGTGCCCTTTCTGTTTACAGAATTTGCACCAGGGCTTCTTTTGGCCTTTTCCTTTGTTGGATGGTGACTCCCCACCAGATGCAGATTTTTAGGGCCCTTGTGAAGACTTCTGGTCTTTTGACTTATCCCCACCTTTCTCAGAGCCCTTAGGATCTTGCTTCTTAGTGTCACCCCCTTGGTTCTGGGGTTTCTGCCTCACCCTGGTTCTGACCCATTTGTCTGCCTTCTTTCCCAATTCTTGGGGAGAGGTCAGATCTGAGTCCACCAGGTACTGATGCAACAACTGGTTCTGGCAATTATTAAGGATCTGTTCTCTCATCATCAGATTATACAATCCCTTGAAATCAGTAACCCTACTGCCAACCAGCCAACCCTCCAGAGCCTTGGTTGCACAATCTACAAAGTCAGTCCAGTCCTGAGTCTGTGCCTTCTGGGTGTCTCTGAACTTCAACCTGTACTGCTCAGTGGTTAAGCCAAACCCATCTATCAGTGCACTCTTCAGGACTTCATAATCATCAGCATCCTCTTCTCTAACAGTGAGGAGCTTGTCTCTACCTTTATCTGAAAAGGAGAGCCACAAGATTGCTGCCCACTGCTTTTGGGGGACCTGCTGTACTCTACAGGCCCTCTCCATAGCAGTTATCCACTTGTGGATATCATCCCCACTCTGGTAGGGAGGAACAACCTTGCTCAGGTTCCTATGGTCTGGAATAGATTCTCTGCCTCTAGGGACACTGTTGCTGCCACCAAGGGTTCTAACCCCTCTCTTCTAGAAGCTCTCTGGATCTCCAGGGCTTCTCTATCCAGTGCCAACTGCTTGGTTCTGAGGGCAACTCTTGCTTCCTCATACTGCAGCAGTTTGCACATTCTTTCAGAGGAGGTCTCTCTTATGGGAAAGTATGAGTTCCTCTGGTGGACAAATTCTCTGCCAGAGTGATAAGTGTGCTCGGATTCCCAGGAAGGGGACCTATGCCTCTCCTCCACTCTGTCAGTTCTCTTAGGGAGAATTCCTCTGTCCTTTTCAGGTCCCTTGAGGCCTGGCCCTTCAATCACAGAGTCCTGGTCATTCTGATTTTCATCATCTGACCCAGATACTGTAATTGACCCACCCACTGATTCAGACCCATTAGCTCCTAGAGCCAATCTAAGATCATCTGCTGTCAGCAGATCTATCAGGTGTAGGGTTGAGGGACTCTGTCCTAGCCTCAGGTGTCTTTCAACACACATGGCTCTCAAGTCAGAGAAAGCCATGTCCTTATACTGAGGCTGAGTGGATCCACTGGTTCCACCCTTTAAGGACATTCTAGTGTTGTGCAGTGTTGTACTACCTACACTAGTTTGTGGCCTATTGATACTAGCTTGAGCTGTGGAAAGGGTGTGCTATCCCTTGGCACACAGCTCTAAGTTCAGTAGAACTTATTGATACTAAGCTTGACTTTATATGTACCTTAAGTGCCTATAGTGGTTTTCAGTTAGTAATTCAAATCGAGATTTTCTGGTAAAACAATAGCAAGCTGGAATCCCACACGCTGCCCACCAATGTGAGAAGTTGGCCTGGCATATGCTGTTCACTAATTAAAGTGGACACCTTGCACCAGAACAATTCGACTCTTATGGTAGATAGGTTTAAGACAACCTTTATAGAAAGCTATCCTAGTGGTAGCTGTGGAGAGCAGCCTTCAGGCTAAGTCTTGAAGGAATGTAAAGCAGCTTGTTTTACCACACAATCTCTTGAATCACCAAATGAAAAGACACCACACAGGTATATATATCAAATATATATGTATTTATTAATAAACACTCTCTACTAATCTCTTTATGAGATTAGAAGTCAGGAACATATGTACAAGTCAAATATTATTAAAATAAGTTTAGCACAATCGAATATCACAATCTTAGTTTGCTAGACCTAGGTCTAGGGCATCTAGAATCGAGGGACCCCCAAGAACCACCCCAGGTAGTTGTAGGAGACCCACAGGGGACGAACGCGGTGACTTGGCACCGGTGCGAGTCCTGTGCGAGTCTATGCGCTCAGACGCGATTGAGATTTCAATGTTAAAGGTCCCTTGCGTGTTCGAGGCGAACACACCGATCGGTCCTTGTACGAGTCGAAGGACGCGGTCACAGATAGAGTTGCAAGGGAGATGGACGCGCTGTGTCTAACACAGACGCGAACCTTGTGCGAGTCAGTGCAATGGAGATCTCAGTGTTACAGGCCCTTTGTGTGTTCGAGGCGAACACCGATCGGACTCAGTACGAGTCGAAGGATACAGTTTTAGATAGTGTTACAAAGGAGATGGACGCGGTGTGTCTAACACAGACGCGAACCCTGTACGAGTCAGCGCAATTGTCGCACTTAGAAAGTTAGAGTTTTAGGACACTTCTAGGGAAGCTACAAGCAAGTCACTTACAGGGTAAGTAGTTCTAGGGCCCACACCCACAGGAGCACTGTAGTGCTGAAGTTACCTCACCCAGGGGAGTCGGGTGCATAGGTGTTCTTTGGTGTCGGGTTGCGGCGTCGTTTTCAATGGGAGCCAGTGAAGACTTGCTGCTTGCGGCGACAGGAGAAGTGTCCGGAGGAATCCAAGCCTGGATTCGGAAGATGGAAGACCTGAAAGCAGAGGGGACAGTGTTCACAGTCACTTGGCAGTGACTCGGGGCAAGGAAGATGGATGCCCACCGTCGTCGCAAGATTCAGGTTATTCGCGGTTGCCTTGACTCTTCAGCCACGAGGTCCAGGAGGCGTCAATGATGACCAGGAGCTGGATTCGGCGTGTCCCACGATGTTTGCAGCTTACTGCAGTGTTGGCAACTCGATCGGAGCCAACAAGCCTTGGTAACAGCAAGTCTCGGGGAAAGTGTGAAGAGGCAATGGCGCAGACCAGCAAGGTCTGTGGGACTCACCCAGCGAGGGTAAGTCAGGGCAGGCCTGGAGCAACCAGGGGAGCCCTTTGGTTTCTTTAGAAAGTCTTCTGGAGACCCACAAGCCGGCTGGCAAGGGATTGCAAAGACGCCTCGGGAGGATTCGCTCACAGGGGCCCACGGTCACTCGGGACGTGGTAGCCCTCTGATCTTTGGAGGGATTCCTGCTGGAGGCTAGGACCACACGTGGTCCAAAGCACAAGTTCGTGGAACGTTGTGAAGGGGTTGCACTCGACAATAGTGCACGGTAAACAGGGGTCGCGGTTCCTCGTTACTCTTGGGGTCCACTGGCCTCAGCTTCACTGGGGACTCACAATGGCCTTTGAGAAGTCAGGAAATCCACTTCTTGGGCTGCAGGGACTTCGGACTCCGGCGGGAGCAGCGTAGTTTGCGACCGTCATTTGTAGTTTTTGGTGCCTGCCAAGCAGGGGAGTCACTCCTTGACTCCAAGGGAGATTCTTCAGTCTTCCAAAGGTAGTGGAACGTCGAAGGTCCGGGATTCGTCTTCAGAGCATCGTCCAGGGAAATCTAGAGTGCTATGCACAGGTTCCCCCTCTTATACTAAAAGAAAGGGAGGGACTAGCTCTATGACCCTACCTATGGGAGGGTCAGGAGAGTGAGTGGCTACCCCAGTGCAGGACTTCAAAGCACTCTAAGAGTGCACCCACCCAGCCCCAATACACTAAACCCTGTCTGGAAGGTGGTCACACCCCCTTGGGACAGGATATCTATTGTTGGGCTTCCTCCACTGCGAGTGTTGGTCATCAGCAGGAGGGCAGCCCAGTGTCTGTGACTGGTGGCATCCATTTTGTGATGCCAGGGCTCTGCAGGATTCTACCGCGTTTCCACAGTAGGTACATGTCTATCCCTCTAGAAGGGTGGAATGCTACCCCCGCCGCCAGGACTGGCGGGGGGGGGTAGTATTCCAAGATGTTTGACACCAAACACGACATGTTTCAATGCAGCCATTCCAAAGTTAGCATTTTACCGAGAGGATATAATGCACTTAAAAGTATATGTTTTAACCGCATCCACAAACAGCACCAGAGAATAGACTCTGAGAGCTGCAGAGGGGCCCTGCTCGGGCAGAGGCACCCCCTCACATAGAAGCCCAGCACCCTGCCCTCAGGATTGATAGGGCCTGCCTTAGGGGTGACTGATAGGTTTATATGTGTGTGTAGGAGAGATATAGGGAACCTATATCTCAGTGAGGGGTGCTAGCACTTCCTCACCCAGGCTGCAGTAGCAGGCCTGTGGTGTCAGATTTAGTCTGCTTCCCAGGGGTGGCATAATACATGCTGCAGCCCCTGGTAGGCCTGTGAAGTACCTATGCCCTTGGTACCTAAGGTACCATATACTAGGGACTCATAAGGTACCACAGTATCCAATCACTAGTGCACCTAGAGTGCACTCCAAATCGTTTAGAGAGAACAGAGAGGCTGTGGCCCTGATTAGCAGGGTCCCAGCCAGACTAAAGCCAGAAACCAGTGTAAACATCAGGAAAAAAGTGGGGGCAACATAAGAGGCAGATCCTACTCTCCTACACCTGGCATCACAAAATGGATGCTGCCAGCCACAGACACGAGTTTGCCCTCCTGCTGCTGGACGAAACTCCGGCAAGGGAGGCTGGACAATAGGTTTCCTGTCACAGGGAGGTGTGACCACCTCCCAGACAGGCTTTAGTGTATTGGGGCTGGGTGGGTGCACTCTCAGAGTGCTTTGATGTCTGCACTGGGGGCACATTTGGTGTCCCTGTGCATAGTCCAGCTCAAACCGGTTGCAGGGGCTATCAGCCCCTGCTCTGGCGCGAAACTGGACAAAGGACATGGGTGTAGCAACCCCTCTGTCCTGACCCTCCCATAGGTGGGTCCCCAGAGTTTGTCCCACCCCTTCCTTGGGTATAAAGTAGGAACCCTGACTACAGGACTTTAGATATTACCTGGACTAAACTCTGCTACAGAAACCAAGTAACCTTCGACGATCTACGCTTTGCTGGACGACTGAAGAATCTCCCTTGGAGTAAAGGAGTTACTCCCCTGCTGAGTAGGCACCTCAACGCATCTGACCGGTTTGCATCTACGCAGCTCCTGACGGACTCCAAAGATTTTGCAACACAGGAGGTGGGTTCCAAAGCTTCCCCGAGGCTGACTAGCGCTCTCAGCAAACCTGAGACCCGCAGCCCTCGTGGGGACCGTGCAACTCTAACCCCTGGACACCGTGCACATTTGCAGCAGCATATGCTTTTAGGCGATCTCTGAGGCTGTGCTTTGGGCTACTTGTAGTCCAAGCCCCAAGCAGTGTTTCCACTGAAGATTACTGGCCTACACTCCACAAGTGTTCCGTGGGCTGGTATTGTGTGATTCCTCTCGAGGTCCCTTCGCGATCCTTGGTCCGTTGACCTGTCGGTCCCTGAGAAGGCAACTTTAACTTTCAGTGGGCTTTCCTGGTTGCTCCAGAGGTACTCTGACTCTCCATCGCTTGGGGAGTCCCCAGGACCTTGCTGGTCCTCACCGAAGCATCTTTTCTCTGACCGCGTGGGTTGCAGTTGCCAAGGCTTGTTGGTCTCCAATCCGGAAACTGACCCCTCAGCACTCGACAGCCTTTGTGGGACAGCTCGCCTGCAGACTCTGGTTGTCGTCGAAGTCTCCTGGTCCCCGTGGCTGCAGAGTCAAGCTTCATCACTTTGCACCTGAAGCACCCGACATCGGTGGGCATTCGATTGCTCCGCTCCTGGTCATGTGAAGTGACCCAGACTTTGTCCCCTCTGCTTTCAGGTTCTTCTCATCTCCGATCCAGGCTTGGGTCACACCGGACACTTTTCTTCTCCACGGCAGCAGTACTTCTTCGCATCACGCCATTGAAAACGACGAGGGTTTCTCACACCACTTGACCCCTATGCACCCGGCTTCCCTAGGCTAGGTAACACGGATACCTCAGTACTCACAAGGGTGCTGGCCTTAGAACCTTCTATGTTTAGCTGGGTTTGCTTGAAGTCCTCTCCGAAGTGTCCTTAAACTCTAAATTTCCAACCGCGACTTTCCCATAGAGTTGTACGGAGCTCGTGTCTGTGTTCCCACACTGCACCCGTCCTCCGTGGGTCCCCTGTGTCACTACCTTGGGTGGTTCCTTGGGGTCCCAGCGATTCTACCTGCTCTAGGCACTGTGTCTAGTCAAGTCATGGTTGTTATACCACTTTCTTAATATATGGTTTGGTCTCCCCCTGGAGCCTACTGTGTATTGTGCTATTTACTGTCGTTCTAGTACTGTAATATTGTGTGCCTTGTTCTCTAATCTCATAAAGAGGTTAGTAGAGTGTTTAGTAATAAATACAATATTTTATATATACCTTGTGTGGTTCCCCTTTCATTTGGTCATTCAAGAGGTTATATACTGGTAAAACAAGCTGCTTTACATTCCTTCAAGACTTAGCCTGAAGGCTGCTCTCCACAGCTACCACTAGGATAGCTTTCTATAAAGGTTGTCTTTAACCTAATCATCAATAAGGGTCGTTTGGACTGGTGCAAGGTGTCCACTTTAATTAGTGGACAGCATATACCAGGCCAACTTCTCACAACCACCACCACCAATTGCACCACCACCACCAATACCACTATACTACCACCAATACCAACATCTCCAATGCTACCACCACCAACACCACCAATACCACCAACACCAATACCACCTCCAATACCACCGCCAATACCAATACCAATACCACAACCACCACCACCAATACCACCACCACCAATACCACCACCACCAATACCACCAACACCACCAATACCAACACCACCAATACCACCACCAGCAATACCACCACCAATACCACCACCAATACCACCATCACTATCAATACTACCACCTCCACCACCACCAATACCACCACCAATACCACCACCAACAATACCACCACAACCAATGCCACCACCACCCCCACCAATACCAGCACCTAACCCTCCACAACCAACACCACCACACCAATACCACCACCAATACCACCACCAATACCACCACCACAATACCAATACCACCACCACCAATACCACCACCACCACTAATACCACCAATACCACCATCACCAATACCACCATCACCAATACCACCACCACCACAAATACCACCACCACCAATACTACCACCACCACCAATACCACCAATACCTCCACCACCAATGCCACCAGCAATACCATTACCACCACCAATACCATTACCACCACCACCACCAATACCACCTCCACCAATACCACCACCACCAATAACACCACCGATACCACCACCACCAATACCACCACCATCAATACCTTCACCACCATCTCCACCACCACCAATACCACCACTAGCACCACTATCACCACCACCACTAATACCACCACCACCATCACCACAATACCACCACCAATACTAAGTCCTCCAATTCCACCGCCACCAATACCACCACCACCAATACCACCACCACCACCAATACTACCACCAATACCACCTCAATTCAATACCACTACCACCAATACCACCGCCAATACCACCAGCACCAATACCACCACTACCAATACCACCACCACCACCAATACCTCCACCACCACCTCCACCACCACCAATACCACCACCAATACCACCACCACCACTACCACCACCAATACCACCACCACCAATACCACCACCACAATACCTCCACCACCACCAACACCTCCAATTCCACCGCCAACAATACCACCACCACTAATACCACCAACACCAATACCACCACCAACACCAATACCACCACCACCACCAATAACACTGCCAGTACCAATACCACCACCACCACCAATACCACCACCACCAATACCACTAATACCACCACCACCAATACCACCAACACCAATACCACGTACACCACCAATACCAACACCTCCAATACCATCACCACCACCAATACCACCACCACCACCACCACCAATACCACCACCAATACCACCACCATCAATACCACAACCTCCACCACCACCAATACCACCACCAATAATACCACCACCACCAATACCACCACCACCAATACCACCCCCAATACCACCACCACCTCCACCAATACCAACACCACCACCTATACCACCACCACCAATACTACCACACCAATACCACCACAAATACCACCACCACCAGTACAAATACCACCGGCAATACCACCACCAATACCAATACCACCACCACCAATACCACCACCACCACCAATAACACCACCACCAAAACCACCATTACCACCACCAATACCACCACCACCAATACCACCACCACCATCAATACCTTCGCCACCACCAATACCACCATCAATACCACCACCACCACTACTACCACTACCACCACCACCCCCAAAACCACCACCAATACTACTATCACCACCAATACCACCACCAATTCAATACCACCACCACCAATACCAATACCACCGCCAATACCACCAGCACCAATACCAATATCAATACGAATACCACCAGCACCAATACCACCAGCACCAATACCACCACCACCACTAATACCACCACCACCAATACCACCACCACCAATACCACCACCACCAATACCTTCACCACCACCTCCACCAATACCAACACCAATACCACCACCACCAGTACCACCACCACCACCACCAATACCACCTCCACCACCAATACCACCACCACTATACTACCACCAATACCAACATCTCCAATTCCACCACCACCAACACCACCAATACCACTGTAGGAGAGTAGGATCTGCTTCTTATAGTTACCCCCACTTTTTGCTGATGTTTCACTGTTTTCGACTTAGTCTGACTGGGATCCTGCTATTCAGGACCCCAGTCTATCTGCTTTCTCCTCTAAATTGATTGCATGTACTTTAGGTACACTCCAGATTGGATTCTGGGGTACCCTTATAAGTCCCTAGTATATGGTATACTATGTACCCAGGGCATAGGTAGCCCAGAGGCCTCCCAGGGGCTGCAGCATGTATTATGCCACCCCTGAGAGGCCATTCAAAATAACACAACAGGTCTGCTACTGCAGCCTGTGTAAGGTGGTGCATGCACCCCTTACTTAGATATAGGTTCACTATATCTATCCTAATCACTGCACATATAAGCCTATCAGTCACCCCTATGGCAGGCCTTATCAATCCTGAAGGCAGGGTGCTGGATTTTATGTGAGAGGGTGCCCATGAATGAGCAGAGCCCCTCTGCAGCCTTCAGAACCACTATTCCGGGGTTGTTTGTGATGCAGCCAACCATATACTCTTAAGTGCATTATAACCTCGCAGTAAATGCTAACTTTAAAACGGCTGCAAGGAATTATGTCGTGTTTGGTGTCAAACACCTTGGAATCATACCTCCAAACTGGTGTGGGAGGTATGATTCCTCCTTCCTAGAGGGAGAAATATGACAACACCGGTACACCCGGTACCAGCTTCACAGAACCCTGGCATCACAAAATGGATGCTGCCAGCCACAGAGACGAGTCTGCCCTCCTGCTGCTGGACGAAATTCCGGCAGGGGAGGCTGGACAATAGGTTTCCTGTCACAGGGAGGTGTGACCACCTCCCAGACAGGCTTTAGTGTTTTAGGGCTGGGTGGGTGCACTCTCAGAATGCTTTGATGTCTGCACTGGGGGCACATTTGGTGTCCCTGTGCATAGTCCAGCTCAAACCGGTTGCAGGGGCTATCAGCCCCTGCTCTGCACGAAACTGGACAAAGGACATGGGTGTAGCCACCCCTCTGTCCTGACCCTCCCATAGGTGGGTCCCCAGAGTTTGTCCCACCCCTTCCCTGGGTATAAAGTAGGAACCCTGACTACAGGACTTTAGATATTACCTGGACTAAACTCTGCTACAGAAACCAAGTAACCTTCGTCGATCTATGCTTTGCTGGACGACTGAAGAATCTCCCTTGGAGTATAGGAGTTACTCCCCTGCAAGGCAGGCACCTCAACGCATCTGACCAGTTTGCATCTACGCAGCTCCTGACGGACTCCGAAGATTTTGCAACACAGGAGGTGGTTTTTCAAGCTTCCCCGAGGCCGACTAGAGGTCTCAGCAAACCTGAGAACCGCAGCCCTCGTGGGGACCGTGCAACCTGAACCCCTGGACACCGTGCACATTTGCAGAAGCATATGCTTTTAGGCAATCCCTGAGGCTGTGCTTTGGGCTTCTTGTAGTCCAAGCCCCGAGCAGTGTTTCCACCGAAGATTATTGGCCTACACTCCACGAGTGTTCCGTGGGCTGGTATTGTGTGATTCCTCTCGAGGTCCCTTCGCGATCCCTGGTCCGTTGACCTGTGGGTCCCTGAGAAGGCAACTTTAACTTTCAGTAGGCTTTCCTGGTTGCTCCAGATGTGCCCTGACTCTCCATTGCTTGGGTAGTCCCCAGGACCTTGCTGGTCCTCACCGAAGCATCTTTTCTCTGACCGCATGGGTTGCAGTTGCCAAGGCTTGTTGGTCTTCAATCCGGAAACTGACCCCTCAGCACTCGACATCCTTCGTGGGACAGCTCGCCTGAGGACTCTGGTCATCGTCGACATCTCCTGGTCCCCGTGGCTGCAGAGTCAAACTTCACCTCTTCGCACCTGAAGTACCCGACATCGGTCGGCATTCGATTGCTCCGCTCCTGGTCACGTGAAGTGAGCCAGACTTTGTCCCCTCTGCTTTCAGGTTCTTCTCATCTCCGATCCAGGCTTGGGTCACACCGGACACTTTTCTTCTCCACGGCAGTAGTACTTCTTCGCATCACGCCATTGAAAACGACGAGGGTTTCCGACACCACTTGACCCCTATGCACCTGGCTTCCCTGGGCTAGGTAACACGGGTACCTCGGTACTCACAAGGGTGCTGGCCTCAGAACCTTCTATGTTTAGCTGGGTTTGCTTGAAGTCCTCTCCGAAGTGTCCTTAAACTCTAAATTTCCAACCGCGACTTTCCCATAGAGTTGTACTGAGCTCGCGTCTGTGTTCCCACACTGCACTCCGTCCTCCGTGGGTCCCCTGTGTCACTACCTTGGGTGGTTCCTTGGGGTCCCAGCGATTCTACGTGCTCTAGGCACTGTGTCTAGTCAAGTCATGGTTGTTATACCACTTTCTTAATATATGGTTTGGTCTCCCCTGGAGCCCACTGTGTATTGTGCTATTTACTGTCGTTCTAGTACTGTAATATTGTGTGCCTTGTTCTCTAATCTCATAAAGAGGTTAGTAGAGAGTGTTTAGTAATAAATACATATATTTTATATATACCTTGTGTGGTTCTCCTTTCATTTGGTCATTCAGGAGGTTATATACTGGTAAAACAAGCTGCTTTACATTCCTTCAAGACTTAGCCTGAAGGCTGCTGTCCACAGCTACCACTAGGATAGCTTTCTATAAAGGTTGTCTTTAACCTAATCATCAATAAGGGTCGTTTGGACTGGTGCAAGGTGCCCACTTTAATTAGTGGACAGCATATACCAGGCCAACTTCTCACAACCACCAACACCAATACCACCTCCAATACCACCACCACCACCAATACCACCGCCAATACCAATACCACAACCACCACCACCAATACCACCACCACCAATACCACCACCACCACCAATACCAACACCACCAAAACCACCACCACCAATACCACCACCAATACCAACAGCACTACCAATACCACCAATACCACCACCAAAACCACCAAAACACCGATACCACCAATACCACCACCAATACTACCACCAATACCACCATCACCATCAATACTACCACCTCCACCACCACCAATACCACCACCAATAATAACACCACCAATACCACCACCAATACCACCACAACCAATGCCACCACCAATACCACCACCACCCCCACCAATACCAGCACCACCAATACCAGCACCTAATCCTCCACAACCAACACCACCACACCAATACCACCACCAATACCACCACCATTACCAATACCACCACCAATACCACTACCAATACCACCACCACCAATACCACCAATACCACCTCCACCACTAATACCACCACCAATACCACCATCACCAATACTACCACCAATACCACCATCACCACCAATACCATCACCAATGCCACCACCACCAATGCCACCACCTATACCATTACCACCACCACCACCACCAATACCATTACCACCACCACCAATACCACCACCATCAATACCTTCACCACCATCTCCACCACCACCAATATCAACACCAATACCACCACCACCACTATCACCACCACCACCAATACCACCACCACAATACCACCACCAATACTAAGTCCTCCAATTCCACCGCCACCAATACCACCAACAATACCACCACCACCAATACCACCACCAATACCACCTCAATTCAATACCACTACCACCAATACCACCGCCAATACCACCAGCACCAATACCACCACCACCAATAACACCACTACCAATACCACCACCAATACCACCACCAATACTGTCACCACCAATACCACCACCACCACCCCAATACCAATACCACCCCCAATACCACCATCAATACCACCACCACCAATACCACCATCACCACCAATACCACCACCAATACCACCACCTCCAATACCACCACCACCAATATCACCATCACCAATACCAATACCAATACCACCACCACCACCACTACCACCACCAATACCAACACCACCACCAATACCACCACCACCACCACTACCACCACCACCGCCAATACCACCACCAATACCACCACCACTAATACCAACATCTCCAATTCCACTGCCACCAATACCACCTCCACCAATACCACCAACAATACCACCACCACCAATACCACCATGACCACCAATACCACCACCAATACCACCTCCAATTAAACACCACCACTGTTGTATTCCTCTTAGGGTATACATAAACGGGCTTTCCAGTATCATGTCCTTATATAGGCACAATTCGCCCTGCCCTTATATAGGACTATGAACAAATGTATTGTTTTAATCACTATGGTCATCATTATTTGCATAAATCTGCATATCCAAGAAATGTGTTTATGTTTAACCAATGGGAACATTGTCCTACACTACCTAAAGGTAGTTCAAAAACATTTGCTAGTAAGTTTCCATATTTTCAGAATACAATACATCTGAACCAGAAATGTTTTACTATAAAAATGTAAACAAGACAGGACTGAAAATTATGTTAACAAATACAAAACAGATTTATTCTGCATTATTTAATGCCCAACTGTCTAGACAGGGTTTCGACTTTTGGAAAGACACAATTGACACAAAAACTGTGTGGGGTACTAAAGATTGGCAAGTGCAGGGGATAGAAGCTTTATTTAGAGCCTGCATCATCCCAGAACAAATAATGTTTTTAAATGAAACTATCCAACAAACATCTTGTCTTGGATTAGCCAAGATAAAAGAGATGAACACACCTTCTGTACCAACACCTGCCAGTGAAAAATAATACAAAGGCAGTGGTGACAGTTGACAATATACTACAACTCAACAGATCTAATCCTACTTGGAAAAATGGTTGATCTGGCCCACAGACACGAATAACTGTCAGGAAAGATTCCTGAATAAAACTCAGGGGTTTACTATTCATAGGCCAGACCCAAGATACGTCCAAAGACAACATCCGGGGTAGTAACAACATACAGTGTAGGAAAATGATGCCTCGATTGGCTGCATAAGTCTACACAACAGGATGTGAAACAACACTTAACCTTACTTAAAAAGGACGCAGACCTTAGGGAATTCTTGCTTGGACCAAGAAAACCGCGTCAAAAACGTTTCATATATGCCGGCATTTATGCTGCTTATAATGGAGCTTGGAAGGTATCACAGATAGAGGCCGCAGAACGAATACGTGAACTTGATCGTATTAATTTAGAGAAAACACTCTCTGTGGTCGACAATGGGTTAACAACTTTGTCCTCCAGAATATATTCATTGGATGGCATTGTATCCTCTGCTATCGACATTCTAGAACAAGATTTGGCGATGTTACAGCAAGGCCAATCTCAATTACGTTCTATTATGTTATTAAGCTGGACGCTGCAATCTTTGCGAGCGGGCTATGTGCCTTGGCGTTTCATCAACACAATGGCTCTGTTTGCAGAATACAATCTCACTGATAAACAGATCGAACTGGCACAAACAGGAGCAAAGTATACAGTGCTGAGCATTGAAAAACTGGAAAAGTTACCATTCACTGTGGCAGAAAAACCAGCTACAGAATGGCTTATTCATGGCAAAATAACGTTACCTGTGAGTACTTTTCAGTTTCAGTATTGCCTCAGACAAATGCAAGCAGGCAAATATGAAAGGTTGGGTAAGGAATACATTAAGACATCGTGGGATTTACCGTATACATATAGATGTTGGAGTGGGGATCGTGAAGTGTTTTTGAGCGGTTTAAACTGTAAACTTGCACTGAGTGGTTCACTTATATGTCAAGACATTTCCTTGCACGGGGCTTGTAATGGTTCAGTGGAAAATTTGTCTTGCCATCAGCAGGGTACTCCAGCTGCTGTGATTAATCCAACGTTTGGACAACTTTCTAATGGGAGTTACCTCATGTTGAATGATCAGAGCTGCTGCGGAATGCTGCCAGGCATCCCATATCTCGTAACGGTCAACTCCAGGGTCACTTGCTGTATGCAAGTATTGTTTGCCCCAATAGACACAGTCAGGGAGTCGCCTCTATGGCCTTCGCTGAACGTCTCTTTTATAAGATTTGATACTCTAAGCAGAATGAAAGCCATGCTTTTACAGCAAACAGTGCCTTTGACCTCGGCCAAAGAAACCTATGATCTACAAGTAGCAAGGACTTCGGCTGAGATACAGACTTTAATACGTACAAACTGCCCTATACATTTTGTGGAAATGATATCACGTATCTTTAACATGTCTGATACAACCGGAATTGTACATGTATTTAAGAGCATCTGCTCAGGTCTGTTAGCACCTTTCCAGGCAATACTCGGAATCATCCCGAACTTTGCACATTCGGTGTTTGGTGGCATACCATTAATTCTAGCACTTGTTGCCGGGATTCTATTTCTCTTCCTGCTATTGCGCTATGGCCAGCCTATTCGCAGACATCACTCTGAGCGAAATGGAGAAAGCTCTCCTTGAACGAAAGTGCAGTGAGCAAATAGTAAAGCGTTTGGGCATGACTCGTCTACGGGACCTTAATACAACTTGGTTCCTGTCATTCAGACCAATCTGGCAAAATTGCATCTTACCTGTTCTACGATGCCTGCTATGCGGTGAAGAATGCGTGTTGGACACCTGTCTAACATTTCCATCAGCAACGCCAACGGATGTCGATACTCTGCTGGACCAGATAACGGCCCATGCTCTGTGTTGTCCTCAGAGGCTTCCTATCCTGATGTCAGCATTCATTGAGATCTCACAGACGCTTCCGGCTGCTGCTGAGGTACGAGAAAGATCTACAGGCACACAGGTAACAACGGACGCGAACATTGCAGAGGCAACCTATGCTGGAAGCAATGCTTCCCATCTCTGTGCAATTAATCTACTACACAAGGTGTTCCAGCTGACACCAACAACAGTGGATGATGTTTTGTCTATTGAAATAGATGATCTCATGTTTACACCAGACCCGTGAACTAACTCTGATTCGGCATACACTGTTCCAGAGATGCAGTGACAATTTGGCCTTCATTTTTAAACAACTTGGAACTCTACCAAAATTGAACTTTTTCCCCATTTTTTGAACGAAAATGGCACATCGATCTGCTTAAAGTAGAACTGGCCTTATAATACAGACTTCTAGGTACTTCTAGGTACTTCCACGGACACTTAGTCATCTTGTGTGTCTAAAACAGTTCATTAATTTTTCTGACATGAAATGACTTTGATTTTTGAGTAACTTATCGATCATTTTCCGTCACATGTAAATATTACTGCTTATTTCATTCCAATTGCATTTATTTTCAAACTTTATGCCTGTAATGAAAAGCAATGCTTCAAATGTACGGTACCTTTTGCATTCTAATAGGTTTTTTAAAGAAATGCCTTTTTAAAATGGTTTTATGAAAATTTTTAGAAATATGCGGTACTCCATTTTAATGTTTAGCATTTTAAATGTTTAGCATTTTAGTATTATCGTTCACACGAAAGAGGAGTGGGTGTTGTATTCCTCTTAGGGTATCCATAAACGGGCTTTCCAGTATCATGTCCTTATATAGGCACAATTCGCCCTGCCCTTATATAGGCATAAAATCCCAGCCCTTATTTAGGCATTAAACCATGCACTCCAAATACAGGCATGGTCTCTGACATCCGTCCACCCTAACGTCACAACGAGTTCATGAAGAACAGACCCTTAGGCTGCGGGAGTTTCCCTAGTCCAGGACTATTGATTTCTTCAAGGACTCATATATTATGCATGAACCATTATTCCTTAGGGGGTTCATTCATGACGTCTTTCGCTGTCCAACTCACGTCAATGCTAACATTCTTAGGTGCTCTCAGGTATAAATATACCTTCCCTAGCCCCTGTAAACCAGAGGAGACCTCGACTTCAGAGGAGCCCGTTTCCCGGCCTGACGCACTGAGAAGACGCTGCCATTCCCTGCACGCAGAGAGCCCAGCTTCCAGCTTCCAGTGATCTGACTTCCCTTGCGGGGTGTTGGAGTTCGAGTCTGGCAAAGAGATTCCTACCTCTCTCATTCTTCAGGTATGGAGCTGACTAGAACCTAGAGGGACTCTTGGCATACTAGGCATACTAGACTTAACATACTCTTAGTATACCATAGTAAGGAATACTTCACCTACTTCTTCCCTCTTCCTACACCTAGGTTAGGTTAGGTACATTGGGGTAGAACTAGCTTAGCAACGCATCGTATGAGTACTCGCATTTTTAGTCTGTGTTATTTATGTAACAGCATATGTACTAAAAGATAATGCTATCGCAGTATTATTTATTTCTACTGCTCACCCTGTACATTATTTATCTCGCATACTGTCTTGTGATCGTAACAGCACATTTTACTTACACCAGAAACAAGACTGTTCAATAAATCCTTTATTGAAACGCCCGTCTATTTCTTTCTGTGTAACTTGGAGAAAACTAAGCATGCACGACTGAGCTGAGTGAAATAGTTATCTATTGTTTCCACGACTCTGGGACACGTTCTGATTCTAAAGGGAAACACAGTGGTCATGTTTTGCGGCTGCCAGAAACTACTCCCTTCTTGTTGTCAAGAAGTTTCTAGTGGCCTCTGAGCTAGCTGGCACAAGTAATTAAGTTTAATATACTAGATAGGGACATACTGACCTTAGTCCTATGTCAAACCTATAGGATATATTATTCCAATGCGCAGAGCCTATTAGGGAAATAGGAGCTACACTACATGGCGCCCAACGGTTTGGTAAGGCAGTAATTCAACGTTAGATGCTGAGTAACTCAGCCGTGCTTTTTCTCTCAAGACCCCTACCCATATACTCCAAAAGACGTCTGGAGTGGGCAGGGTTAGGTATCCACCATGGCTACATAGGGCAGTACCCTATATATTAGCTGTTTGGTTTGCTCAACGTTGAAGGATACAGTGTTCCACAATATTGTGCACCTTATCTTTGTTTCCTTGAAACTTGTTCTACATTTTTCAAACAACAAAATGCCTGGCTCCGACAATGAAACCGGAAACGGTGGAGCTGCGGCTGATCCAGCCCAAGCAGTAGTTTTTAACATTACAGGTTTAAATGAAACCGAGGAGGGTGTCATAGACATCGCTCCAAACTTAAGAAGAGCCATCACTCTAAAACTTATAAAACATGGCCTACCACCAAGAGGCGGTAGAGCAGTTTTCGTGATAGAGGCACATGAATCCTTTCAGACAGAGGTATTCTATTCATGGGTGATATTTCCTGAATCCAATCCAATAACACACATGTTTCACTTCTACAAAGAAGATGAACCACCAGAGGAATACATTCCTTTCGAGGATATAGAAATTCCATTAACATACCAGGAGCATCAGCTCTGGTTTAAAGCGCCCTAAAACATCACAAAAACATTACCAGGCTCGGTCCACTAGGTAGACCAGGAGCAACATGGCCGATTCTAGCCGGCTACACACCTCATCCTGACATTGAAGAGATGTCAGATGAGGAGTTACTTACTCAACTCACAGAGTTAATAAAAATCTACAGACAATTGGTCCAATATGTCATGCGGACTTTTACAGTCCGACCACCATTGACATATCCAAATCCAACTCCCCAACAGGGGAATACACTAAAAATTACACCACAGACTCTATACGCAGTCATGGGTAAAATGCCCACAAAACGTGAGCAAATTCCATTTTGGATAGCTCAAAAAATTACTCAAATCGAAGCAGTATTTCCAAATACTAGCCCGCATGAGAAACACAGAATCCTAACAATCAGTTTACCGATGGGGATCACACCACAACTGGAAGACTGCACCACTTGGGGCTCAGTCTTTGCTGCCATCTATACTAAAACACATGGTATTCCATCAATTGCAGTAATACCTGATGTCCTAAAACAAATTCAAAACGAATACAGGGCAGAGCCTGCTCTAAATTTAGGTATGAAATTACTGAAAAATTTCGACCAGGTCTCAACAATAATATTATCTAATAATAAAGGGGAGGCAGCAGCAGTTGCGATCCGCCAAAAATTGAGGAATTCGATGTTACAGAACATCAAACTGAGCTACCCAGAATAATAGAACAATCTTATGCAGAATTAGGCAGAGATAGTTTGGGTGGAAGACCAGTGAAGCCGAAACTATCTGAAAGTCCTGAGAAGGACTCAATAAAACAAACTCCTACAACTTCTAAAAAGAAGTGGGAGTCTACTAAACAAAAATCAAATGAGAAACGTTCTCAATCCCGAGGTAGGTCTCCTCAAAAGGAGCCCTCTGAAAAGAGGTGTAACCTCAGGAATAGGGATAATTTGAGAAAACCTGATAGGTATCAAGATACTGATACACGTTCCTCTCGTCCCTTTCAGATCTCATCACAAACTTCGGAAAGAAGAGGACGATCAGAACATAGAGAAGAACGCGTGAAATCGAAAGACGACAAACACGCTACAAAAACTAAAGTAAAACCTCAATTCTCCAAAACGAAGGTAGCAGGTCTGAAGATCAGACATGCCGAGAATACTGAGAACACAACTCAAGAACGGAGAATGGGCTCAGACCATGCTGGACAGTGCAGCAGAAGTCACAATAGTTTGCCAGACCGTGAAGGAACTTCTGGAGATAGTGGACTTGAATGAGTACATCACAGTTGAGACTGTAGACACCAGGGTTAGTACTCCACAAACGTTATATGACATAACACTCCGGATGGAGGGAGACACACCTAGACAGGTGAAAGCACTTTTTTGGGAAAGACTATCAAGAGGCTATGACATACTTCTAGCAGAAAAGGACTGGCCACCACAATTTGTCAGGGAGTGCCCACACGGCGAGGACATTATTATGCCTGCCTTCTCCAACCACATTCCTATACATCTAAAATATACATATGCCAGGAAATGGGCAGTGGCCCAGGCCCCAGCATTATATAAAAATCATGTAGGATGGGATGAGGACTCACCTCACCATAAAATACATCTGAAACATGAACCAACTGCACAAAGGCAGTACCCAATAAAGCAAGAAGCTAAAAAACAGGTCAGGGAGATCTTAGATCAACTTGAATATCAAGGGGTGATTGAAACATGCACCTCCTCAATGAACAATCCTTTGTTTCCTGTCTCCAAACCAGACAATACATATCGTCTAGTTTTGGACTACAGACACTTAAACACTTGTTCTAAAACTTTTGCAGTGCAAAATACACATAGCACAGCATTAATGAATAACATTGTGCGTAAAAAATATAAAACAACATTAGACATCTCAAATGGTTTCTTTTGTCAGAACATAGCACCTGAAAGCAGGTACTTAACAGCATTCTCCATAATGGGGACCCAGCGTCACTTTTGTCGACTCCCATAAGGGTTCAAGAACCGCCCAGGTTTATTCTCAGCGAGGGTAACGGAGTTATTACAAATTTATGACAATGAGGTATTGTCCTATGTCGATGACATCTATCTGACAGACGATGACCTGGAAAAACACTTGAACAGGCTGAGCACCATTATACTGGGATTCGCCTCTGAGGGCTACAAGTTCAACTTTAAAAAGTCCCGAATTGCCCATCTCAATGTCCTATTTCTAGGATATGAGCTTTCAAGTGAAGGCAAGAGCTTGGCAGCTAACTTTCTAGAAAAGTGTGCGCTGCTCCAACCTCCAAAAACGCTAAAAAAACTTACAATCAATCCTGGGTTTCCTAAATTTTGGAAGAACATACATTCTAAATTACGCAGAAAGGGTTAAACCTCTCTACGCATTAATCAAACCTGATTTTTCAATCAAAAACTGGACACAGGAACACACAGAAATCTTGCGTTCACTCCGGGCTAACATGTTAGCAACAAATCACTTACAAACACGTGTAAGTCAACGTAATTTGGTGATCCGAATAATTTCGGTCAATGTGGATTCACCTACTTAACCTTCAATGAGGGTGACAAAATCCCAATTGCATACAAATCCCATTTGTACACACAAGCGGAAATGCGCTTCAGTTCAACTGAAAAAATTCTAACAGCAGTTCAAACCGCTGTAGCAAAAGAAAGAGCCTTAGCCCAAGGGAAACGCATTATTGTCGTAACCCCGGTACCGGCTTTAGAAGCTGTTACAAAAGCAAGCATTCCAAATGCTAAAGCATTACATCCAAGATGGATACAATGGAGAGGTGTGGTGCAGCGGCCAGGGCAGCTGACTTCGGAGCACAGGGTTCACGGTTCGATCTCCGGCGGCAGCTCAGCACCATGTGACTCTGGGCAATAGCTCACTTAATTTCCACTCTGGCCCCAGCGCCTTGAGACCCGTAAGGGTGAGTAGCTGCGCTATATAAAAACTTACTTACTTACATACAATGGGTTCATTCTCTTGCTGCAACAGATGTTGAATATGTTTTTGATCCAGATTTAAAGACACAAGCATTCCTGCAATATGAACAAGAATGTCCTCTGCCTATTGAAATTCTGCCTCTTGATCAGTACGAATTCATAATTTACAGTGACGGATCCGCACAGCCCGCAACAGGGAGTAAGCAAGCTTACAGTGCAGCGTGTGCAATCGTTAAAGGTCGCATGCGAAATGGCATCTTCAGACCTATGGTCACTAAAACGCAATCTCTAGGAGATTGTACAGCGAGCTGAACTACAAGCATTCAAACTGGCACTTGAAAGTACAGATCGAGAATTCCCCACACTAATAGTGTGCGATTCCTTTTACTGTGTTCAGTCGTATAATGACTATATACAAAACTGGCTTGAAAATGGTTTCAAAGATGCGAAAGGTGGCACAATAAAGCATAAAATGCTTTGGGAACAAGTAGTTCAGTTGAAAAACGAACTACCAAAGGCTCACGTGATCCACACACTGAGTCATCAACGTGATGGCGTTCACGTTGCAGGGAATTAATTGGCTGACGAAGCAGCAAAGGGGGCTGTGCAAACGGCTTCCGTAGCTGCGATCACTCGTTCAAAAACAAAAATAGACGGTGAGATAATGTTGGCTGTCAATGCATCAAGCAAAGGCAGCAGTGCAGTGTTACCAAAAAAGTTTCCACTCAAGTACAACGTTCCTTTTGCTCGAATCCCTGGAGTGGGGGATAGGGTAATTCCAAACAAGGAACGCAGAGTAGGACTAATCCTAGCAGCACACGAAGGGATAGCTTCTGCCCATGCAGGTGTTTCTGCAACAGTATCTTTACTCAAGCAAAGATATTGGTGGCCTGGCATTAGAAAACAAACAAAGAACTATGTTTTAGAATGTGATATATGCCAACAGATGAAAGTCTCCACAGTGAAACGTCCTGCACAGACACCCCTGTTAATTTCAGTTAAACCATTAGCTTGTGTTTACCTTGACCACTGCGGTCCCCTGCAAAGGGACGGTAACTATAAATACATCTTTGTTGCAGTGGATTCATGCTCTAGGTTCCTATGGTTATGGCCTCAGCGCTCGGCTGACGCTCGAACTGTTATAAAAGATTTGCGAGTCTTTATCGGCACATACGCAATAGGCACGCTACATTCTGACCAGGGTCCTGCGTTTAGCTCTAGGGCTTACAAAGAAGCCATGGCCAGTCTGGGCGTTGCATTGCGGTACTCATCTCCATCCTGAGGGAAATTCGGTTGTGGAAAGGAAAAACCGGGACATAAAGCAGTCTATAACAGCTAGGGTATTAGGTTCGGCTGATGGGTGGGTCAAACACCTTAGTGGGGTTCAACGTGCATTGAACAACCTGCCAAGAAGTTCTCTAGGGGGGGGTCACTCCATATGAGATCCTATTTGGGACAAGAATGTGGGTACCAGACCTTGAACACGTAGGCACAGTGGTGGAAAATAAACCATTTGATATCAAAGATCGTTTGGCTGTTTTACAGGACTTAAACAAATTAAGAACGAAACAAAGCAACGTATTCCTACAGTCAACCACCACTGGGGATCAACCGGCTGTCCCAGCAAGGCCTGTCTGGA
This sequence comes from Calotriton arnoldi, assembly GCA_963921515.1. Classification (NCBI taxonomy): domain Eukaryota; kingdom Metazoa; phylum Chordata; class Amphibia; order Caudata; family Salamandridae; genus Calotriton; species Calotriton arnoldi. Next base: position 320,046 of record CAWUFW010013230.1, read on the forward strand.
TTCCAAAAGTTGGGGATCTAGTCAGAGAAAAAATTGCGGACAAGGAATTTGGACCTTCTTACAGACAACCAGTACCTGTCCTAGCAGTTCAAGAAACAAGAACAGTACTTCTGCCGCCCCTTGCTGGAAGAAAGGAGAAAAGATTTGTGTCCATCGACCTGATCAAACCACAGTATGTGGCCAATACTAAATAGTAGGCCTCGTGGACTCCGACATAGTAGCAGACGGACTCCTCTCGCTACTATCCAAGAGGTTCAGACTGAAAGACTGATAACAATCGAGAATTCAGCTGTAACAGACGGAGGACTATGCAACAACGCTATGGAACTCATCCCTCTTGAACACCAAGTAACAGTTCAACCAAATACACCTGTCTACACCAACGTAACAAGTGATGAACTGGTTCCAGTGATTTCTACAAATCCTGATGCAATTCCAACAATTGACAGAACTGCTTCTGGCTACTTCATTAACTTTGATACGTTCTCAGAAGATCCGAGTGAACCTGAAACGACGCCAGTGTCATTGAAATTCAAGCAGCAAGTACAAGACTTTCTTCACTTTCTGAAAAAGACTTATTTGGTTTCTCCATGGATTGAACTCTGGATTACACCTGGACTTTTTGTTTTCCTGCTCTGGCTAGCTTTGGTTACAACTGTAAGCATGCTTATAAGTGGCAGATACATCCATGTGAACACTGAAGGAAAAGACGTAAACGTACTTTTGAAACCTCATAAATCTTCCCATCGTGAAGCAAGAGACTTATCATCAGTGAACATCACAGCTGTTCCTATACAGGATGGTATAGTGTGGGACAAAACAGATTATGATATCTTCGGCCCGAATGAACAATTGAACATTCCACATTTGTTTAAAATTTCACTAAGTGATCTAATTACGTCCAGTACCTATTCAGATGATTGGGACTTTGAGACTGTAAACGACATAATGTTTGACCTAGAAAAATCTGCTGCATTTTCTAAACATGAATATTTAGAGGGTTCATCAGACTATGAACAAATGTATTGTTTTAATCACTATGGTCATCATTATTTGCATAAATCTGCATATCCAAGAAATGTGTTTATGTTTAACCAATGGGAACATTGTCCTACACCACCTAAAGGTAGTTCAAAAACATTTGCTAGTAAGTTTCCATATTTTTCAGGATACAATACATCTGAACCAGAAATGTTTTACTATAAAAATGTAAACAAGACAGGACTGAAAATTATGTTAAGAAATACAAAACAGATTTATTCTGCATTATTTAATGCCCAACTGTCTAGACAGGGTTTCGACTTTTGGAAAGACACAATTGACACAAAAACTGTGTGGGGTACTAAAGATTGGCAAGTGCAGGGGATAGAAGCTTTATTTAGAGCCTGCATCATCCCAGAACAAATAATGTTTTTAAATGAAACTATCCAACAAACATCTTGTCTTGGATTAGCCAAGATAAAAGAGATGAACACACCTTCTGTACCAACACCTGCCAGTGAAAATAATACAAAGGCAGTGGTGACAGTTGACAATATACTACAACTCAACAGATCTAATCCTACTTGGAAAAAATGGTTGATCTGGCCCACAGACACGAATAACTGTCAGGAAAGATTCCTGAATAAAACTCAGGGCTTTACTATTCATAGGCCAGACCCAAGATACGTCCAAAGACAACATCCGGGGGTAGTAACAACATACAGTGTAGGAAAATTATGCCTCGATTGGCTGCATAAGTCTACACAACAGGATGTGAAACAACACTTAACCTTACTTAAAAAGGACGCAGACCTTAGGGAATTCTTGCTTGGACCAAGAAAACCGCGTCAAAAACGTTTCATATATGCCGGCATTTATGCTGCTTATAATGAAGCTTGGAAGGTATCACAGATAGAGGCCAAAGAACGAATACGTGAACTTGATCGTATTAATTTAGAGAAAACACTCTCTGTGGTCGACAATGGGTTAACAACTTTGTCCTCCAGAATATATTCATTGGATGGCATTGTATCCTCTGCTATCGACATTCTAGAACAAGATTTGGCGATGTTACAACAAGGCCAATCTCAATTACGTTCTATTATGTTATTAAGCTGGACGCTGCAATCTTTGCGAGCGGGCTATGTGCCTTGGCGTTTCATCAACACAACGGCTCTGTTTGCAGAATACAATCTCACTGATAAACAGATCGAACTGGCACAAAGAGGAGCAAAGTATACAGTGCTGAGCATTGAAAAACTGGAAAAGTTACCATTCACTGTGGCAGAAAAACCAGCTACAGAATGGCTTATTCATGGCAAAATAACGTTACCTGTGAGTACTTTTCAGTTTCAGTATTGCCTCAGACAAATGCAAGCAGGCAAATATGAAAGGTTGGGTAAGGAATACATTAAGACATCGTTGGATTTACCGTATACATATAGATGTTGGAGTGGGGATCGTGAAGTGTTTTTGAGCGGTTCAAACTGTAAACTTGCACTGAGTGGTTCACTTATATGTCAAGACATTTCCTTGCACGGGGCTTGTAATGGTTCAGTGGAAAATTTGTCTTGCCATCAGCAGGGTACTCCAGCTGCTGTGATTAATCCAACGTTTGGACAACTTTCTAATGGGAGTTACCTCATGTTGAATGATCAGAGCTGCTGCGGAATGCTGCCAGGCATCCCATATCTAGTAACGGTCAACTCCAGGGTCACTTGCTGTATGCAAGTATTGTTTGCCCCAATAGACACAGTCAGGGAGTCGCCTCTATGGCCTTCGCTGAACGTCTCTTTTATAAGATTTGATACTCTAAGCAGAATGAAAGCCATGCTTTTACAGCAAACAGTGCCTTTGACCTCGGCCAAAGAAACCTATGATCTACAAGTAGCAAGGACTTCGGCTGAGATACAGACTTTAATACGTACAAACTGCCCTATACATTTCGTGGAAATGATATCACGTATCTTTAACATGTCTGATACAACCGGAATTGTACATGTATTTAAGAGCATCTGCTCAGGTCTGTTAGCACCTTTCCAGGCAATACTCGGAATCATCCCGAACTTTGCACATTCGGTGTTTGATGGCATACCATTAATTCTAGCACTTGTTGCCGGGATTCTATTTCTCTTCCTGCTATTGCGCTATGGCCAGCCTATTCGCAGACATCACTCCGAGCGAAATGGAGAAAGCTCTCCTTGAACGAAAGTGCTGTGAGCAAATAGTAAAGCGTTTGGGCATGACTCGTCTACGGGACCTTAATACAACTTGGTTCCTGTCATTCAGACCAATCTGGCAAGATTGCATCTTACCTGTTCTACGATGCCTGCTATGCGGTGAAGAATGCGTGTTGGACACCTGTCTAACATTTCCATCAGCAACGCCAACGGATGTCGATACTCTGCTGGACCAGATAACGGCCCATGCTCTGTGTTGTCCCCAGAGGCTTCCTATCCTGATGTCAGCATTCATTGAGATCTCACAGACGCTTCCGGCTGCTGCTGAGGTACGAGAAAGATCTACAGGCACACAGGTAACAACGGACGCGAACATTGCAGAGGCAACCTATGCTGGAAGCAATGCTTCCCATCTCTGTGCAATTAATCTACTACACGAGGTGTTCCAGCTGACACCAACAACAGTGGATGATGTTTTGTCTATTGAAATAGATGATCTCATGTTTACACCAGACCCGTGAACTAACTCTGATTCGGCATACACTGATTCCAGAGATGCAGTGACAATTTGGCCTTCATTTTTAAACAACTTGGAACTCTACCAAAATTGAACTTTTTCCCCATTTTTTGAACGAAAATGGCACATCGATCTGCTTAAAGTAGAACTGGCCTTATAATACAGACTTCTAGGTACTTCTAGGTACTTCCACGGACACTTAGTCATCTTGTGTGTCTAAAACAGTTCATTAATTTTTCTGACATGAAATGACTTTGATTTTTGAGTAACTTATCGATCATTTTCCGTCACATGTAAATATTACTGCTTATTTCATTCCAATTGCATTTATTTTCAAACTTTATGCCTGTAATGAAAAGCAATGCTTCAAATGTACAGTACCTTTTGCATTCTAATAGGTTTTTTAAAGAAATGCCTTTTTTAAATGGTTTAATGAAAATTTTTAGAAATATGCGGTACTCCATTTTAATGTTTAGCATTTTAAATGTTTAGCATTTTAGTATTATCGTTCACACGAAAGAGGAGTGGGTGTTGTATTCCTCTTAGGGTATCCATAAACGGGCTTTCCAGTATCATGTCCTTATATAGGCACAATTCGCCCTGCCCTTATATAGGCATAAAATCCCAGCCCTTATTTAGGCATTAAACCATGCACTCCAAATACAGGCATGGTCTCTGACATCCGTCCACCCTAACGTCACAACGAGTTCATGAAGAACAGACCCTTAGGCTGCGGGAGTTTCCCTAGTCCAGGACTATTGATTTCTTCAAGGACTCATATATTATGCATGAACCATTATTCCTTAGGGGTTCATTCATGACGTCTTTCGCTGTCCAACTCACGTCAATGCTAACATTCTTAGGTGCTCTCAGGTATAAATATACCTTCCCTAGCCCCTGTAAACCAGAGGAGACCTCGACTTCAGAGGAGCCCGTTTCCCGGCCTGACGCACTGAGAAGACGCTGCCATTCCCTGCACGCAGAGAGCCCAGCTTCCAGTGATCTGACTTCCCTTGCGGGGTGTTGGAGTTCGAGTCTGGCAAAGAGATTCCTACCTCTCTCATTCTTCAGGTATGGAGCTGACTAGAACCTAGAGGGACTCTTGGCATACTAGGCATACTAGACTTAACATACTCTTAGAATACCATAGTAAGGAATACTTCACCTACTTCTTCCCTCTTCCTACTCCTAGGTTAGGTTAGGTACAGTGGGGTAGAACTAGCTTAGCAACGCATCGTATGAGTACTCGCATTTTTAGTCTGTGTTATTTATGTAACAGCATATGTACTAAAAGATAATGCTATCGCAGTATTATTTATTTCTACTGCTCACCCTGTACATTATTTATCTCGCAGACTGTCTTGTGATCGTAACAGCACATTTTACTTACACCAGAAACAAGACTGTTCAATAAATCCTTTATTGAAACGCCCGTCTATTTCTTTCTGTGTAACTTGGAGAAAACTAAGCATGCACGACTGAGCTGAGTGAAATAGTTATCTATTGTTTCCACGACTCTGGGACACGTTCTGATTCTAAAGGGAAACACAGTGGTCATGTTTTGCGGCTGCCAGAAACTACTCCCTTCTTGTTGTCAAGAAGTTTCTAGTGGCCTCTGAGCTAGCTGGCACAAGTAATTAAGTTTAATATACTCGATAGGGACATACTGACCTTAGTCCTATGTCAAACCTATAGGATATATTATTCCAATGCGCAGAGCCTATTAGGGAAATAGGAGCTACACTACACCACCACCAATACCACCACCAATATCAATACCACCACCACCACCATCATGGCCGCGCGGAGCTGATGCTCCGTGCTGAACCCTCTCCTTGACTTCTAGAGCGGGCATCCCGCCGCGCTGTTTTTCTCACCTAAACGGCGTTGGTGCAACCGGAATGCGGGCTGAATCCAAGTAGATCCTTAGCGCCCTTCTCCGATCTGACATCCCGGAGAAAGGAGCCTTGATGTCCCCGCCGATGAAGAGGAGAAGATGGCGCCTGCCAAGCGGTGAGGTATTGCCCAGTTCCATGGGAGCTGCTCCGTGTGGCTGCCGGCTTCCGTGTTCGCCCATCTTTTAGTTCCCTCTCCCTGGGTCCACCCCTGGATCGGGGGACTACTCACTGCGGCCAACTGCCCGCATGACGAGCGAGACACCTGGAGGTTACACCGAGTGCTAACGGAGGTGAGATCTCCCCGGTGCCGGGGGAGGGGCGCGCTATCACCGTACTGTCGCTGAAGTCTTGGTGATTTTGGTCTGTTGCGCTGATGTTGGCTGTGAGGAGCGCTTCATTGTGAGGCCGTTTTTAGTCGCCCCGACGATCTGCTTGTGGATGGTGCCTGACCCTAAAATGGCGGCGAAACGAGGACTTTTCAGAGCGTCTCATCCTCTCCTGGGGTGCTGCGCGAGGAGACCTGGGCATGCTGGACGATCGTTGCTGTACCTGTGCCCACTGATTGGAAAATGCCTATCATTGTGGGGCCGCTTTTGTCTCCAAGACGATCTTTATATAGCAAATGGCTCTAATTGTCTCTGCCCCAGCGTTTTCGACCGGATCTTAAGATGGACACCCTAACACTTCCCTTCTAGGACATAGAGATTCATGGGGACTGACTGTATCCAAACTTGCAATGACTCGTACCCCCTGCCTGAGTTCTAGATGGCCGACTCAATGAGTCCCTCTGCGATGCTCTTTCCTCCCCTGCTCTTTAATCATTGATCACCGTCAGGACCTCAACCAGCCCTCACCCGTCCCTGTCCCCACCCACCCACCAGGACCTTTACCCTGCTAACTTCCCTAGACAGCTGAGACCTAGCTATTTTTGTCTGATGCCCGGTGGAGCTACCTCGCGAGCTAAAGGGGAGATGGACTTTGGACTCCCTCCTTGACCATCACCTAACCAGCCGGACTTTGGACAAACTCTCCCGCGTCTCTCCTGACCTTATCTCCCACCTCTCCCTTCCCCCACCCCTCACCCCTCTCCGCTCTTACTCTTTCCAGCTTCTGACCTTTGCCCTCTCCTGCCCTTGCCCTTTGTCCCCACGCTGTTTTTCTGTGAACTTCTTCCCACGCCACTTGAGACTGAACTATTTTGTCTGATGCCCGATGGAGCTACCTGGTTTAGCTATAGGGGAGACGGGCCGTGGATTCCCTCCTTGGACGTCACCTACCCAGTCGGTCTTTAGACAGACTTCCTTTAGTCTCTACTGTTGTCTCTTCCCTCATCCTCCCTTTCTCACCTCCCCTTCCCCCTCTACTACTTTTCTCTCTCCTTCTCTCCTCTCTTAATGTATTGCTTATTTTTTGACGTAATGTGTAATTGCTGATCTTTTTCTGTTACATTGTTGAACCTTATGTAAAGCGCTCTGATACCTTCGGGTCTAGCCAGCGCTATATAAAACTCTTTAAATAAATAAATAAATAAAATACCACCACTACCAATACCACCACTAATACTACCACCACCAATACCACCACCAATACCATCACCACCAATACCACCACCACCACCAATACCACCACCACCAATACCAATACCACCACCAATACCACCACCACCAGTACCACCACCAATACCACCATCACCACCAATGCCACTACCACCACCACCAATACCTCCACCAATACCACCACCTCCAATATCACCACCACCAATATCACCACCACCAATGCCACCACCACCACCACACCACTACCAACACCAATACCACCACCACCAATGCCACCACCAATACCACCACCACTAATACCACCACCAATACCAACACCTCCAATTCCACCGCCACCAATACCACCACCACCACCAATACCACCACCAATTCAATACCACAACCACCAATACAAATACCACCACCAATACCACCACCACCAATACCACCACTACCAATACCACCACAAATACCACCACCACCAATACCACCATTGTGAGAAGTTGGCCTGGCATATGCTGTCCACTAGTTATAGTGGGCACCTTGCACCAGTCCAAACGACCCTTATTGATGATAGGTTTAAAGACAACCTTTATTGAAAGCTATCCTACTGGTAGCTATGGAGAGCAGCCTTCAGGCTAAGTCTTGAAGGAGTGTAAAGCAGCTTGGTTTACCAGATTATAACCTCTTGCATGACCAAATCAAAGGAGAACCACACAAGGTATATATATAAAATATATGTATTTATTTCTAAACACTAACTACTAATCTCTTTATGAGATTAGAGTCCACGATACACAATATCACAGTATTAAAACGACAGTAAATAGCACAATATACAATGGGCCCCAGGGGGGACCAAACCATATATTAAGAAAGTGGTATAAGAACCACGACTTGACTAGACACAGTGCCTAGAGCACGTAGAATCGCTGGGACCCCAAGGAACCACCCAAGGTAGTGACACAGGAGACCCACGGGGGACGTGTGCAGTGTGAGAACACAGCCGCGAGCGCCGTAGGATTCTATGAGGAAAGTCGCGGTTGGAATTTTAAAGCAAAGGGACACTTAGAAGAGGACTTTGGGCAAACCCCTTTAGACTTAAGGGGTTCTAGGGCCAACACCCACAAGAGCACCATAGTACTCGAATTACCTCACCCAGGGAAGCAGGGTGCATAGGTGTCAAAGGGTGTCGGGAATCGTCATTGATTTCAATGGTGATCTGCTGCAAAGTGCTGCTGCCGTGAAGGAGAAAAGTGTCCGGTGTGATCCAAGCCTGGATCGAAAATGTGAAGAACCTGAAAGCAGAGGGGACAGAGTCTGGGTCACTAGCCAGTGACCAGGAGCAGAGCAATCGAATGCCCACTGATGTCGGGTGCTTCAGGTGCGAAGAGGTGAAGCTTGACTCTGCAGCCACGGGGTCCCGGCGACGTCAAGGACAACCAGGAGCCGGATTCGAGCTGTCCCACGAAGGATGTCGAGTGCTGGAGTGTCGGTGCTCGGATTGAACACAACAAGCCTTGGCAACAGCAACCCACACAGGAAGAGAACAGATGCTTCTGTGTGGACCAGCAAGGTCCTGGGGACTCCCCAAGCGATGGAGAGTCAGGGCACGTCTGGAGCAACCAGGGAAGCCCAATTAAAGTTAGAGTTGCCTTCTTGGGGACCCACAGGTCAACGGACCAGGGATCACAAAGTGACCTCGAGAGGAATCACAAAATGGCGGCCCACGGAACACTCGTTGAGTGTAGGCCGGCAATCTTCAGTGTAATTACTGCTCAGGGTCAGGGCTACAAGTAACTCAAAGCTCAGCTTCAGGGGTTGCCGGAAAGCTGATGCTTCTGCAAATGGACACGGTGCCAAGGGGTTCGGGTTGCACGGTCACCACAAGGGATACGGGCCTCAGACTTGCTGTGGGCACAGATCGACCTCTAAGACCTCGGAAAACCCACCTCCTGTGTGGCAATATTCTTTGGAGTCTGTCGGAGCTTCGGAGATGCCAACCGGTCAGTTGCGTTAAAGGTGCCTGCCTTGCAGGGGAGTAACTCCTTTACTCCAAGGGAGATTCTTCAGTCATCCAGCGTAGTGCAGATCATCGAAGTACATGGTTTCTGTGTCAGAGTTTAGTCCAGGTGTAATCTAAAGTCCTGTAGTCAGGGGTTCCTACTTTATACCCAAGGAAGGGGTGGGACAAACTCTGGGGACCCACCTATGGCAGGGTCAGGAAAGAGGGGTGGCTACACCCATTTCCTTTGTCCAGTTTCGCACCAGAGCAGGGGCTGGTAGCCCCTGTAACCGGTTTGAGCTGGACTATGCACAGGGACACCAAATGTGCCCCCAGTGCAGACTTCAAAGCACTCTTGGAGTGCACCCACCCAGCCCCAATACACTAAAGCCTGTCTGGGAGGTGGTCACACCTCCCTGTGACAGGAAACCTATTGTCCAGGCCTCCCCTGCCGGAGTTTCGTCCAGCGGCAGGAGGGCAGACTCGTGTCTGTGGCTGCAGCATCCATTTTGTGATGTCAGGGTTCTGTTAAGCTGGTACCGGGTGTACCGGTGGTGCCATGTTTCTCCCTCTAGTAGGGTGGAATCATACGATTCCAAGGTGTTTGACACCAAACACGACATGTTTCCATGCAGCCATTCTCAAGTTAGCATTTACCGCGAGGTTATAATGCACTTAAGAGTATATGGTCTGGCTGCATCACAAACAACCCCAGAATAAAGATTCCGAAAGCTGCAGAGGGGCTCTGCTCATGCATGGGCACCCTCTCACATGAAACCCAGCACCCTGCCTTCAGGATTGATAAGGCCTGCCATAGGGGTGACTGATAGGTTTACATGTGCAGTGATATGGAGAGATATAGGGAACCTATATCTCAGTAAGGGGTGGATACATCACCTTACACAGGCTGCTGTAGCAGACCTGTTGTGTCATTTTGGATGGCCTCTCAGGGGTGGCATAATACATTCTGCAGCCCCTGGGAGGCCTCTGGGGTACCTATGCCCTGGGTACATAGTATACCATATACTAGGGACTCATAAAGGTACCCCAGAATCCAATCTGGAGTGTACCTAAAGTACATGCAATCAATTTAAGGGGAAAGCAGATAGGCTGGGGTCCTGAATAGCAGGATCCCAGCCAAACTAAGTCGAAAACCAGCAAAACACCAGGAAAAAAGTGGGGGCAACCATGCAGTCAGATTCCACCTTCCTACAACCATCACCACCAATGCCACCACCAATACCACCACCAATACCACCAATATCACCACCACTAATACCACCACCACCACCAATACCACTACCACCACCAATACCACCACCACCACCGCCAATACCACCACCAATACCACCACCACCACTACCAATACCACCACCCCCAATACCACAACCACGACCAATACCACCAGCACCAGTACCAATACCACCACCACCACCAATACCTCCACCAATACCACCACCACCCATAACACCACCACCAATACCACCACCACCATCAATACCACCACCACCACCAATACCACCAATACCACCACCACCACCAGTACCAATACCACCACTAATACCACCAACACCAATACTACCACCACCACCAATACAGCACCACCAATACCACCACCACCAATACCAATACCACCAATACCAATTCCACCACCACCAATACCAATACCATCACCTCAGCGCCTCTCGCTCACTAGTAATAGCAGGGGCACTGTACGAGGCCAGAGCTGCAGCCGAGACCATCCCTCCCTTCCTCCATGCCTGCCATAAAGCACAGCCCACCCTGCACCAGGAGGTGAAGCCAGGGCCCTACTACAGCTGGAGTGTTTTTTATTAGGCCAAAGATAGAAATGACATTACGCAATGCCACACTGCACACTCAAATCACGGAGAGGGCAGGAAATAGCCCCCCCGCTCTTCCTCCTGAGCCTCGACATTGTAATCAGAGAGCAAAAGGTGTTGGAGCACTTTGTTAGTGTTTATAGCTCAGATCATAAGTAACTCTCACTTCACACTTTGTGTCAGTGTAATTTACAACACTTACACATCTTCTTCACAATGCCAATAGCTCAAACTCGCGTGAATGCGAGACCTATTGCATTGCAAATGCTTGTTCCTTCTAGGATTTTGTTCACCAATTAATTCTCCGTCCTGTCTAGTAGTTAAAAACATTGTACAGTGTTTCAGTGAACTGTCTTTTCTTGTTTTCCAAACTGGGGCTGATGTGGTGTGAGAACTGTACGAGTGCAAGACAGTGAGAACGCGTTGTATGGCATAATGCTTGTAATAAAAGCTGCATTTCTCAAACAAGCCAAACTCTGTTAAATAAATGCATTACCAATAAAAAAAATCTAATGTATATCTTCTATGAAATCGTCTGAATTACAATATGAACAGGTAAACTTAGATACCACAAGAAAATGCTGCATAAACCCGTATCATGTCATGTTACTGCCATGAAGCAGGGACCATTGGTCAGAAATGTTAGGTCATAACTAAAACCTGCAACGACTCTACCTACTAGTGGCAGTACATACAAATGTATATATCCTAACACACTTGTACGCACAGTTGTACCTTCTGTCATATTCATTTTAAAGCCGGTTAAGCTCTGTATAATCGATACAACCACGTGTTCAGCTTCAGATTTACAACATGTTCTAATAGGTAGAGGTAGATATTGAAGGTGACTAGGGGCGGCACGATGTACAAAGGTATTTTGCGGTTGCGAAATCTGCCATTCACAAAATCACATGGTTTGCATCAGCTGAATCCCTAATTCTTATGCTCAAAACCCGTTTTATGTGTTAGGAAAGCTTTTCTGACCTCTAAAATGAGTTTTGCGACTCATACCTAATCGCAGATTGGAAGGTGCATAGATTTCTTCCAAATTGCTGTTTGTTATGAAATGTATCAATGGTATTCAGCGACAGTTCTGGTGGCAAATCATTCAAGAATTACCCACACTTCAAAGGAGTTAGTAACTGATTCGCAAAGAGGAAAGGGTACTCTTGGGACTCCTTCCCCTTTGGGAGTCCTGTTGGCACCCTCGGGGGAGAACAGATAGGTCCAGGGGACTACTGCCTGCTACCCCTAATGTGTTCCCAAATGGAAAACATGTATTTTCTTTTTTACAGCAGTTCCGGTTTCTCTAAGCAAAAAGTTTTTTTTATTTGGGAATCCAAACACAGGGATGGTGGTGTACTGTCCCTTGCAGGCCACCATCCCTGTGTTTGTAGCTAATTAAAGGGTGCTGCAAATTGTGACTTGCCTAATTAATATTCATTAGGCAGGCTGCTCTGTGACCCCTGTGAATGGTGATTTTGCAGTGCAACCTAATAGTGCATAGGTTGCTTTGCAAAATCAGAGTTCTTTTGCAAACACACTCGTAGTACATCTAGCCCTAGGTTCTTTATTTCAGTAGGCAATGGAGTTTGTTAAGCTAGTGAAGGATGGTTTGCATTGTTGTGTTTCCAGAGTTTGCCTTCATGACTTTGTGGTCTATAGAACCTGTGAAGGAGATTTTCTCGAGTCACATTTCCTACTACGTACTTACATGCCTATGAAGTTTTTGCATGCACATTGCTAGATTTTGACAGATGCCATGTACAGGCGAACATCCGGCCACAAAGACAGAGTACATGGACATTTCTACTATGACCGGGTGCCTCTGTACATGCTAATCATCTCTCGCCCCATACTCAGGCATGCAACGTGTTTGTATTTCATGACGGGCTGTGTATATTCATGTCCTGATCCTGCATTGCTGTGCATATTCAAATATACACGATCTGTTCTATACACAGCACAGCCTAATTTGTCTACATATATTTAAATATCCTAACATTCAACTTGCAACGTGTTCACTATTTGGACATTGACCACAAAAAATATGCTATGCCACGAACCACTCTGTACAAAAAATCCTACATTTTAACACGCATTGTGTATACCCTGCTGCTAATACATACCATTTTTATGATCCCAATCTCTTTGTTCGTGTATCCATCCTCACTTGCTCTGAAATTACAATTCAAGCCTAGACATGCTCTCTACACTCATTTATACTGCATAGTGTGTGCTCTTTATGTATAGATATTTTTTTCACTCGAAATTAACTTAACATTTTCTGTCTTAGAGTGATCTGTATATAACCATATACCACGTGGTATACTTTTAAAAATGTCTCTGGGGGGGTGGCCAAGATGGCGCCGAGGTAGGACGGGCGTAAACTGTGTCCCAGGCCCTCAATAGCGACCCGGAGCTGCCGATCGAGTCGGAGCAACATTGTCACGGCCGGGAGCATTAAGTGCCTGGGCGAGAACACGCACAGCGTCCCAGGAGTGAGGTGACCCGGACCTCCGGGCAGCACCAGCATAGAGGCTGAGAGACGGAGCTCGGCTGGCTGGGCGGGGCCTGCGGCCTGGGCCTCGCTCGATAGCGACGGAGGATAGGCCGGAGAGCAGAGTGGTGCGGGGGCTGGACGGCTTCGCCCAACGCAGTCCTGCCAAGTATCACGCATCAGGTGTGACGCTAACGCATTTCAGTGCGGTGTTCCGCATCACCGCACTGAAATGCATTGTCACGCATTTTACCACCTGCCAGCGCGCGCCACCAGCGGCGCCTGTGCACCAGGCTCTGCTGCTCCCGAGAGACCGAAGCTCCAAGTACAGGAGTCACCCCCCGCCCGAGTCTCTGACTTCCGTTATATCGCGCCGACCTGAGTTGATAAATTAATAATTCTTGCCCAATGATGAGGATTTTCTAGGGTACACAGTCAGTCATTGCCGAGTACAGGGGCCCTTCGAGTGACGCGAGCCGGCAGCAGCTGAATTTAGAAATGGGCCCCTGTTGTTAATGAGCTCCGCTCTCCGCTGCTGGCGCGATAATGAATCCTGCGGCTCGCTGCATTGCGAGTGACCAACTCTCAGCCGGTCTCACCATGGCCCGGGCGGCGGCGGAGTCACTTAGAACATCCGGACTGATTGCAGTTGCCGGAGTGGTTCGTTCGCGGCCCCAGAGCACTGGGACCCCTGACTGTGAAGTTGAGCCAGCCGCCGGCCCGAGCAAGCCTGATGCGGGCGGCTGGCCACCCCAGAAAGAGGGAAGCCAAGCGGCCGGCATCACGGGAAATGCAGGCATCACGGGAAATGCAGCTGCTCTCGAGCTGGCGCCACTGAATTTCAAGTAAGTGTGTGCCTAACCCTGCTAGGAGTCAGTGAGGGGCATAAAATAACAGTTGCTGCCGGTAATCAATTTGCAGATCTGTGTGCCCGACTTGCCTTCTGACCTCCTCCACCACGCACACACGAGTCACACCCACACTTGCAGTCACACACAAACTTGCACATAGTGGCCAGTCAGTGACACGCACACACAACATGCACGGCACTACACCTTTCTCAGGCGGCTGATGTAACATGATTTCTCTGGCCTAAACGCTCACTTGACACTGTTTACTAATGCCACTACACATGATCTATCATCTTCCACATAATTGCCCACTGTCTCGACGAGGCTGCCGGCCGCGCGTGCGTGACTAAATGTGTGCTTCACAGGGCCTTGAGGCTGCCTTGACCAAAATGCCCGGGGTGCGTGCTACTGCTCCAGTCTGCCCCCTTAGTTTTCACTTGACTTCACCCTGGCGAGCCAACAGCTCAACTGTGCTTTACTTGGGTGACGATAGGAAATTAAATTCAGCGCTCCCAAGAGGATGGTAGGTGTCTCTCGAAGATAGTGCCCGTGTTTGTGAGGCAGCTGGTACCCGGATGTATGTATACGTGTGGTACATGAATGCTAGCTAAACTAAAGTGCGTCAAAAATACACCAGTTATTGAAGCATGTGGATGGAAAATAGAGCAGGTCGTTTATTTTGTATATTTACTAATTTGTGCTGAGCGGCCTCAAGTTGAACGGGCCATTCCTTGAAGAACTTCGAAACAACTTTGTAAATGTTGAGAGAGATTCGTTTATAAAATTATAAACACTACAGCGCACTGGCTGTTGGCTATGCCTGAGACTTCTCTGCGCCTCAGCCTGAGGCTTAATGCGTTTCAGGTGCTTTACAGTAGTTTAAAGATTTTTTTGTTGCTCAAATTTAATTTAATTTAATATTTTTTCCTTTGTTCATTGCTTGATTTTGCTCGCGAAAAAGTGTCACTCATTGTCATTGAAATGTCACTCATAATCACACTGAAATTATGAAAATGTCACACATAGCAATATGAAACCTTGGCAGCTATGCCAACGCCGTGGCCAGCTCACAAGATCAACCCTGAGCGCGCTCTAAGGTGAGAGCAGCCCAGCGCTGTGGGGGAGAACAGGGAGCAAGTGCCTCCCTGCGAGAGCTGCGATGTCCCCTTGCTGCAGAGGGGGGGCCCGTTGGGGAGTACTGACGGCCTGTCCTGAAATCGTCAGCCAGATCGGCCCGGGTCAGCGGCAGTACAAGGGCGGCTCGCCAAGCGGAGCGCCTGTGAGAGAAGGCCCAGATCTGCAGTAAGCCAGTTGCTTATGCAGCGCGGAGGGAACAACCCCTCCCCAAAGAATACCTGCAGACAGGGCCATGCAGGCCTCAGTGTAAGCTGCCCGCCTGTGAGTGCAGCACAGACCAGGCAGCCGAGGGTGGAGGATTCGCAGTATGAAGAGGGGGGCCCCGGGGAGAGGCCCCCACAGGGCAACACCAGCTAATTTGAGGAGGCAGTAGTGGGGCCCGGGAGCGAGAGGTTATGGGCCCCTTTTCTTGACTTTGCTGGGTGGATCGGCCTGGGCCCACGAAGGAGCGACACCGGCCGCTCGCAGCAGCAGAGAGGGCCCGCAGAAAATTGGAGATGAGCCCTCCCTTACAAGATATCGCCGGGCAGATCGGCCCGGGCCAGCGACAGTGCAGACGGCCTGCGAACACAACATAGTCCAGGCAGCCGTGGGCGGAAGATCCCTAGCGCGTGGAGGGAGGCCCTGGGGAGAGGCCCACACATGGCAACACCAGATAACCTGAGGCACCAGTGGTGGAGGCTCGGGAGTGAGAGGATATGGGCCCCCCCTCTTATTGATTTCGCCGGGCAGGTCGGCCCAGGCTCGCGCCAAGGACGGAGTGCGAGAACAGGTAGGGACCTTCGTGAGTGCAGTTACCACCAGATGGGGCCTCGGGCGGTCCGCTCAAAGCTGCTGATCCAGGCCCACAGAGAGAAGTGAGCCCTCAAAAGAGGAGGGACGCCCAGGTGGAGCAGACACTCCTCAGCATGCACTGCAATCCATTGGTGCAGTGGCAACTGGGGCCTGCGGAATCGTGAAGCCGGACCCGGCCCTCCCCTAACACCGACGGGCAGATCGGCCTGGGCCTCATAACTGCAGAAGCACAGCAGCGCTCCTTGGGCAGTCCCTGCAGCTTCTGAAGTGGGGTAACCTGGCTCCACTTACCTCTGGGAGCAAGCCTCAACTGTATTAAACACCCTTGGGTGGGAGGGGAAGGTACCAGGGCCTGTGACCTAACTTGTATACTGCGACCACCGACGCGAGCGATCCAGACAGGACACATCTCAAATGGCGTCTGGCCACCCCAAGAAGGATCGCACCCTTAAAGAAATGCTCTCCCGCCCAACAACGGGTCCGGCTGCGGACCCGGCCCAGCAACTGGATCAAGCGGGGGATCGGTAGGACCAGACAACTGAAGAGCCTGTAACTCGTACTTTTCTGGAGGCGCTTTTCACGACCCTCCAGGAAGATCTCCAATCATTAAAGCGTGAACTATCACAAAATATTAAAGAGGTCCGGAGAGATGTAGATGCGCTGGGAGACCGTGTTGCGGAACTGGAAGACAAAGAGGGGGGTCGGGAAGAGGAGACTGAAGCGCTTCAACAGGAGGTCATCCGCCTCCATGAGCAACATATAGATTTACAGTCTAATCTGAAGGATTTAAAAAATAGGTCCCGTAGGAATAACATTCGCATAAGGGGAGTGACGTCTAAGGCTGAAGGGGACGACATCTTTGGCTTTGTTAGAGACCTTTTCCACCATATCCTAGGAGGCTCCCCTGAAACGAGAATTCAACTGGACGGGCTCATCGAGTGGGCCTCCCTAGACAGAACTCAACTAAACCCCCCGACATACTGGTTTGTGTGCATGACATCCAAGTCAAGGAGAAGATCCTGTGCAAAGCACGCAATATGCATCCTATCACCTTCCAGGGGCACTCCCCAACCCTCTTTCAAGACCTCCCAGCCCTCACGTTGCAGAAGTGAAGAACATTTCGGCCGGCAACTGCACATCTCCGCAGCCATGGGATTTCTTACTCATGGGGTCACCCCTTTTGTCTGATCTTTCGCTGGGAAGGAAGGATCCACCAATTACATTCACTAACTGAGACCTGCCGCATGTTGGGACTTGGTCCCTGGGGGAGCAGCGGGCGGGGGATCCTCCCCTCTCCCTCAAAGGAAGTGACAACTAGGCTGGAAAAGACTGGGACAGCGGTGCATACCAAACAAGCCCGATCCAGAGGAGATAGCCAAAGGCCAGCAAGCAGCCCTGTGGGCAGTACCATCAGCCCTGGCGAGACCTGAAGGGTCTTGAAACCCGGGACACTTCACAGCACCACATGAAACTTTGGGGCCGGGAGACGGGTGGGGGGAGACGGGATCACTGGCCACATTGAAACCCCATTGGACTGGCCATACAGCCAGACCAGGCTTCAGGACTGAGCCAAGATGTTCACTGTTTCCGTTAATTTGTTCCGTTTAGGTAATGTTTGGGGTACACACTCACCTTCACATAGGGCACAACATCGAGCAGTTGTCCGTGTGGCGACAGTCTTCCCACGATTGAGCACCATTCCCCTGGGAATGTGGTGGCATTCGAGCCGGGAATACGCAGCATCCCCTTAAAATTCTCTGACAGGTACTCCTCTTAGAATTCTCACACTTAGCGTGCGGGCCACAATAATCCAATTAAGCACAGGGCAATACTTACTTATCTAGGGTCTACACGAGCAGACATCTGCCTCCTGCAGGAGACTCACCTCCTCGCTGTCATCGGCTTAGATCTAGGACCTTCCCCCAGCAATATTTCTGTTCCTCCCCTTCTAAAACAGCAGGAGTGGCCTTATTGGTGGCAAACTCCTTTAGGGAAAGGTGGAACAGAAAGTTGAAGAGATTAGAGGCAGACTTCTTGTACATCGCTTTACACTTGCTAGTAGATCTTTGGTGGTGGGCTCAATATACTCTCCCAACGAAAGGCAGGAAGTGTTCCTATGCAACACACTCAAGAGGGCATTAAAGACAGGCGATAGCCTGGCGCTACTGGGAGGGGACCTCAACCTGGTGTTTAATAACTCATTGGACTGATCAGCTCAGGGACATGGACAGGCTGGAGCCTTATCAAGCAAGGGCCATGCATGGCTCAAGGATCTGGGACTGATAGACCTATGGAGGAGTAATCACCCGCAGACTAAGAAATATTCCTTTTACTCCAATGCACATAAAACGTATGCCAGGCTAGACTACTTGCTGGGCACGCAGGGTATTCAGACGCTCACAAAAGATATAGAAATACACACAGCAGCTCTATCAGATCACGGGGCAGTTATGATTTCAATGTCCCTCCCCCCAATGACCCCCCCACCAAGACACTGGCGCTTGCACGACACCTTGCTTCACCGTCAGGAGGTTATAAAGCACATCCAGCAATCACTCAACGACTACCTCACACACAACGACACCCCTGAAATCTCGGCTGCGGTCTCATTGGAAATGCTTAAAGTAGTCATAAGGGGGGAATTCATAGCAATTGCTTCAGTGGACAATAAAATCCACAGGGAAAAGAGAGAAGACCTTACCAAACAAATCAAAGAGCTAGAGCGTATCCACCAGCGCACTGGCACCCCAAGACTGTGGCACCAACTCACCAGCACTCGCTCTCAACTGGTAGCGATAGATATGGATAGAGCCGAATATTCTGCCCTCCGTCTGCGACATTCTTA
Source organism: Calotriton arnoldi (assembly GCA_963921515.1). NCBI lineage: Eukaryota > Metazoa > Chordata > Amphibia > Caudata > Salamandridae > Calotriton > Calotriton arnoldi. The sequence continues at coordinate 339,131 of CAWUFW010013230.1, forward strand.
TTATGTCGTGGGGGATAAATGCGGCCGTCGCCTAGCAAACAAACTGCGAGTCAAGAGACAAGAGCAGGGCGTTCACTTGATCGGCACGACAGGGGGGGGGACCTGGTCCTCGATGACAAGGACATAGAGAATACATTTAAAGATTTCTATTCACCCCTCTGCTCAAATCAACCCCTAGACCCCGAGACCGGTGCTCGATACCTCCAATCGATGCACACTACACCTCTCACCCCTGATCAAGCGGCGTCCTTGGAAAGGGACATCCGCATAGAGGAGGTCATAGCAGCCATCTCCTGACTAAAACTTGCCAAATCACCAGGCCCGGACGGATACCCCACAGCTTTCTATAAGACCTTCTGCCCCGTCTTAGCCCCAATCTTGACACAACAATTTAGCTCTTTTTCAGAACCTGGGCCGATTCCTGCCTCGATGCTCGCAGCCTCCATAATAGTTTTACCCAAACCGGGCAAAGACAAAACGCAATGTAGCTCATACAGACCCATCTCCCTGCTGAATATAGACCTGAAACTATTTACAAGCATTATCGCACAAAGGCTCAATGAACATATACCCTCATTAGTAGACCCGGATCAAGCTGGCTTTATCCCCCGGAGACAAACTAGTGACAACACTGAGCGCATCCTCCATATTATAGAAAAAGCCACCCGTGCTCAAGGGGAATACATTTAATTAGTGGTCGACTCAGAAAAGGCCTATGACCGGGTTCACTTGCCCTACCTGGAACAGGTTCTCATGCATTTTGGGGTCGGGGAAAAATGCAGGACACGAATCCTCAACTGTTATATGCCCACGGCGACAGTTCGACTTAACGACTACACATCCACGCCCTTCCCGATACACAGGGGCACTCGTCAGGGTTGTCCCCTGTCCCCTCTTCTCTTTGCTCTATACATAGAGCCAATGGCCCAGAGAATTCGCGACCACCCAGATATTACCGGGGTGCCGTTTGGAGGCAACGGACACTCCATCAGTCTGTACTCAGATCACATGCTGGCGACCCTGGAGAAGCCGGCTGATTCCCTGCCGGCCTTTTTGGGGGAGCTAGAGTCCTTCAGGGCCACCTCGGGCTTTCAGATCAATGTAGGGAAATCACAAGCACTTAATCTTTCCATTCCTTCCCAGTTATTGGAACAACTAGCGAAACAATACCCCATTCAATGGGCCACTGAGACGATCCCTTATATAGGGATCAACCTCACTTCCACCACCCAGGCAACAGCAGACAGCAACTATAAGGCGCTGCTTCAGCAAATTCCATTTGATTTCGGAAGGTAGAAACACCTTCAGATTTCCTGGATGGGGAGAATAGCGGCAACCAAAATGACAATCCTCCCTAAGATCCTATATCTCTTCCAAACCCTCCCCATTTTGCCACCACCAGGCATGATCACTAAACTACAGACCGAAATAGTTCAATTCATTTGGCAAGGCAAGAAACAGTGCATGAAGAAGACCTTAAGCCACTTCCCCCGGACGCCGGGGGTCTGGGTATACCGGACCTCCACCCCTACTGTCAGGCGGCGCAACTACGCCACCTAGTGGAGTGGGGGCATCCTGAGTCCGAAAAGCACTGGCTGTTCCAGGGCAGTCGCCGGCACATCTCTCTGGAAGGTTCCCTTCCTACCAAAAGCTCATAGACCACCAAATGTACACCTCTCGCCAGTTACACGGGAGACTATGACAGCTTGGGACCAGACTAGCATAAGGCATGGCCTAACCACCTTTCCATCCCCGGTGACCCCCTATTGGACAATCCAGATTTCTCCCCGGGGGTTGAGGTGGCGGGGTTCGCGGAATGGAACAATAGGCTTGTTGCTCAATGGGCCACTTCTTCGACACTGAGGGCATATTCTCCTTTCCCCAGATGCACAACGAATATGGACTCCAGGAATCTGAAAGACTCCATTACCTACAACTCAGACATTGGATTACACATCCCCGAATAGACCCAATGCGCAATGTCACCTCACCAAAAAGAGAAATGGCTCCTTGCCAAAACATCGGATAAAAGCCTTATATCTGAACTATATGCACTTCTGCTTCAAACTAATAGGCATACACATAATGCGGGATGGACTAGGTGGGAGGAGGAACTTGGGTGGACCCTGAGCGATAAGGAATGGGAGGACATCTCATATAGGGCTCGCCACACAGCTAGCAGCAACACCATTACTGAAACCCTCACTAAAATCGCTACACACTGGTATTACACCCCAGTAAGGCTCCACAGGATCAAGCCCACGCAAAGCGCAAACTGCTGGCGAGGCTGCGGGGGAATGGGAATGCTGACGCACATATTAATGGAATACCACAGCCTCAACAAAATTGGACACAAGTCATAGATGACATTGATAGACACTTGGATACCCAACTCCTGTGTTTCCCTGCCTATTTACTGCTTGGTCTTCCAAATCCACTCACATACCCCTTGAAATCTAAACGCAGCTGTCAGATAGGTATTGCAATGGGGGTAGCCACCCAAAATATCCTCAGCCTGTAGGGCACTTGCAAAACTCCTACACACACAACTTGGTTGCATAGTCTTTGGCACATTCTAGGTATGGAGAAGATAACTATGTCTCTGGCTGGGAAGGGAACTGAATTTGGGGATTTGTGGAGCCCATAAGTGTCACTACTTTCGCAGGAATTTCGGTAATTAACATGCCCAAGATATCTTTGATTGTTACGCCTCAGAGGCGACTCCACCACCGGCAACTTTAGATCACTGAATACATCTAAGACTGCACAATTTAAATGTCCCTATGTGCGGGTGAGGAAGGGAGGGTGGGGGTATTTTTGGGAAGGCGGGTAAGGCTCTGCCAGCACAAAATTAGCACTTTATGTTAGGCTACACCAAAGAATGTTCACCCTTGGTGATTGTGAATCTGCTGCTGGTATTGTTTGTTTTATCTTTTAAAATTACTAATAAAAAGAATTGAACCATAAAACGATTCTACCTGGGAACATGCTTTTTAAACATCGTTCTCCCTTGGCATTTCTTGTTATAAAATTCTACACCCAGTCATGTTTTGTGGGCCTGATTCACAGAACTAACTTACGTCAAAAACGTAAAGTTAGTACTTTTTGGTATTCACAGAATACACTTACTCATTTTGGTATTCACAGAATGAACTTACTCATTTCGGTATTCACAGAAGTTAGTAGTCCTAACTTTAGGACTCCTAAATGCCTTCTGTGAATACCGAAAGTCTTAAAGTTAGGATTTTTCTCAGTTTAGGAGTAGTAAAGTTAGGACTTTACTAATCCTAAACTGAGAAAATCCTAACTTTAAGACTTTCGGTATTCACAGAAGGCATTTAGGAGTCCTAAAGTTAGGAGTCCTAACTTTACTACTCCTAAACTGAGAAAAATCCTAACTTTAAGACTTTCGGTATTCACAGAAGGCATTTAGGAGTCCTAAAGTTAGGAGTCCTAACTTTACTACTCCTAAACTGAGAAAAATCCTAACTTTAAGACTTTCGGTATTCACAGAAGGCATTTAGGAGTCCTAAAGTTAGGACTACTAACTTCTGTGAATACCGAAATGAGTAAGTTCATTCTGTGAATACCAAAATGAGTAAGTGTATTCTGTGAATACCAAAAGTACTAACTTTACGTTTTGACGTAAGTTAGTTCTGTGAATCAGGCCCTGTGTGTTTATATATAGTATGATTTCTTCTTTTAATTTGCGTTTTTAACTCCATTAAATTTCGTGCTCTGTACATCCAGTTTTATACTCTCCTAACATGCCTTGTATAAAGGCTTTAACATCCAGTTGTACTATATACTTACATTTACTCATGCTGTGTACATGGTGTACTTAGAGAAGACATATTGTGAACATGATGATCTATCTCCTGTCATGCTTTTTTATAACTAGATACTGAAAGCTTTGTATGCTCTCTCGTACTTTTAGTGAAGGTGCTGCAGAAGCTGAAGCTTTTTTCAGCTCCCCACCTGTTGCCATTACCGCTGGCCATGTAATGGGATTTTTCAGAGAAGCTGCTGGTGAAACAAGCGAAGCTGTCCGAAGTGGTGAAAAATGGCAGCTTATTTCAAAAAAACTGAATATTCAAGGAATACAGGATAAGGATGGGAATTTCTATTTGACAGGTAGGACATGAAGACTATATGGGCTGTATCACAAAACATTTGTAACTGGCGCTAATTCATATCCTTGGTGATAAGTTAAAGCAGTGCTTGCTCCCAACACCTTTTACTGCTGTATTATCAAAGCAGGCTTCTGGAGATGGTAATCTGTGACAAGAACGTTTGTGCGCGTATGTTGTGGGGCATTTTATTCTGGTGTTGATAAGCTGTTTTTTTGTACTGCTGTGTTTTAGTGCTACATTATTGCGATGTGATGTTGTGTTGCACTATTGTTGTTGTGTTGCATTCTGTTTTGACTGGTTTTTGTTTTTTCGTGATGTGCCTTTTTATGTTTTGTGTTATGTTGCTTTGTGTATGATATTTTGTAATGTGCTGTTGTTTTGTTAAGATATATCAACAAATGCTGCTATATTTCCAGTCAAAAGCAGTACATACTTTTAAAGTTCCAGTGAAAAGCAACTATTTGCCACTGTCTACGGTGGTAAAATAGCACTGCTCCGCTTTTTCAACTACTTAAGGCACCAATCAGCCTGAAAATGTGTCAGAGACTCTCATCTGGAAAAAAGAGGCATTGACAGATATAAGGGTTCCTGCCAATCAATGAAATTTGTGTCTAGACTTCCTCCCTTGTCACCGCTTCAATGGGCTCACAACAGTCTAGGCGTCTGCTCTGCTGCATGTTGACATTCTTACAGAAGTCCCAACTTCTGCTCTGCCCTGATCGTAATCAGCAACTCCTCCAACATGCTTGCTGGCCTACACATACATTTTCAAGTAATTGAGTGTTTGGCAGCTCCTCTGATATGCTTGCCTGACATTCGTTTATTTTTTCAAAGATAAGCACCCGACAGCTTCTCTGACATGCTTGCTGGTCATTTGGTATTCAGGGCACAGGCAAAAGTCCTGCATTGCAATATTTCTCAAAAGGTTATGGTGAAACCTTTTGAGATCTTGACAATAGTACCACCACCAGTATTACTATCACTACCATATTTCTACCACCATTATTGCCATTGCCACATCACCATTGCTACCAGCATTCCAGGAATTGATACCACCACCACCACCATTACCATTACCAATGCCATCATCAACATCATCACTGCTAATATTACCATCAACATCACCACCATTACCAACACCACCATTACTATCACCAACATTACAACTATTACCATCATCAATATAATGACTATCATCATTATCATCATTACCACTACTACCACCATTACCAATACTGCTGTGAACATCTACAAAATCATTACCACAACCTAAACCTTCATTATGACCACCAGAAGTACACCGCTTTACATCTACCATTATTACTACCAGCATTGCCACCATCATTATCACTGCTACTTTTAGTGACCACCATTTCTACCACTTCGACCATCCCCACCACCATTATCGAAACCACCATTACCATTACTACTGTTACTACCATCACATTGCATCACTGTTACTACCACCACCATTATTAACCCCACCCAATTAACACCAACCACTACCACTGTGGGAATGTGGAGTATTATGTAGTGAGGTTGGTTAGACTTCACTATGCCATACTCTTACAATACCCCAAGGAAAGGTCCTTTAGATTTACAATAATAAATCCATAGCTCAGTCCTAGTAGTGTGACACAGAGCAGCCAGGCTTTACTAAAGGAACATGTGTTAAGCATTTCGAAGTACTAACATAGACGATAGTAAGTAACAAGACTCAAAAGAAATCCAACACCAATTTATAAAAATATAGCAGAATTTTATATCAGTTTAGACACCAAAATGGACACAATTGGATAAGTATAACCACGTTATGGATTTTAGAAGGTAAAATAAACCAGTACAATTCACTACAGCAAAACTTTAATTTTGCGGTCAATGGTGAAAACGACAAGTGACAATTGGTCATTTGCAGGTCAGGTCCAGTGGAAACAACTGGGGGTTAAGCTGATGTGGGTCCCAGAATCAAGGCACAACAGTTTAATTTTACCTGGTTCGAGAGGCCCGGGTGCAGAGTTGTCCTGGCAGTCCTTGGTGTTGAAGCAGGAGCCAAAGGTGGTGGTAGTTTTACCACTTAAACAGTGCTGGGGAGGAAACGGATGCAAAAACTCAACAGCAGGGCCACCGAGGTAGCCAAGTGAAGATGCTGGGCAGTTCTCTCAAGGCATAGCATCGAACAAAGATAGGGGACTAACAACCAACAAACTTTGGCAGCAGCAAGCTCAGTCTTGGGCTACTTCGATGTCCTGTAGTTCGGGGGAAAGCGGCAGCTGCCTGAAACTCGCTGGAGTTCAGGACTACGTTTCCCACAATGCACTAGACCATTTACTTTTGGGCTGGCCCGATGGCCAGGGTTTCCTTGGTTCAGGGAGCGTGCTTTTACCTGTGGGCTGCAGGGGATGAGTACCTCTAGTTCAAGGGAGTTCTGGAGTTGCCTTTGTTGCTCAAAGAGCTTCCTCGTTACTTTGGAGCTGGTCTCTGATCCAGGACGAGTCGCAGTCATGAAGTTGCAGGGTGGTTGCCACAGGTGCAGGGTATCACATGTTTGCTTTGTGCAGGTCCCAAAGTCACAGACCGAGGTCACTTCTTTGTCCGTTGTTGCAAGATGTTTCAGATCTGAGGTTCTGGTGTCAGGGGTACCCTTAAATCTTAGATTTAGGGGCCTTAGGGTGTGGGTGCAAGTAGCAAATGGGCTAGCACCAGTGGCTAATCAGCCCTTGAGGTGACCACATCCGTGGTTGTGTGCCACTTTTGCTACCCAGAACCGTCTATTCTGCCACTTTTAAAAATGGGAGAACCCTTCTTTGGCTGTACAGACCAGGTAGCCCACCATAGTGGTGTGGCTAGCTGTAGGAAAGTGCTCCTTTTTGCATGGTTACCCCCCACCTTTTGCCTGACACACGATGCACTTTTGACTTGGTGTGTCCTGGGTCCCTGCCAATCAGGTTCCCAAGGCGTGTGTTCTTTCCCAAAGATGTACTTCCGTGCCCACAATTGGCCCATCTCTGGCCACAGGTAAGCCACTTGTAAAATATACCATGGGTACCAAGGGCCCTGTGACCAGGGAAGGCCTCTAAGGGCTGCAGCACCTATTGTCCCACCCTTAGAGGATCTGTACCTTAACACCTACACACTGCCATTGCAGGCTGCGTGTTTTGGTGCAGAGAAAAGTGAAGAGTTGACATGGTACACATCCCTGTATGCCATGCCTACAAGCCACTGCCTGAGGCCTAGGTAAGCTACCCCTCTAGCAGGGTGTCCTAGCCCTCAGGTGAGGGTACCGTGGCATGAGCCCTGTACCCCTACAGTGTCCAAGTCCATTCTTAGACATTGTAAGTGTAGTAAAGCCATAAAGAGTATATGGTCTGGGAGTTAGTCATTACGTACTCCACAGCTCCATAATGGCTTCAGTAAAATCTGGAAAGTTTGGTTGCAAACTTCTCAGGACATTAAACCTACACTGATGCCCGTGTGGGATTTAAGGTAAAAAGCACTCGGAGAGTATCTTAGAGATTCCCCCTGAAAAATGACCAGCCCTGGTGTGGTTCCTGAATGGCTGCCTGCCATTTGCCACCATCAGACAGGTTTCTGAACCCCTGGGTAGAGAGCCTCCACTCTCTGTGTCCAGAAACAAAGCTCATTCTGGGCGGAGGTGTCATGCCTCCTCCCCCAGGATGGGCTGGGTCCAGGAAAGGGAATCTTCAAAGGCCTGTCTGCCTTTGTAAGCTGTCCCTACCTTTTGCAGCCCCCAGCAACTGGCTCCCACTGGTTCTGCCCCCCACTTTGGGAGGGAGAATCGGCGGAAAAAAACAAGCTAGGAGGAGAGGTGTGCCCACCTTTGCCAACCCCACCTCTCAGATGGGGGAAGCGAGGTGAAGCACACATCTCAGTCCCCTCCATCTTGAAGAAGAGGGGACCCAACCAATTAGAAAGAGGCTCATGCCCCCCTCCCATTGGAGGTTGGCATACTAGGGGGTGTACCCACCCCAAGGAAGGGACCCATTGGTCCTGACCAGCACACCCCTTTTAACGCCCCTAAATTTAGCATTTAGGGGCAACCCTGAACCTTGCCTCCTCAGATTTCAGGAAGAAAGAAGGAGTACTGAAGAGCTGTGCTGACCCACAAAGAAGAGGACACCTACTGCTTTGGCCCCCGCTCTACCGGCCTGTTCCTACACTGACCTGCCTACAGCAAAGAAACCGCTGTGTCCAGCAGCCTCCCCAGAGCCTGGAGGACCTGCTCTGCACTCACCTTATGAACTCTGTCTCCCTTGAGCACTGGATTTGCTCGAATCAAAGTTTTCAAGACCTGAACCTGGATCCAAGCGGCTCCGCGGTCCTGCACCACTCTACACCCGGCCGCCACGGCCCGAGTCTGAGTGGCCCAACACCACAAGGAGGTTTCCCCAGCGATCCTGACCTAGGATCTGGTGACCCCCGACCTCCCTCAAGCTTCAAGACGACACCTGCAGCCTCAACCTGAAGGGTCCCCCGACCGCGACCGAAGGTGGTAAGAAGACCGCGACTGAAGCGGTCTGAAAAGCGCGATCGAAGGCAGTCAGAAGAATCCAACACCAAAAGACACACCTTCACCTGATGCCCCACGGCCTTGGGTGGCCCAAGCAACGGTGTCCATGCAGCCCCCAAGATCCCAGCTTACCTCTCCAGCTTGTGGTCACCTTCAGGAAGTCTCCCTGCCTGAGCCTGCAGCTCCTTACTGAACCAAAGGCCTCCATTGATATCCACTGGGTCCCAAACGTCGCCTTGGCACTCTGCACCCAGCAGCCCCTGTGCTGGTGGTGCAGCTCCAGCGCTGATTGTTGGCCCCTGCAGAGCTGATCTTCACCCTGGGATCTTTGCTCCCACACCCGAGTGGTCTGTTTGCAAGCAGCCCCTGACCGAAGGCCTCCCTTAGCCCCTGCACCCAGCCGCCCCAGTGCTGCTGGTGGTGCAACTTAAGTGACAACCTAGACCTTGGGGAACCTTGGTCCTAACCCCCAAAGCTCCCACTCATAAGACGTTTACTCACCTGTTAAACCGATAACCATTTTTCTCCCATATGAACCAATGTTATGTGTTTTTGTTCCTAAAAAGTTCTAAGTGTTGAGCTGATGTTTCGTATGGAGAAAAAGTAACTACACTGCAAATCCTTTTTTTAAAATGTATTTTATTTATTCATCACCATCATTAAATATCAATATAATTCATGAGGAAATTCCATAAAAAGAGAAAATACCATACAATATTACAAAATAGAGCAATGGGGATTGGTAAACCAGCAATTCAAAAGCAACAAATTGATATTATACTACGTGCTAAAAAAATACAAACATTTATAAGTAGGTAGTCAGCTGCGATTTATTATCAAGTCTCTTTTTTCCATCTATAAATCAGGATCTAAATACGTTTGCCTAGTTTCCTTGCTCTCCGACCCTTTCTTTCATACCCCCCTTTTCTAGATTAAAGATGGATAGGAACCTCCCAAGCCATTGCTGAAACGTGGAGGCAAGCAGATCCAGCCATGTCGAGGATATGCAAATCCTAACCACCGCCATGGCCAGAAATAAAAAATCTTGATGTGCCTTGAGGCTGCACCACGCCCCATTATCGTGATTGGTGAACTTATAAAGAAATAGACAATGATTACCGTGCAGGTTTGAAATATGAGATTGTAACAAGTAAAGTACTGTGTTAAGATATACAGAATAAACACGAAGATGTTAGGTTGCCACTTAAGTCACCGAATACGTGATTCAAGATACACTAAGAATATTAAGCACCAGATGCACGGGTGTGATGTAATGCAGATGTAGTATGCAAACTACAACCACCTGTTTGTTATATTTTTATAGACAGCCCTGAAGAAGTCGTGGGGATCTCCCCATTACGACGAAACACATGTTGGCTGGGCGTATGAAGTTTAAGAAATAAAAGAACACAGAAGAAACTTATGTGCATTTGGATAATTTCATGAATTGTGTTATAATTTTTTGTGTGCTTAGGGTAATTATTAGATGTTTTGTTGATCCTTGTGGTCTATATTAAAGAGGTAGTGTGATTCCTCTTTCCCTTGAAGCACCAGTGCAAATTCAAAATTTTGTGGTACACTATCCCGAGAATAAGGGGCGCCGTAGTGAACCCAGAGAAATAGTCACCCAATTGCTGTTCACATATATTCAGTGTTACAATTCGAATAGTTGTCATCCATAAAACTATGGGTTTTTGATAACCATTTGAACCACATTCATTTTATATGTTAAACTGGCGTCAGATTGCATCAGTTGTTTCCTCTTTCCTCCTCTCAATTTCTCAAGTTCCTCATGAACCATAGTTTTTCTCCCCCCCCTTTCCCGTGCTCAAACCACCCCTGTTCCAACCCTACTCGACCCTGTTCCCCCCACCTTGCAGTCACCCCCCCTCAAATAAGCAAATAGCTCATCGCTGACCCTTGTGATTCAGCCCGCTCCACCCGCCCTAAGGTGCTCTCGTGCTCCAGCCCTCCCAAAAAAAATACCTTTTATAGCCCTAAAGGGATATACAAACCAAAAAACTAAGAAAGAATCGGTGATTAGGGCCTATAAAATAGACCCCGGTAACTAGACAGGCCCCATCTTATATCCATGCCATGCCATAACCAGTGCCCTACAGGATTAGCTTGTTAAAAAGCTTTTTATTCCAATCATGAAAGTCCAGCACCTCCTTCCGTCTCCTCGATCTCCTTCAGATGCTCTTGAGCCTTGACTTCAGACATGAAAATCTGCACCCTCCCATTAGAGATGATTTTAAGTCGGGCCGGGTTTAAAAGATATGCCTCACAGCCTGCTGCCTGGAAGGGTGAGATCAGCTGGCAAAGCCTCCACCCCCTTTCTACTGTGATATGACAGACGTCAGGGCGTACAAAGAACGTGTGACCCTCATGAGCGCGTTTGGCTTCTGGACTTGCTTTGTCCGATATAGCCTGCCAGAGAAGAAAATTACCACTAAAAACTAAAACTGCCCGGGGCCGTTCAATTTGTCCTGCCACATTACTTTTCTTCAGCATCAGCGGGAAGCGATGTGCTCGTTGTACCTCAGCGTCCCAATTCCAATGAGATAGATCGGGAAAAGCTCCTTTTAAAAAGCCAACCATGAAGGCTCTCATATCGCTACTCTCAATGTTTTCGGCAAGGCCCAAAAACCTGAGATTATTTCGGCACTGCCGATTCTCAAACTCCTCAAGTTTTCACATTACATCTGTCAGTTGCTTGTCCTGTGACTCTTTGTGTGTTTGCAGTTTCTCAACTTCCCCCTCTAACACTACAGCCCTTTCTTCCACAAGGGTCACTCCCTCCTTCATTTCAGAGCAGATTTAGCTCACCTTCAAATTTGACCCTTGGAGCTTTCTGGTGGCCTGGTGGGCCCTGCGGTTTTCCTGCCGGGCTTCCCCTCGCATCTGCTTTAGGGTGGAATACACGAGGTCTATAGATGGGTGAACTTTGGGGCCGTTGGGCTCATCCTGCAATGCATTTTGAGCGCTTGCATCCTCTTTGTAGACCTGACTAGTGGCCGAATAATCACATCGCAATTTGCAGGCAGTATTGGTGTCAACGTTTTGCCCTGCGCGGCTTGTTTTGAACTTTGTCCTGCATTTTTAAGTGCTTATTTTATCATTGTTTCCCCTTGTGCTAATCGATGAACCCTCTGTCCCAGAATCTTCCTCCGTGATCCCCATGCTCGAGACCAACAGTTCTGAGTCGTCTGTTAGGGAAAAAAATGATTCCCCTAATTCTGGAAATCCCAGCAGGATTTTTGACCAAGGTCTCGGCAGAGGTCTTAGCATATCTGTCCCACATAACTCAGTATTCAAAGATACGGGTAAAGAGGTATAATCTTTGCTTATCAGTGCCTCCTCGGAGGTCTCCTATCTTGTCAGGAACCCAGGGATATGAGTACTTTCTTGAGCCAACTTGTCCTCTAGCCTGCATTGTTTCAGCATAGTGGTGTCTGCTCCCTGCAGCCCAGCCTCATCCTCGTGCAACATTGTAACAGCAAGCGGGGCAGTCACTTGTGCTCCATCCGTCTCTTCCATCTGGGTGGAGATAGGAGAGGCATTCTCTTCTGTAGACCCGCACTCCGCTGGTCTTGATCCTGCGGCAGATGCAGAGAAAGCCTCTGGTATGGATGGCTGCTTCAAGCCTCCCAGATCCGAAGCAGTCCTGCGTTGTTTCCCGCAGACCTCTTGCTCTGCACCCTTAGCTGCCTGAGCGTCAGCTTCCTCCACTTTCCTGGCTGAGGTGATGCGCCAGGAGCAGTTCAAGCCTCACCCCGCTGCCGCTCCCACTCCCATCGTGGCAACATCTTTTGATGCCTTGTTCGGTTTAGGGGCCATTGGGACAAACCACACCAGCCTGCCTCTCAGAGCGCCGAATGGTGCTCCGAAGACCTGCAAAGCAGCAGCAGCCAAGACCCGCAATCGTTGCAGCTGAAGCTCTTTCTGCCACCAAGAGTCTGCCAAGCTCAGATGGTAGGTGTCGGTTTTCATTCTTTTGCACCGTCTTTCTTTTTCATTTAAACCAGTGCATGAGTGCTCCTCTCACAGCGGTCAGTCGGCCGCCATATTGATCCTCATACTCTTAACTCTTAATGCCTACACTGCAAATCCTAAAAAATCTTACTTACCTGGTATTGTGAGATCCCTGGTGTGGTATCTAGGCATACCGCCCGAGTAGTCGATGTAATCCAAAAGTAATCTAAAAGCAATCCAAAAGTTAATACTGTGTAAATTAACCTGCTTTTTGAAACCATATCAACCAGTAACTATTGCCAATCCATTCCCAATTGCATTTCTGTGTACATGTTTACAATTGAAAGTATATTTTACCTACCTCTACCAAGTCCTGCTTGGTTCTACAAATAAAATATAAGTATATCTTTTTGTACTTATCCAATTGGTGTGGATTCTGTCTCTGAGTGGGTGTAGTCAGTCCTTGATTGAGTGAATACAAAAAATGCTTAACACACCCTCTGGGTAAGCCTAACTGCTCGCCCACTCTACCACAAACAGCGCTGTATGTACTTACCTAATTTAGCCTCTGATATACCTCTGGGGGAACCCTGGATTCTGTGCATACTATACCTTACTTTGGGATAGTAACAGAGCCAGCTTCCTACACCAGCCTTCTGGGGGTGTACTCCTCCTAACTATCTAAATTTTCCACCTGCCATGGTGCAAACATACCTGGGGGCATGGGGAGGGCTGTTTCCTCCTTTGGGAGGCAACTTGGTTGCATATCAGAGGCAGTGAATGCTTTGAACTCACCGCCTTGATGTGCCGCTTCACTAGCCATCCTGTCTGGGGGGGAGGTGTTATCTCTTTCCCAGGCAGGCCTTTGTTTCTGATTCCTGGGAGTGTTCATACCTCCTGGTAGGGGGGTCAGATTCCTGTCTTGGTGGTCGCAGCTGCAGGCTTCATCATTTTTGGGAAGAGAGCACTGGCACTGAGGCTTGGGTAGCAGGCTCCAGGGTACTTTCAGAGTTGAAAACCAGCAGCTAGTAGTCCACATGGGGGCAAAAAGTGTTGGGAAATCTGCAAAAAAGCCTGTTTTCCTACAGAATTCCCTTCCAGCTAACATGTTCAGGAGACTCAACCCCACTGTTGGTGAGTCTTCCTGACTTGTTCAGTGAGGAAGGATATAGGGAAAACTGGCTGAACTATTGCAGGACCTACTCTGCCTCACATCCTTCCGTCAAGGTCCCTCTCTCTGGGAAGCTGACCCTTCTCAAATATGACAGGATCCAATTTAAACTGGAGCTTAGGTGAAGCTGCATATTTACCCTCCTCCTCTTTTGCCTTGGGTAGTGAGGTGCCACCTCTTCTAACTCTGTCTTAGCTAGGGCAACACCTAGCTGACCCAAAGAGGTCACCCAAAACTTGAACAACCCCACCATGACCAACAGGGTCAGTGGGCCTAATTTGCCTCTTGCCATGGGGTCTACCTCCCAGGCCAAGTACAGGGCCGCCATGAAGGCTAGCACCCAACAGAGGCTACTGACAGCTGTCAGTGTACAGAACACATCCTTAGCTCTCCTCTGACAGGTGTATGGGCTATCTTAGGGGCAACTGTTGGTTCTTGGAACCTCCCTAACTGTTTAGAGGGGGGAGCTACCACCTCATGTGGTAGACATCCTTCTTCCATTTTTTCTTCTTTCTGTTCAGGGATGACACCCTAGAGTTGAACAGTTGACGGACTCTCCAGTACTTTTTGGGGATCAGGAGAGGTCTTGCCAGTGCCAACTTTAGGGTTCTCTCTTACTGGGGTAGAATGACCTTGGCTTCCCGGGTCCCTTGCTAAGAGTGGCCTTCCTTTCCTCCCTTCAACCTTCTTCCATTTTTTGCTGGGGCCTAAGGGACCTTAGGGACAGGACCTCCATGATCCTTGGGTTTGGCAGCACCCTGGGCAACAGCCCCTTCTGGTATCGGACCCAACTCTCAGAGGTTCTATGATGCAATATAGGGGGAGGTCAGGACTAACTACCACCCTATGCCAGCTAAAGGTATTCTTGGGTCACTAAGGCCACAGGTCTGTTTGTGACCTCCCCTGGGATTACCCTTACTCTCATTACTTCTCCTGGCAAATGTCTGTGGACACTAACCTGTCAGCCACTATGGTATGACTGGCTCAGTGGTGGGGATCCCATCCACCTGAACGGAGTGGAAGTGCTTGCTACCACCCTCAGGGATCGCCAGCTTTCCATCTGGACCCTATTCCTAGTTCAAAGCTATTAAGACTTACTCATCTGAGGTGTCCTCCTCAAAGGCTACACTGGCCAGCCCAGTGATAACCTTTCTCTTGGAGCAGGCTGTCTCCTTTCTGTAGTGCCCTTCCTGCTGACAGTCAGAACACAGCGTGTTGACTAAGAGTTTCTTTAGCCCTGGGTCCCCCTTACTCTGCTTGCTAGAGGTGAGGTGGGTCTGGATCTCCTCCTTTCCAGGGTTCTGGGGTTCTGAGGAAGTATCTTTGATGGGCTTACCACCTCTGCCCTTTCCCTTTCGTGGGCTTACCCCCACCCCTTCTTGAGATCACCCCCTGGGCTTTCTTGGGTACTCTTGTCCTAACCCCATCATCAGCCTTACTGCCCAGCTCTCTAGGGCTAGAAAGCTCAGAATGTACTAGATGCTGGTATGGAACTTGTTTGTGGTACAGTGGGTTAACATGTGCTCTTTCATAATTAAATTATATAGCTCATCCTAAGTGTACACCTCAAGCCTTTTATCCACCGGTCTAGTGCTTTGACTGAGGAGTCTACATAGTCCACCCAAGGCTGGTTTTGACTTTTTTGGGTGTCCCTAAACTTTACCCTGTACTTTTCTGTGGTGAGTCAAACCCCATCTATTAGAGGTTCTTTAGTGTGCTGATAAGACCCAGCCACATCCTCATTAAGGGTCAGAAGTCAATCTCTTTCCTTGACTGATAACTCCCACAATAGAGAACCCCAGTGATGGTGACCTATCCTCCTCATTTTGCAGGCCCTCTCAAAGGCTGTAAACCATTTATCGATGTCATCATCGTCACTAAACTTTAGGACAATCCCTTTGAGGATCTTAGGGCCAAACGTTTCCTATTTTGTCCTATGAACATTGCTGCCATCCTTATCTTTGGGCCTCAAGCCCATCTTGACCCTTCTTTCTTCAAGGGATATTCTCCTTTACTCAAGTTCAATATTTTTTGCCTCTAGTAAGAGGGGATCAAGCTGGTCCTTAAGGCTTCCTACCATCTTACCAATAGGGGGTCTACTAGAGGGACTTCTACCAATTCCTACTGGTGAAGGGGGTCTGGGAAAGGGTGGAGTGTTGTGGTCTTAACCTTCTTCCCCATCATCATCAATTTGGGCTAGGGCATCATCTTCACCCTATTCAGGGTCTTCTTCTGAGGAATGGCCCTCCCTTTCTAGTTTCACTTTCTCATAGGAGCTGAGGGCCTTTTCAATGTCCTCCTTTTTGACTGTTGCTCTATAGCCAATGCCCCTACCTTTGCACAAAACTCTTTAGGTCACTATCTTTAGAGCTGGGATGACTGACAGGTCGAGGTTCTGACCAGTCTCCTTTGTACACTAACCTATTTATTTGAAAGTTGGGACATTATTAAAACTTGTAAAAAAACATTTGCCTAACTTTGTAACTTTCTTTTTGCTTTACTTTGGAATGGGGTGTCTACACAGGGCCCTAACAATTCCAATTAATCGGTCTAATGTTAATAGAGGATTTTTTGTGTGCAAAAATCATTTATGACCAAGTGGCATTGCGCAGCACCAATCCTGGATCCCACCACTATAACATCAAGGTAGGAAAGTGGAGTATTATGTAGTGAGACTGGTTAGACTTTACTATGCAATACTCTCACAATACCCCTAAGATAGGTCCTTTTTATTCACACTAATAAATTCCTAGTTCAGGCCTGGTTGTGTTTAATAAGGGCACATATATTAACCATTTCAGAGTGACATGACTCGAAAGAAATCAGACACCAATTTAGAGCAGAATTGTATATAAATTTAGACACCAAAACAACCACAATCAGATATGTATAGCCGGAGTTATGGATTTTAGAAGGAAAAATAAATCTGTGCAATTCACTACAGCAATGCTTTAATGTTGCGGTCAATGGAGAAAACTACAAGTGACAATCGGTCACTTGCAGGTCGAGTCCAATGGCAACCACTGTGGGTTAAGGTAATGCGGGTCCCAGGACCAAGCCACGACAGTCAGTTCAATTTTACCTGGCTCGAGAGACCTGGTGCAGAGTTGTCCTGACTGTCCTTGGTGCAGAAGCGGGTGGTGCTGGTTTTACTGCTTAAACGTGCTGGGGCAGAAATGGATGCAAAAACTTGACAATGGGGCCACTGAAGTGACCAAGTGAAGATGTTGCGGAGTTCCCTCGAGACACAGCGTCGACCAAAGGTAGTGGTAACCTGATTAACTACCAACAAACCTTGGGAGCGGCAAGCTCAGCCTTGGGTTACTTCGATGTCCTAGAGTCTGGGGGAAAACTGTAGCCACCTGAAACTTGCTGATGGTCAGGACTATGTTTCCCATAATGCACTCGACCATTTACTTGTGGGTGATCCCTCGATGGGCCTAATGGTCAGTGAATCTTTGGTTCCGGGAGTGTGCTTTTACCTGGGGGCTGCAGAGGACTAGTACCTGTAGTCCAAGGGAGCTCTGGAGTTGCCTTTGGTGATCAGAGATGTTCTTTGTTACTTTGGAGCCAGTCTCTGGTCCAGGATGAGTTGTAGTCATGCAGTTTCAAGATGGTTGCCGCAGGTACAGGGTATCACGCCGTTGCTTTGTGCTGGTCCTGAAACCTCGGGTCTCTTCTTTGTCCTTTGATGCAAGATGTTTCAGATATGAGGTTCTGGGGCCAGGGGTGCCCCATAAATTCCAAATTTAGGGGTGGTAGGGGTGTGGGTGCAAATAGCCATTAGGCTACTAGCCCCAGCGGCTAATCAGCCGCCGAGATGACCACATCCGGGGGGGGGGGGGGTGTACCACCTTTGCTACCCAGAACCCTCTATTCTGCCACTTTAAAAAATTTTAGAACCCTTCTTTGGCTGTACAGACCAGGTAGCCCACCCAAGGGGTGCGGCTAGCCTTCTGGGGGTGTACACCTCCTGACATTAATTTTCCCACCTGCCGGAGAGCAAGTGTACCTCGCTGTTTCCTCCTTTGAGAGGCAGCTTGGTTGCATATCAGTGGTGGTGAATGCTTTGAAGCTCACCGTCTTGATGTGCCACTTCACTAGTTATCCTGTCAGGGAGGGAGATGTTACCTCTTTCCCAGGCAGGCCTTTGTTTCTGACTACTGAGTGTGTTCACACCTCCTGGCAGGGGGTCAGATTCCTGTCTTGGCAGTAGCAGCTGCAGGCTTCCAGACAGGGCACAGGAAAGGCTGGAGCAACCAGGTGGGCTACCTCTAAGGTAGCCACCTGGGTGTAGGTGCATGTCACATTAAATCTGACTTTAGGAAAAAAGTAGTATTTGATGAGACAAGTTGTTTCATACCAAACATGAGACTTTTCAGTGGGACCATAATGGAGGTGGCAACCTCGGGGTGCCCAGGTGACAGCCCATGTTATCCTATGGCCCCCCCTGAAAACTTATAGTAGGCCTTAATGGAAAGAGGCTTCTATAGGAACATTTAAGCTTGCACTCATATGTCCACACCTTTAATATAATGTACCCTGCCTCCTGGGTTCAGGAGGCCTACCTTAGGGGTGACTGACATATATTAAAAATAGTGCTTTGACCTTGCCACTCATGGTTATGGCAAAGTTGATTTGGAGCAGTTGCACTGTTCCTGCAGTCTACTGTGGCAGGACTGCTGCTATCTGTTTACCTGCGTCACTCAGGGTGGAACTATCAGTGTATCAGGTCCTGGTGACCCCTTTAACTCCCCTGCCCGGGATACCCCTGGTACCACTTACCAGGGACTCATGAGGGGGTTAAAGTCCTTGTCAATTGGGATCACCAGTTTACTTTCATGGGGGAGAGAGCACTGGCACTGGGGCCTGGATAGCAGGCTCCAGTGCACTTTCAGAGTCGAAAACCAACAGGGAGTAGTTCAAATGGGGGCAAAAGTGGTGGGAAACCTGCAAAAAGCCTGTTTTCATACAACCACCATCATTATTATTACTACCATTGCTACAATTACCACCATTACAATTATCACCACCTCTATTACCACTGTCATCACCATTACCACTACGATCATCATGATCACTGTCACCACAACACACCATCACCTCTGGTACAACCATCCAATCTCCACTGCTACTGGAACCCCTATAACCCACCATTATCTCCACCACTGTGACATTCTAATGTGTGTAAGAACATTGTGTGCTTGACTATGTTGTGTGTGTAAGAAAAAGTGTGATGTGGAAACATGAGAGACATTTTAAGTGTGTTATCAGGATTATAAAATACTAGATCTATTGGCTTTGCCAGAAATATTTTATGAATTTATTGAAAATGCATGACCCTTCTAAAGAAGTGTTGTACATACTATCGCTTGATACATTAGAGCATATAACTTAGGTGTTTAATAGAAAGAGATAGATGTCCATGATCCTATGAGAAGACAGACAGAGACATTTACATTTCATAAATTTAGCAATCACCTACAAATAAATTACATATTGGTAATGTAGAAGTTGGGAACAATATGGTAGATAAAGAGAAACTGAGAGATAATTGACAAAATAGAATTTGACATATGAAATGTGAGAAATGTAAAAATACATTTTGGCGGTCATTTAAAGTTTGAAGGAACACTGGAGCTGCCATAAAATTGAAGATGCACTGTTCCATCAAACTTGTGGTTCCCCTGTCCCATTTAGACATGGGGAAAGCACTATCAATCAGAACATTTGTAAAGCGCACTACTCACCCGTGAGGGTCTCAAGGCCCTGGGGGGGGGGGTGCTGCTACTGCTCGAACAGCCAGGTCTTGAGTAGCCTCCTGAAGGTTAGCAGGTCCTGGGTCTGCCATAGGAGGTTGGGGAGGGTGTTCCAGGTCTTGGCGGCGAGGTGGGAGAACGATCTGCCACCGGTGGTCGCTCTTCGGATGCTTGGGATGGAGGCGAGGGCGAGGTTGGCTGAGCGGAGCTGGCGGTTCAGGGCGTAGAAGGTGAGTCGTCTGTTGAGGTATGTCGGTCCGGTGTTGTGGAGTGCCTTGTGTGCGTGGGTGAGGAGCTTGAAGGTGATCCTCTTGTTGACGGGGAGCCAGTGCAGGTCTCTCAGGTGGGGTGAGATGTGAGTGTGGCGTGGGACGTCGAGGATCAGGCGTGCCGAGGCGTTCTGTATACGTTGCAGTCGTTTCAGGAGTTTGGCCGAGGCTCCCGCGTAGAGGGCGTTTCCGTAGTCCAGCCTGCTGCTGACGAGGGCCTGGGTGACCGTTCTTCTTGTTTCGGTGGGGATCCATCTGTAGATCTTGCGGAGCATGCGGAGGGTGTTGAAGCAGGAGAATGAGACGGCGTTGACTTGCTTGGTCATGGAGAGTGTTGAGTCGAGGATAAACCCCAGGTTGCGTGCATGGTCGGTGGGTGTCGGTGCTGCTCCCAGTGTGGTGGGCCACCAGGAGTCGTCCCAGGCTGAGGGGGTGGAGCCGAGGATGAGGACCTCCGTCTTGTCTGAGTTCAGCTTCAGTCGGCTGTTCTTCATCCACTCGGCGATGGCCTTCATTCGTTCGTGGAGGTTGGTTTTGGCGGTGAGGGGGTCCTTGGTGAGGGAGAGGATCAGCTGGGTGTCGTCGGCGTAAGAGATGATGTTGAGGTCGTGCAGTCGGGCGACGTGGGCGAGCGGTGCCATGTAGACGTTGAACAATGTCGGGCTGAGGGATGATCCTTGTGGTACACCGCAGATGATCTCGGAGGCTTCGGAGCGGAATGGGGGGAGGCGGACGCTCTGGGTTCTGCCGGAGAGGAAGGAGGTGGTCCATTCCAGAGCCTTGTCTCGGATCCCTGCGTTGTGGAGGCGTGTGCGTAGGGTGCGGTGGCAGACAGTGTCGAAGGCGGCTGAGAGGTCTAGGAGGATGAGGGCCGCAGTTTCACCGTTGTCCAGCAGGGCCCGGATGTCATCTGTGGCAGCGATGAGGGAAGTTTCGGTACTGTGGTTGCTGCGGAACCCGGACTGGGAAGGGTCCAGGATGTTGTTCTCCTCGAGGTAGCGGGACAGTTGTCCGTTGACGATCTTCTCGATGACCTTCGCCGGGAACGGGAGAAGGGAGATGGGCCGGAAGTTCTTGAGGTCTCTCGGTCCGCCTTGGGTTTTTTGAGTAAGGCGTTGATCTCGGCATGCTTCCAGCTCTCCGGGAAGGTCACGGTCTCGAAGGAGATGTTGATGACCTTGCGGAGATGTGGTGCGATGGTGGCGCTGGCTTTGTTGAAGATGTGGTGCGGGCATGGGTCTGACGGAGAGCCGGAGTGGATGGTGTTCATGATTTTGATGGTGTCGTCGTCGTTCACGTTGGACCAGGCGAGCAGGGGGTCGAAGTGGATGGTGGGTGGCGGGACTGAGGTGTCGGAGGCTGCCGGGGCGGTCTGGTTGTTGAAGCTGTCGTGGATGTCTGCGATCTTGTGATGGAAGATGGTGGCTAGGGAGTCGCACAGGTCTTGCGATGGTGGGATGTCGTTGGTGTTGGAGCTGGGGTTGGAGAGTTCCTTCACGATGTTGAAGAGCTCTTTGCTGTTGTGTGCGTTGTTGTCGAGGCGGTCCTTGTAGGAGGTCCTTTTGGTGGATCTGATGAGGTGATGGTGTCTGCGGATGGCATTCTTGTGGGCCGCATAGCTGTCCGGTGTCTGTTCGCGGTGCCAGTTCTTCTCTAGTTTCCGGCAGGTTTGCTTGGAGGCCTGGAGGTCCGCGGTGAACCAGCTGGCTTTCTTGTCGGTGCGTCTGTTGGAGGGTTTCTTGATCGGGCGAGAGTGTTGGCGCAGTCGTCGATCCATCGCCTGAGGTTGCGGGCGGCGGTGTCGGTGGCGTCGGCGGGTGGGCTTCCAGCGAGGGTGGTGTTTAGCTGGTCTTCGGTGACTTTGCTCCAGCTGCGGCGGGGATCTGTTGAGTGCGGTGGTGCGTGGTGGGTTTCCGGAAGGTGAAGTGGATGCAGCGATGGTCGGTCCAGTGGAGTTTGGTGGTGTGGCTGAAGGTGACGTGGGAGCTTGCAGAGAAGATGGGGTCAAGCGTGTGGCCGGCGGAGTGGGTGGGCATTGTGACGAGCTGTCTGAGTCCGAGGTTGGCGAGGTTGTCGATCAGGGTGGTGGAGTTGATGTCGTTGTGTAGAAGAAAAAACCTTTCTAGGGGTTCACTGATGCACCTGGTCCTTAAACCAACAAAGAAGAGATTGGCACGGAAGCTGGAATATCAAAATAACAACTTTATTAACCTCACATGAGGGAAACTGTGTCAATACAGTAACCGCAGGCCACTGTATGGTGCGATGGTGGCGCTGGCTTTGTTGAAGATGTGGTGCGGGCATGGGTCTGACGGAGAGCCGGAGTGGATGGTGTTCATGATTTTGATGGTGTCGTCGTCGTTCACGTTGGCCCAGGCGAGCAGGGGGTCGAAGTGGATGGTGGGTGGCGGGACTGAGGTGTCGGAGGCTGCCGGGGCGGTCTGGTTGTTGAAGCTGTCGTGGATGTCTGCGATCTTGTGATGGAAGATGGTGGCTAGGAGTCGCACAGGTCTTGCGATGGTGGGATGTCGTTGGTGTTGGAGCTGGGGTTGGAGAGTTCCTTCACGATGTTGAAGAGCTCTTTGCTGTTGTGTGCGTTGTTGTCGAGGCGGTCCTTGTAGGAGGTCCTTTTGGTGGATCTGATGAGGTGATGGTGTCTGCGGATGGCGTTCTTGTGGGCCGCATAGCTGTCCGGTGTCTGTTCGCGGTGCCAGTTCTTCTCTAGTTTCCGGCAGGTTTGCTTGGAGGCCTGGAGGTGCGCGGTGAACCAGCTGGCTTTCTTGTCGGTGCGTCTGTTGGAGGGTTTCTTGATCGGGGCGAGAGTGTTGGCGCAGTCGTCGATCCATCGCCTGAGGTTGCGGGCGGCGGTGTCGGTGGCGTCGGCGGGTGGGCTTCCAGCGAGGGTGGTGTTTAGCTGGTCTTCGGTGACTTTGCTCCAGCTGCGGCGGGGGATCTGTTGAGTGCGGTGGTGCGTGGTGGGTTTCCGGAAGGTGAAGTGGATGCAGCGATGGTCGGTCCAGTGGAGTTTGGTGGTGTGGCTGAAGGTGACGTGGGAGCTTGCAGAGAAGATGGGGTCAAGCGTGTGGCCGGCGGAGTGGGTGGGCATTGTGACGAGCTGTCTGAGTCCGAGGTTGGCGAGGTTGTCGATCAGGGTGGTGGAGTTGATGTCGTTGTGTAGAAGAAAAACCTTTCTAGGGGTTCACTGATGCACCTGGTCCTTAAACCAACAAAGAAGAGATTGGCACGGAAGCTGGAATATCAAAATAACAACTTTATTAACCTCACATGAGGGAAACTGTGTCAATACAGTACCCGCAGGCCACTGTATGAGACAGTCTATGGAGTACAAACACTCTGGGTCTTTTATGCCCAGTTTATAGCTGAGTTAGCATGTAGACTCAAAAAGAGGCGGTACAAGTGTGCACATGAATAGCTAGTTACATATAAGGATACATAAGAATTGCTTAGTCAACAGAGTGGGAGGGCTTACAATATTACTAACATTAGTTAAAATAGCCTGACAGTTACTTCAAGAGCAGGTGCATTCTACCAGCTAGACCTTTCTGAGCATGTGCAGTGCTCTGGCTCAGTACTGAAGGAGTTAATTATAGTTCCTGACTTAAGTGAAATACAAGAGCAGGCAACAGTGAAGAGGGAGAAAGCACATGGCGAGCACATGGCTAACTAAAATGGCTGCCAAAAACAAAATGGCTTCAGCTGATGCTAACAACCATTGCAGCTAGTTTTCCACAGTTGTTGTTCTCGAGGTGGAAGTTCAGGTCTCCGAGGAGGATGTGGTCTGTGGAGGCCAGGGCATGCATGCTGACGAAGTCGGCGATGGAGTCGCTGAACTGGGGCCGGGGTCCGGGAGGTCTGTAGACGAGAGTTCCTCTGAGGGTGGTGTTGGGGTCAGTGTGGATCTGGAAGTGCAGGTGTTCGGCGGTGCTGAGGGTGTCGTCGGTGCTGGTCGAGACCCTGAGGGTGTTCTTGTGGACGACGGCGATTCCACCTCCTACTCCGTTGGTGCGGTCCCTGCGGGTGATCTTGTAGCCGTCCGGGATGGCTATGGCGATGTCGGGAGCCTAGGAGGAGTTCATCCAGGTCTCTGTCAGGAAGGCGACGTCCGGAGAGGATGTGTTGAGCAGGTCCCAGAGTTCGACGGCGTGTTTGCGTGCGGAGCGGGTGTTGAGTAGTATGCATCTGAGGTGGTTGCGGCCTTCCTCGGTGGGCGGTTTGGCAGCTCGGAGGCTGGTGAAGCTGCAGTTCCGGCAGGAGAAGGGTCCTTGGGTGCGCTTCGGGGTGGCCAGGAAGCAGGTGTGTAGTCGTCCGGTGTGGAGTGCGTGGAGGGTGCTGGTGTCGTAGTGGCGGCGGTCGTCGTGGCGGTCGCGGGGGCCAGGGGTTCTGGCACTGGGCGCGGACGGGTGCAGACGGGCTTGCCTTAGGCGCCCCCTGCGTGCGGCCGCCATAATAAGGGGAGGGAGGAGCAGCTGGGAGGCGGGAGCGGGACGAATGGGCGAGCAGGGGGGCGGGGCCGCAGGGGACGCAGCGGCGGGAACGGGCGAAAATGCAGGGGGCACAGAAGGCAAAAGGGGCACAAAGGACAAGAGGGCAAAGGGGCACAGAAGGCAAAAAGGGCAACAGGCAGAAAAGGTTAAGAAGGCAAAAGGCAAAAGGGGCACAGAAGGCAAAACGGCAATGAGGGCACAGGAGGCAGAATGACAATGAGGGCACAGAAGGCAAAACGGCAATGAGGGCAAAAAAGGAAGAAACAGTACAACAATAACAGCAATTACACCATGAAACACAACCGAGGCAGAGGGGCCTCGAACTTGCGGCGGCAGCAAGCACAAGGGACACAGGCACACAGGTGGTGCTGTGCGGCGTGGGGGAGCGACCTGCCTGAAAACAGGGTCAAGGGTCGCTCTCCTCACCGCGCAGCGGCCGCCATAATAAAGGGAGGTGGGTGGGAGGAGCAGCTTTTGCCTTAATCGTATTTGGCTCCACCAGCGAAAACCCTTGAATTGGTGGTCCACCCAGGAACACTGGGTCATAGTGTTAATTCCCCGCCCAGCTAAGGGCAGGAGGATTGTAGGAAAGTAGGATCTGCTTTTATGGTTACCCCCACTTTTTGCCTAGTGTTATGCTGTTTCTGACTAGTCTGACTGGGATCCTGCTTATCAGGACCCCAGTCTCTTTGCTTTCTTCCCTAAATTGGTATGGTAAGTACTTAGGTACATCCCAGATTGGACACTGGTGTACCCTTATCAGTCCCTAGTATATGGTGCTGAGGTACTTAGGGCATAGGTACACCAGGGTCCCCCATGGGCTGGATTATGTAGTATGCCACCCATGAGGTACCATTCACACTGTAACTACAGGCCTGCCATTGCAGCCTGTGTAAGTTGGTGCTAGCATCACTTACGAAAGATATAGGTTTACCTATATCTAGGGTCACTGCACTTAAAACCTATAAGCCACCCCTAAAGCAGACCTTTCAATCCTGAAGGCAGAGTACTCGGTTCTAAGTGTGGGGGTGCACTTGCATGAGCAGGACACCCCTACAACCTTCGTAGTCCATTCTCCCCGGCTGTAAGTGCATCAGCCATTAAGATACATAGAGTGTCCATGCGTCATTATAAGATGACCATCTCTAAACTGGCTGTAACGAACCCTATCATGTTTGGTATCAAACGGCGAACGACCTTTACAATGCGGTCGTTACACCGCAATACATTTACATCGCGGTCATTACAACACAAGTCATTACAACGACTTGCGCTGGATGGCGCTATACACTAAGGAATAGTATGATTTACTATTCCAACACCTTCCCTACTGTTACGTAGGCTGGAGCTGGAATAGTAAATCATACTATTCCTAAGTCCAGCGCCCTCCAGCGCAAGTCGTTGTAACGACTTGTAATAACTGCAATGTAACGTACCGCGATGTAAATCATCGCGTTGTAACGTCACATATTCGTATCAAACGTGTGGGAGGTATGATTTCATGCACTGTAAAGCTCCTCCGGGAGGCCCTCAGTGCTCCCGGTACCAGTCTTCTAGACCCGGACAGCATGACATGACTGCTGCTGACCAGAGACACGATTCTGCCCTCCTGCTGCTGAGCCAAACTCGAGCAGGGGCAGACAGAACAATAGGTGTCCTTTCACAGGGAGGTGTGACCACCTCCCAGACAGGGTTTAGTGTATTGGGGCCGGGTGGGAGCACTTGCCAGTGCCACTCAGTCTGCTTGAAGGGCACACTTGGTGCCCTCCTTGCATGGTCCAGTTCAAACCAGCTCAGGGAGCCGATGGCTCCCTCTCTGGCACGAAGCTGGACAAAGGACATGGGAGTATCCTCCCCACTGTCCGACCTCTCCCCTGGGAGGGAACCCTGAATCATCCCAACACTTTCCTTAAGGTTCTTAAGGGCTTACCTGAGGGTGGGTCCCTAGATTTGTCGTGGGACAAGATTAATTTCAAGACACCACTTCTTCTTCAACCGTCTGGGCACTCTGGGCATCAAGGCTGCAACTGGGAAGACCTAGTCGCCCTGCTCGTCTGCTGCAATGTCTGTACCTGTGCACCATACAGGAACCTTCCAAGGCCTGTGGGCATCCAAGACACCTGAAGGAATCTCTCTTGAAGTGAAAGAGTCCCTTCCCTGCATCTGCAGGCA
Source organism: Calotriton arnoldi (assembly GCA_963921515.1). NCBI lineage: Eukaryota > Metazoa > Chordata > Amphibia > Caudata > Salamandridae > Calotriton > Calotriton arnoldi. The sequence continues at coordinate 365,643 of CAWUFW010013230.1, forward strand.
CCGCAATTAAGCTGACCGGTCTGCTGATCCTGGGCTCCCACGGACTCCGAAAGGCTAAGTAACGCAGGTGGTGGTTCTCCACATCCCTCGAGGCCTGCCCTGCCCTCTCGCCAAGTTTGAGGCCAGTATCCCTTGTAGGGGCTGCAGGAACCGAACCCCTGTGCACCACGTCGTCTTGCAGTTGCAAAGGCTTGTTGGCTTCCTTCCACCAAGATCTTCGGGCTTTAAGTAGCCCCAACCTCAAGCATTTCAAGTGATGAATATCTTTGCCTTCACCACATCACTTGCACCGTGGGCCTGCATCTTTGATGAGCTGCTCGAGGTACTCTTGCAACTCCAGTGCCTCCGCCCTGTGGGTCCTCTTGAGGGTCATCTTTGAATTCTGTGGGCTCCCGATTGCTTGGGGCCTGCCCTAACTACCCTGCTTGTAGTGAGTCACCTGGACCTTGCTGGTCCCGACACTGCACCTTCTACGCTTTCCATGTTGTTTGGAGTTGCCAAGGCTTGTTGGTGCTCTCGACTACACGACCCCTCAACTCTCGACATCCGATGTGGGACAGCTCGTAAACGGCTCCTGGTCTTCTACAGTGTTGCCTGGTCCTCACAGCTGTAGCTCCAAGGTCACGGTCATCTCTCCTGCAACACTCGACATCGGTGGGCATTTGTCTTCCGTGCCTCCTGGTCCCTCCTGAGTGGCCTAGACTCTGCCCCCTCTGCTTGCAGGTACTTCTCCTCCCGAATCCACCTTTGGGTTCCACCTGACACTTTCACCTTCTTCAGCAGCGGCATCTTCCTGAAGTCCTCCTTTGGGTTCGACGACGGATTCCGACGCCACTTCACACCAATACACCGGGCTTCCCTGGTGTAGGTATCCTGGTTCCTAGGGTATCCACGGGTGGGGTGGCTCCCCAACCTTATGTCTCCCACAGGGTTTCTTCAGGGCTCACTGGGAAGGGTCCTTCTTCTTTAAAATTGCAACTGTGACTTACCGATTGACTTGTATCGAGCCCGCGGTCGTGTTCCCACTCTGCACACTTATAAAGCTACAAGTGGTTCCATTGGGTAAGTACCATGGGGTACTGGTTCAGAACCTGATTATTTCTTTTACAATCAATAGTGATTTTGTACTAGACTTTTATAAATGTACCACACCTCAGTAAGTTTTTATCAAAAATATATATATTTATTAAATTATTTGTTTTGTTTCTCTATTTTTCTCGCTAATTGTGTAAACAATTTTATACAAAAAGATGATACCAATGGGGGCTGTCTGACAAAAAAACACAATAACAAATACACAGACAATTCAATGGGTGACTGTGGTGACATATAGTGCAAATGGGTGACCTTTCAAATTCAAACAATAAACAAGACAATAACATAAATTCTCCGTCCTTTTCAGGTCTTTCACTTTAGCTAGTCCTATTTTTTTTTAAATAATTGCTATAAAGAGCTAGGACATGAGATGGTTGTACGCCGACGTTTCGACCCTGTATATATATATATATATATATATGTGTTTGTAGATACATCAAGTAGGGCCTTCTTCAGGACAAAAGAAGGAAACAGCCTGATCAAAGGAAACGAAATTCCTATTAGTATGGTGTTGAATAAAAATGTACAATGTGTGAGCCGCCAAATTCTTGGGGTACTCACGCTTGGTGGTTGGGAATTCACAAGATTGAATCTATTAACTCCTCTGAGCCTGGAAGGAGTTTTTATTGAAGGATCATCAATCCACCAGCTTTTCAAACTTTAGCTGTGTACCTGTATTCTCGAGTGTCTCTCACCAACTCACGGTCAAGTCCCACTCTGCACACAGCCTCTGTGGGGTTCCTGGTTACTTACCTCGGGTGGCTCCTTGGGTGCCCAGCATTTCTACGTCTTCTGGGTATAGTCTTGACTCGAGTCGTGGTTCGCATACCACTATTTTAGTATATGGTTTCGTCTCCCCCTGGTGACCACTGTGTATTCCGTGCTACTTAACTGTTTCTATTGAAAAGTATTGTGTGCATTGTGTAAATCTCTGGCTAGGAGATATCTGTATGTGTTAGTGAGTGTCTTATAATAAATACATATTTTCATAAATACACTGTGTGGTTCTTTTTCACTTAATCTATACCTATAAGATTATGTTCTGGTAAAATAAGCTGCTTTACACTCCTTCTGGACTAAGCCTGAAGGCTGCGCTCCACAGCTACCACTTAGAGAGCTTTCTAAGGTTGTCTAAGACCACTAAAATCACCATAAGAGTTGTCTGGATTGGTGCAAGGTGCCCACTTACATAAGTGTACACCATATACCAAGCCAGCTTCTCACAAGGATCATCACTCGTTTCTGCCTACCCAGGATCATCATCCGAGACATGGAGGGACGTAGCTACCAGTGGTGCCGCTGATATAATGCCCCGGGGCCCAGAGGTGGGATGGGGCCAACTACAACAGGCGTATGAGCCCTTAGAGAGCACTTACTAGTATAGATACTAAAAGTAGCATGGAGGTCATTTGAGGGGTCACCAGGGGTTGTAGCTGCAACCCCTGGCTTGAACCATCCGACCACTGGCTCTGTCTTTGCAACCGCTGGCCTCAGAGGTGGCAAAAAAACAGTCCTAAGAACAGAAGGTAAACAGCCTCCTGATGAGCACTGTTTACTTTCTGCTGCTCAAACTGTGAGCCCGCATAAATTCAGAAGATCAATGAACACTCTTCTGAATAAAGGAAAAAGTTAAATTGAACAACTTATATAAGCAACTTATAATTTTTCATGACAGTGAATGCATGAAAAATCATCTGTTTGAGCAAAATCTTCACCTTTATCCATTGAAATAGTAACAGTGCCTTTCAAGTGGACTTAAATCAAAACGTTTTCATAATGGTAAAGAATACTCTTAGCTATAATGTAGTTCATATTCAATATGTGGTACATATAAATTAATAGAAATGGACTTAACTAACTATCTTTGTTAAAGAGTTTACTGTGATGTAGCAATACATTTTCCGTTTTTGGTGTACACTATGGAAATCATTACATCATTACCGTTTTTGATAGAAACAATCTTGGTTTTGATCCTGCGATCAGGGATCAATATTTTCCTACACAAACAAAGGCACATTTACTTTACCCAACTAATCCCTTCACGCTGGGTTCAGTGTGATGCAAGTTTATACCCAACTTACCAAAAACACAATAGAATCTGCATTTCTCCTTACAATACGTATATATTTGTGGCGACCAACCTTGAGAAGTTGAATAGTTGATAGCAATAATATGTACTTATCACTACTACTAAATAATAACAGACTCACAGGCACATGCATCAACCATTTTTGCGAGCGCAAACGGTGCGATTCGCAAAAATCGGCCGTTTGTGCCCGCAAAAATGGCATTTGCGATGCATCAAGGTTCAAGGCACTCGCAATGCGAGAATTCGCAATTAATTGCGAGTTCTCAAATTGCGATAGCATTTAAGGAATCGCATTTTGCGATTCCTTAAATGCAATGCAAGAACCACTTTGAAGTAGCGATTTCGCTATTAGGGGGCGCAAATTACCATGAAGTTGAACTTGATGGTAATTTGCAAAACTTTGAAAAATGCACTAAATTGCATTTTTCAAAGTTGTAGGTTACACACACACATGTCCTTGGGACATGTGTGTGCGCAACATTTGTGCACACCACAATTTCAGGGGTGCAACAGGGTGTCCTTTGACACCCTTGCAACCTTGAAATTGCATTCTCAATTTGCGATTCTCTAATTGCTAATCGCAAATTGAGAATGTCTTCCCATTCATTCCTATGGGCCTCTAGGCCCATAGGAATGAATGGGGAGGTATTCCTTATTTGCGACTCGCAATTTGCGAGTCGCAAATAAGGAATGTGTAGGAATCGCTATTTTTATAGCGATTCCTACATGCATAGGCTTTAGCGAGTCCTTAATTGCGATTCCTTAATAATCGCAATTAAGGACTCGCAAAATCCTACCTTGATGCATGTGCCTGTCAGTGTGTAATTTATAATGTTTATCGAAGATAATGTGGAATAAATGCTCATGAAGTACCGTCATACAATGCGAATCATGGATTATCACGGAGAAAAAGTATTAGCAATGTACAGAATCAAACTCATATCAAATAAACAATGCATTGAAGGAGTGGATAGGCGAAGAGAGAAAAGTTTCAGAGACAAAATACATTTGCAAATGAATATGCAAATTCAGGATCTTATCTATACTAACCCAGATAAGAATCAGGAAAATCTACCCTCTGGCCAAAGGGCAGTAAAGCCCCTCGAGAAGAGTCGAGTGGCAAAGATTAAGTCAGGAATCAGGAAACAGGCAGGCCTCTATCTGGAAACAGCAAACCGACGACAGCAACGATCTCCCGCTAGCTGACCAACACCTACTTCTTCCCCCGCCCACCGGGCACCTCAATTATACCCTAAAACCCAAATGTCCAACCCACATTTGTTTCCATATGAGAATAAACTCCGTCTCTCATTGGCTAAAGATGGGGGTGTACTGTCACACCCTCTCATCATGACCATTTTATTCAATGTCATTTTGTCTTAAACTTTCAGCATTACGACAGATTCTTCCCAGGAAACAATTTTGAACACAATCATAGTACATATTTCCTACAGCACACTACATGTTGCAAGTCTCTGCGCTTCCATTGTTTGCCTCTGCCATCTTGAGAAGGAAGTTGTTTGCTTCCACTGATTATCACAATTTCTTTTCCGTAGCTTGGCAGTCACACAGTACACTATGAAGGTCACGCACAGCGTTTGCGTTTACTCTTCTCTCTCGAAACTCTCTTTTGGTCATTTATTTTTCCACCAATTATTAACCCCAGACTGGCATGTAGAAGAGTAGGCCCATGCTTGCTTTTTCTACAGAAAACAAACACATAACATTATTATTTTCATAAAATGTAATCTCATTGCACACCATCCCAGCATTGCACTAACCCATTCACAACCCGTGTTATTTTCCTAGCAATCATTAACGTGCACAAAAGCAGCATTAGTCTTTTATCAAAGCACTTGCAGCCTGGTTTTTCATGCATTAGTACACGCATGCGCAAAAGCATTTCCCCTTATTTTAGTTTTCTTTAATAAAATTTTCACAGCACACTGTTAATATATGTTACTGAGGGGTTTAATCCGAGCAGGTTTTATTTTCGCAAAACCCTGCTCCATCAATCCCCTCTTTGATGGCATTTGAGCCATCATCAAAATACCCAAACAGATACAAGTTACCACTTATTTAAAATGCTGTACTTCTTTCTCGTTTTATCATTCTTCCATCCAAGTCCTTCATGATCTCATAATAGTTTCCTCTCATGTCCTCTAATTCTATCTCCTCTCTTTCTTTTTCTAGCTCTACGTTTAAGATCTGTTGTCTCTTTCTTTCTACATTTGCATTTACAACATTTATAAATCATGATAATCATTAATATCACTACAACTACTGAAGTAATAGGTATTAATATTTTCCCTAATAAGCTACTCCCTAAAGTAGAAAACCAATTTCCCACTGAGGAAAAACTCTTACCAAGTTTCTCCCATGCACCATCAACCTTCAACTCAGTCAAATCTTCATGAAGTTCTGTAATATTTCTAATATACCCCTCAAGACTTTTACTCTTATCAGGGATATAAGTACAGCATTGTTGTATTTTCAACATGCTACAGACTCCACCCTCTTTTGCCAATAATATATCAAGGGCAAGTCGATTTTGCAAAACCATTGATCTAATCTCAACCATTTCAGTATCAATCATCAAGAACCCACCAGCAGTATCTGTTGATAAACGATCAACCACTGTGGACAATTTTCTAATTTTATGTGAATTCAAAATGACTAACTGAAGGTATCGGTGCTCCAAAAATATCCCCCATTATTTCTAAATAACTCGCTCCTCTCTTATTACGTGTTAATCCCTGTTTTATTTCATTAACTCTATTATTCTTGTCTATATGATACACTTTAGGAAACACTATGCCTAAATAACAACATCCATACCAACCTACAGGTAACCTATAATAGGCATTCTTACCGCACAGATAATAAATTCCCGGGAACACAGGATCAGTTCCTCCTTTCAATCCCCAGTTTCCTTTTATCAAGAAAGTATGCTGACATTCACTAGAGCCAATGAAGTAACTATTAAGTTCAGTCTTTTCCCTAAACACACAAAGCTTCCCTTTATGTTGAAAATATTGAGTAATGGCGGCCTAAGTCTCACCCTTTTTGTAATCACCCTCTCTGAAAGCCCATGGAGGTACATAAGACTTTTGTTCAGCAGCTTTCTTTTTGAAATCTCGTCTTCTATCTTCTACCATATTCATAAACTCTATTTCTTCATGTCGTAGTTTACAGGTCAGATTATTTCTATGTGCATCTATTGTATCTATTGGTTTATTACTAATGAAAAAATCTCCCATGTATGCTGTATAAACAGGACCATATACAACTTTTAAATCTCTCCTAACAGGAATTTCTGAAAATATTAAATCAACATTAGAGTAATAATACTCTAATCCCTCCCTCTCAAAAAACAAACTGGTTAAAACACTACAAGACACACCATAAGTTAAAGGTAGGTGATGATATGTCAACCCTGAGACAGATGATGGTAGTTGCATACACACATAACAATCTCTCGCATTCATTGTGTTAACATATTCATACAACAATTTAGTAAAAACATTTAACGAGAAATCATTAATTGATTTACCGTGATGATAAATACTATCATCTTCTATCTTTTCTATATTAGTGTTTGGATTTTCTTTAGTAATAGAATCCATTCTCTCACTTCCCACATCATTAGTATTATTTGTGTGATTAGTCACCATTAGAACAGGCACAATAACAATCAGTGTTAACCATATCAACATTAGAATTAATACACTACATAAGCAAGCATTAATACATCTACGTTTAAAACTATGTGTTAGACCTGGCACCATTGGCGTGGGTCTCCCTTCCATTTTTTCACTGTTGCCTCCTATAGTTTGCTATGTTTTTGCTGGTCTAGATGCTTTGGGCACTTTGCCACTGCTATTCAGTGCCAAAGTGCAAGTGCTCCCTATTGTAAGTTGTTGTATTGGATTAGTGACTCCATGATTGGCTTATTTGATTTACTTGTCAGACCCTAGTACAGTGCACTGTTAGACCTGGCACCATTGGCGTGGGTCTCCCTTCCATTTTTTGCTGTTACCTCCTGTGTTTTGCTATGTTTTTGCTGGTCTAGATGCTTTGGGCACTTTGCCACTGCTAATCAGTGCCAAAGTGCGCTCCCTATTGTAAATTGCTGTATGGATTAGTGATTCCATGATTGGCTTATTTGATTTACTTGTCAGACCCTAGTACAGTGCACCGCGTGTGCCCAGGGCCTGTAAATCAAATGCTGCTGGTGGGCTTGCAGCGCTGATTGTGCCACCCACCGGAGCAGCTTGTAAACTATGGCTCAGGCCTGCCATTGCAGAGCCTGTGTGCAGTCTGGGACTGCCATGTCGACTTGGCAAGTGCACACACTTGCCAGTCCCCAAAACTTCCCTTTTCTACATGTTAGCCACCCCTAAGGTAGGCCCAAGGGCAGGGTGCATTGTATGTGAAAGGTAGGACATGCCCTGATGTGTGTGGCATGTCCTGATAGTGAATTACAGCCATTTTCGTTTTTCACTATTGCAAGGCTACCTGCTCCCATAGGCCAGAATGGGCAGTTTGATTATAACATCTTATAATCCTAACTGACCCAGGGAACAAGGTAGAAATTCGAGTTTAGTATGCCTGAACTCAGAATGTTAAAATACATCTTTTAGTGTGGGTGATTTTTACATTCTGTGTTTGAAAATACCACTTTTAGAAAGTAGGTATTTTCTTACCTAACCATCCAGCCTGCCTCTGCTAGGTTGTGTATTGCATGTCTGGTTTGTGAGTGATAGGGGCTGGGGTGGCTCCAGGAGACAGGGTGAGTCAGCACTAGGCTGAATAGACCTAACTGCATTGGGAGTGGTGGGAGGAGTAGCACCTGGGCCTGAATAGGGCTATGCCTGCCTTCCACAATGCTGGCTCCACCTCCTGTGGTGCGTCTGATGACCCTGGCCCACACTGACAAAGGAAGAAGTTGTGCACTGGCAGAATGCACCCAGAACTGGTTTGGACTAGGTACAGACACTCTCTGCCTTCAGGGACAAAGGATTTGTGGGTATAAAAAGGGGGACCAAGATCCCAGAACTTTAGATCACTTCTGGGAATCAAGACGAACCTTTGCTGAGGAGAAGAACCAGGAAACTGAAGGAGGAGACTAACCCTGTGCTGTGTGCTGTTTGGAGGTTGGCCTGCATTGGTTGCTTCATTGCCAAAGAAAGGAGAAAAGGACTGAGTGTGCTTTCATCATCTTGAAGAAGATCTCCAAGGGCTTGAACATTGAGCTTGCCTCCTGCCTGAAGTCTCAGGGATACAAGACTTCACTACCAGCTCCCCCCTGAATTCCCTTGCTGGGAATTGTAGTGCCTGCTGTTGTGTTGGGCCTTCTGAGAGACTGCGTGTCGCTGGGAGCTGGAAGCGCGACGCAACAAGGAGAAGCATTTCGCCGCCGCAGCAGTTTCCGTCGCATCAATGAAGAAGCGTGCCGCAGCTGTTTGCAGTCGTATCACCGACGAAGCACGTCGCATCCCCGGAGAAGCGTGTCACCGCCGCAGAGGTTGCCAGCGCATCACCGGAGAAGCGTGTCGCATGGCCTGTCGCGGCTCAGAAGTTACCTAGTTCGCCGCACGGCCGTCGAGCATGCACGCATCGCATCCAACGTTGTCGCATCGCATCAAAGACGCCATTTTGTCGCATCGCACCGGATCGTCGCATCGCATCGATGCGCCATCTTGTCGCATTGTAACCGGAGCGCAGTAAGAACCTGACGCATCACCTCCCCACGCGGTAAAGAACCCGACGCATCACCTCCTCTCCGGTAAGGAACTGACGCATCACCTCCCCTGCGCTGCAATAAGGAACCGACGCATCACCTCCCCCGAAGCAAGGAACCGACGCATCACCGTTCTTGCATGTAAGGAACCGACGCATCACCTTCCCTGCGACCCTTTTGCTTGTTTTGAGCTTGTTTTGCGTTTTCACCTCCTTTCCGGTAAGGAACCGACGCATCACCTCCCCTGCAGTAAAGAACCAACATCACCTCCCCCGAAGCAAGGAACCGACGCATCACCGTTCTTGTATGTAAGGAACCAACGCATCACCTTCCCTGCGACCCTTTTGTTTGTTTTGCGTTTCGCATCCAAGGTACATTGAGAGTAAAGTGTTGCATTTACAATCTAAAGTGAACTAAGCTATTTCTACCATTCTAAAGTCTTATTTTTGAATACTGTATTGTGGATTTTGGTCGTTTGGGTCTTGTGTTAAGTCTATATAAAGAATACTTATTTTTCTAAACCTGTGTGGTGTCCATCTGTAGTGTTTTCACTATATTACTGTATGTGTTCACAAATGCTTTACACACTGCCTCTGAGATAAGCCTGCCTGCTCGTGCCAAGCTACCAAGGGGGTGAGCAGGGGTTATTTTAGGAGTGTAGCCCCTTACCCTGACTAGACGCAAGGGTCCCTATTTGGTCAAAGGTACCTACCTCTGCCAACTAGAGACCCCCAAATCTAACATGCACCATGTGTGCCCAGGGCCTGTAAATCAAATGCTGCTGGTGGGCTTGCAGCACTGGTTGTGCCACCCACAGAAGCAGCTTGTAAAGTGTGGCTCAGGCCTGCCATTGCAGAGCCTGTGTGCAGTCTGGGACTGCCATGTCGACTTGGCAAGTGCACCCACTTGCCAGTCCCTAAACCTTCCCTTTTCTACATATTAGTCACCCCTAAGGTAGGCCCAAGGGCAGGGTGCATTGTATGTAAAAGGTAGGACATGCCTTGGTGTGTGTGGCATGTCCTGATAGTGAATTACAGCCAATTTCGTTTTTCACTATTGCAAGGCTGTCTGTTCCCATAGGCCAGAATGGGCAGTTTGATTATAACATCTTATAATCATAACTGACCCAGGGAACAAGATGGGAAAATAAAGTTTAGTATGTCTGAACTCAGAATGTTAAAATACATCTTTTAGTGTGGGTGATTTTTACATTCTGTGTTTGAAAATACCACTTTTAGAAAGTAGGTATTTTCTTGCCTAGCCATCCAGCATGCCTCTGCTAGGTTTGTGTATTCCATGTCTGGTTTGTGAGTGACAGGGGGCTGGAGAGGTCCATGGCTCCAGCAGTCTGATGAGTCAGGGCTGGGCTGAATAGGACCTGCATTGAATAGAGAGTAGGGGGAGGAAATTTCCTTTCACTGACCTGAGCCCTCATAGAATAGAGAGTAGGGGGAGGAGATTTCCTTTCAGCTACCTGGGCCAGGTCTGCTCTCAAACAATGCTGTCTCTACCTCCTGCCAGGAAGCTGCACCCAGGAGGACAGAACTGGTTTTGGCTGGGCACAGACACCCTCTGCCTTCAGAGGACAAAGGATTTTGCAGTATAAATACTGGGGCCCAGACCCCAGAACTTTAGATCACTTCTGGGAATCAAGACAAACCTTTGTCAAGGAGAGAAACCAAGGAAACTGAAGGAGGAGACTGCTCCATTGCTGGTTGCTGTCTGGGGCTGGCCTGCAGTGGTTACTCATTTCCAAGAAAAGGGAAAAGGAACTTTGTGTACATTATCATCTTGAGGAAGATCTCCAAGGGCTTGAAGCTGAGCTTGCCTCCTGTCTGAAGTCACAGGGACACCAAGACTTCACCACCAGCTCCCACTGAATTTCCTTTCTGGGAATTCTGCCTGCAGAGAGGTGCCTGCTGTTGTTTTGGGCCCTCTGGAGACTGCGTGTCGCTGGGAGCTGGAAGCGCGACGCATCGAGGAAGAAGCGTGTCGCCACCGCAGCAGTTGCCGTCGCATTGCCGAAGAAGCGTGTTGCCGCCGCAGCTGTTCGCCGTCGCATCACTGACGAAGCGCGCCGCATCACCGGAGAAGCGTGTTGCCGCCGCAGAGGTCGCCGTCGCATCACCGGAGAAGCGTGTCGCAGGGCCTGTCGCGGCTCAAGAGTTCACCGAGTCGCTGCAAGGCCGTCGGGCATGCACGCATCGCATCCACGTTGTCGCATCGCATCAAAGACGCCATTTTGCCGCATCGCACCGGATCGTCACATCGCATCGAGGCGCCATCTTGTCGCATCGTCACCGGGCCGCAGTAAGAAACGACGCATCAACTCCCCACACAGTAAGGAAGCGACACATCACCTCCCCTGTGCTGCAGTAAGGAACCGACGCATCCACTCCCCTGAGTGTAAGGAACGGCGCATCAACTTCCCTGCGACCCTTTTGTTTGTATTGCGTGACGCATCCCAGGTACTTTGAGAATAAAGTGTCGCATTTACCATCTACATTGAACTAAGCTATTTTCTACCATTTTAAAGTCATATTTTTATTACAGTATTGTGGATTTTTGTCGTTTGGTCTTGTGTTAAGTCTAGTAAAGATTACTTATTTTTCTAAACTGGTGTAGTGTCCATTTGTAGTGTTTTCACTGTGTTACTGTATGTGTTCACAAATGCTTTACACACTGCCTCTGAGATAAGCCTGTCTGCTCGTGCCAAGCTACCAAGAGGGTGAGCAGGGGTTATCCAGGAGTGTACCCCCCTTTCCCTGACTAGAAGCAAGGGCCCCTACTTGGTCAAAGGTACCTACCTCTGCCAACTAGAGACCCCCATTTCTAACACTATGATTTTGATATCCAGTCTCTGTTACCTTTGCCATTTTAGACACTATATAAAAAAATTAAAAATCTAAGAAAAAACCCTAAAATTCTAAAAACTTGAAAAACGTATCCAAAAACCATCTAGAGTAGTGCATCCTTACACTTTATGCCTCTCTTCTTTACCCCTTCTTTTTTTTTTTTTTATATTTTCTTCTTCTTCAAAATAATCTTCATTGAAATCGTTACACCTTAATTTTCACAGTTCTTTTTAAGGCGGTTTTAATTCGCTTTCATCACTTTGATCAATACCAGCTTCTTCTTTGTTTTGACTTGTGTTTTCAATTTCTTCCAACACCACATATGTCCATTCTGGAGCTGTGTATTTCTTATTCGGAATTCTTATTCTTTTTGTTTTTCATACTAAATCTTCTTCTGAGTCACTTTGTTCAGTTTGACTTGATATTTCATCTATTGGATCTGGCTTTTTCTTTTCTAGAGTGTAAATCAATCTTTTCACTCCTTTTGGCCACACATCACCTTTTCTTGCTTTCTTAACTTGAACTGCTTCTTCACCTTCGTTGTCAAGTTCGCAAGTTCTTTTATTCAGTTCTCTTCTTTGTTGTACTTGCTCTTGTTTTTCATCAATCACTTTCTCTTTCTCAACAGCCGTCTTTTGAGACCCAGTAGCTGGTGCCCACTTTATTCGACTTGTGCTACGTTCTTCTTCATGTTCAGCCTTTTCAGATTCTGTCACATTAGATTCTATAGCTTCATGATCTTCAGCTTCTGGTTCTTTTCTTTTCTTTACCTGTTGCTGCTCTTCTTCTTGTCTTTCAAGTGGACTTGGGACTCTTCTTGTATGACTTGCATGAATCCAATTAGGCAAGCCACCACATTTCACTGCTGTCATTGTCACCAATATAATTTGGTATGGTCCATGCCATCTGGGTTCTAAACACGACTTCCTCACGTGCTTCTTCACCAGAACCCACTCTCCTGGACTCAAATCATGTGCTTATCCGGCTGTGTCGTGGTTGCAATTTCTCCAACCTGATGAGACACAGAACGCACCAGATCAGCAATCCTTTGCAATAATCAAGCACTAGATCATCAGTAATATTCATCAGTTTGTTAGCTGGTACAATTGCTTGTCTCATTGCTCTCCCCATCAAAACTTCATGAGGACTTAATCCAGTCTTTTTTTTATCAGGAATGCTTCTAAGACTCATCAATACCAGGGGTAAAGCGTCTGGCCATTTCAGTGTTGTAGACGCACACACTTTTGACAGTCTGGACTTAATAGTGCCATTAATTTGTTCGACCATTACTGATGCTTCAGGTCGATAGGCACAATGCAGCTTTTGCTCAATGTGTAATGCTGCACAAATCATTTGAATTATCTCATTATTAAAATGTGTTCCTCTATCTGTTTCTAAAGAGACTGGAAATCCAAATCTAGGGATGATCTCTTTTAAAAGCAATTTAGCAACAGTTAGGCTATCGTTTTTTCTTGTTGGATATGCTTCTACCCAACGAGAAAACAAGCAAACAACCACCAACACATATTTCAGTCCATTACAAGGGGGAAGTTCAATAAAGTCTAACTGTAGTCTAGTAAATGGTCCTGCTGCTTTTCCAATTCGACCCCAATTAACAACTGACTTTCTTCCCGGATTTTGCTGCTGGCAGACTATACACCTCTGGCATAGACTCTCTGCAATGACCCTAAATTTTGGATTGTACCATGACTGCTTGAAGAGTCTGATCATAGCATCTCTTCCAACATGTGCAATTCCATGGTACATCCTTGCCATTTGAGACAATAAACAATCTGGCATTACTGGTCTTCCATCAACATATACCAACACTTCATCTTCTGCTCTCTTTTTACAACCTGATTTTATCCAAATTTCCTTTTCTTCCTCATTTGCTTCTTTCTGTAACTGTCTAATATCTTCCCATGTTTCCAAAGAGGAAAACATCAAGTGGCAATTTGTATCTTTTTTCTCCAGCCCTCGGTTGATTGAAATTGAATTTTGTGCACACAAACGAGCCACTTGGTCTGCGTATCTGTTTCCATTTGCCACATAGTCATTTCCTGACTTGTGTGCTGAACATTTAACCACGCAATACCAAAGGGGATGATGGACGGAGCGTTTGAGCTAATCAAACACTCACCCCCAGTCAACTGATCTGGGTTTAATCCATCATCATTCTTTAGCTCACTCCACCACCCCAGTTCAGACATGGCCATATGCAAATCAGTCTGACCCTGTGCCTCATGGGAACAGTCCAGCCCGAACTGCCAAGCCATGTCTTCCCTGGACCAGAAACAAGCATCCTGGGACCGGTTTCTGGCTATTCAGCCGTCATCAGCCAGGCTAGCTTGAATCCAGTGGCAAAGTGAGCAAGGGACCCACGTCTGGGCATACCCTGCCAACTTAGGGCGTAACAAAGCAATACCAAAGGGGATGATGGACGGAGCGTTTGAGCTAATCAAACACTCACCCCCAGTCAACTGATCTGGGTTTAATCCATCATCATTCTTTAGCTCACTCCACCACCCCAGTTCAGACATGGCCATATGCAAATCAGTCTGACCCTGTGCCTCATGGGAACAGTCCAGCCCGAACTGCCAAGCCATGTCTTCCCTGGACCAGAAACAAGCATCCTGGGACCGGTTTCTGGCTATTCAGCCGTCATCAGCCAGGCTAGCTTGAATCCAGTGGCAAAGTGAGCAAGGGACCCACGTCTGGGCATACCCTGCCAACTTAGGGCGAACAAAGCAATACCAAAGGGGATGATGGACGGAGCGTTTGAGCTAATCAAACACTCACCCCCAGTCAACTGATCTGGGTTTAATCCATCATCATTCTTTAGCTCACTCCACCACCCCAGTTCAGACATAGCCATATGCAAATCAGTCTGACCCTGTGCCTCATGGGAACAGTCCAGCCCGAACTGCCAAGCCATGTCTTCCCTGGACCAGAAACAAGCATCCTGGGACCGGTTTCTGGCTATTCAGCCGTCATCAGCCAGGCTAGCTTGAATCCAGTGGCAAAGTGAGCAAGGGACCCACGTCTGGGCATACCCTGCCAACTTAGGGCGAACAAAGCACATACCAAAGGGGATGATGGACGGAGCGTTTGAGCTAATCAAACACTCACCCCCAGTCAACTGATCTGGGTTTAATCCATCATCATTCTTTAGCTCACTCCACCACCCCAGTTCAGACATGGCCATATGCAAATCAGTCTGACCCTGTGCCTCATGGGAACAGTCCAGCATTTAACCACAGCAATCTTTTTGGGCATTTGTAATGCATTCAATAAATCCTTCACATTTTTACTGTTCCGAATTGGGGATCCTGAAGAAGTCAAAAATCCTTGTTGCATCCACAACTGTCCGCAATCATGTACCACCCCAAAACCATATTGACTATCAGTGAATATGGTTAGTCCCAGATTTTTGCCAATTATACATGCTCTAGTTAGAGCAATTAGCTCAGAAATTTAGCAGAATGTATCCCCTTTAGATAGGATGCTTCAGGAACCATTGCCACTGTACATACTGCATAAGCAGCACTCAATACACCTTTTTCATCTCTCAGGCAAGATCCATCCACAAACATCACACTATCTGATTCTTCTAGTGGTGTATCTTTTATGTCATGTCTTGGTTTTGTGCATAATTCTGTCACATCCAAACAATCATGATCTGCTTCATCCTTCACTTCTTCACAACATGAACTCAGCAATAAAGTTGCTGGATTCAATGTTGTGCATCTCGTTACTGTCACATTTTCAACACCCAAAATCACTCTTTCATATCTAGTCAGCCGACTATACGTCATATGTTGAGTCCGAGTTCTTGTTAAAAGGATCTCAACAGAGTGTGGCACTGTTGCGGGGAAGCAATAACGGGCCGGAAACCAGATCGGGTTAAAGAGGGTTTTATTTTCCCAAGTGCACGTCTTCTCCTAAACGACAGTTTCTCAGGGGAATATGGAGCCGGGTCCGTCTTGCGACTGGTCATCCGTCTTCTTCCTCCGGGTCTAATCGGGTCTTCCTCCCAGCGTGCTGTTAGTCGACGTCTTGGAGGCTCCGGGGTTTTGAAGGAAACAACAAAACAACAACACGTGTAAGGGAGCTGAAGGTAATGAACTTGAGGGCAGGAAAGTGAGGGAACACCGCAAACCGTGACGCACGTCTAGGAAATAAAGTGAAGGTGCTCAGGGTAGGGTGCAAGCAGGTATGACAATGAAGGAGTCGGCTTTATTCCGCGGGACTCTCCCTCCTCCCAATCCAACCCGCGAACCGTTCCTGTACCTGCGAAAGCCACGCTCCTCCTGGAGCGTGGCTGGGCGAAGCGTGGTATCGTGGGCCTCCTGGCACTCGCGGGGCTACTGATGGTTCTGTCCCGAGGCTCCTTCTTTTCTCCAGCGATCTTTTTCCTCTGTAGCTCTCAACGTCCTCTCCCTCCGCTCCTTCCTCCTCTCCAGTGATCACACACACCGGCTCCGTGGTATCCCCTCTCCTTATTGGGCCGAAGGTGATGACGTCGTCAGGGGGCGGAGTTTCATCATAAGGGATTCCCCAGTTAAAGGAGCCTTCTCGGCTTTCCTCTGTTGATTCTAGCAAGGGCAATGACGGAGAGTTCCAATCATCCTGTTGTGGAGAGACAAGAGGGGGAGAGAGTGGTGTTGCCGCCCACCAGTCCGTGACGTCTTCGTTTTCTACCTCCCTCGACCCCACCTTGTCACACACCTCCCCCCCCGGATTCTCCCGATTGGGGAGAGGGAAGATTCTAGACAGATAGTCAGCGCTCCCTTTGTCTTTCCCTTTTCTGTGTCGTACCTCAAATGGAAAGGGCTGTAAGGACAAAAACCAGCGTAGAACTCTAGGGTTCTGTGACTTGTTTCTACACATCCACTGCAGGGTGCATGGTCCGTGTACAGAGTGAACGGTCGGCCCTCCAGATAGTATCGGAGTTTATCTATTGCCCACTTTATAGCTAAGCACTCCTTTTCTATTGTAGGGTATTTGAACTCTCTAGGGAACAGCTTTCGACTTATGTACAAGATGGGATGTTCTACCCCCTCCTCTGACAGTTGTGACAACACGGCCCCCAACCCATAACCGGAAGCGTCAGTGTGGAGTATAAAGGCCTTGTTAAAGTCTGGGGATGATAACACCGGGCTCGTTGTGATTGTTTTCTTCAGGGACTGGAATGCTTCCAGCATCTGTTTGGTCGGGTGTAATAGGTGATGTGGTTTGACATCCTTACGAAGGGCGTCTGTTAAGGGGGATTCCACCTCGGAAAACTGCGGTATAAAGCGCCGGTAGTATCCCAATAGACCCAAAAAAGCGCGTAGGTCCCTTTTGTTGGTGGGGAAAGGAGTCTCCGCTATAGCCCGTACTTTTTCTGTCTGTGGTGCTATCATGCCATGGCCCAGAACGTACCCAAGGTACTTCACTTTCTGATAGGCAGCTCTGGATTTTTTTGAGTTTATGCTCCAAGGCCTGGAGGATAATCCGCAGATGTTCTAGGTGATTCTCCCAGGTCCTGCTGAAGATCACGATGTCGTCGAGGTACGCCGAACAAAAGGTGAGATGGTCTTGTAGTACCGTATTCATAAGCCGCTGGCAGGGGCTCCGTGTAGGCCGAAGGGGAGCACGTTGAACTCGTAGAGGCCTTCAGCAGTAGCGAACGCGGTCTTCTTTCGGTCTTCCTCGTGCAGGGGCACCTGCCAGTACCCCTTTGTTAGGTCCAGCGTAGTTATGTATCTGGCATCTCCCAATTGTTCGATTAGCTCATCGATCCTGGGGATTGGGTAGGCGTCAAAGGAAGAGATGGAATTTAACGCTCTGAAATCCATGTAAAACCACGTTGAGCCATCAGGTTTGGGCACCATCACTATCAGTGATGACCATTCGCTCTTTGAAGGCCGTATGACACCTAGGCGTAGCATGTCTTGTACTTCCTTTCTGACTGCTGCCCGTTTGCTGCCGGGATCCGATAGGGCCGTTGTTTTATGATTTTCCCTGCGGGAGTCATTATGCGATGTTCGGCCAGAGTCGTCTTTCCCGGACTGTCCGAAAAAAGGGGTGCAAACGGGACTAGAGTGTTGCGGAGGGCGGCTCTTTCTTCTTCCGATAGCTCCTCATTGATCACGAGCTGGTCCAGAGTGCATGTACTAGATGAATCGGTAGGCAGGGTAAGGTGTGCCGTTTTAGGTAAGGGTCCCATCCACTTCTTTAAGAGGTTTATATGGTACGACTGCTTTCTGTTGGGGGTTACCTGGACTTGATATGTCCTTTTTCCTATGACCCCTACTACCTTAAATGGGCCCAACCATTCGGCCTGGAACTTTTTTGTGGAAGAGGGCAGTAATACCAGGACCCAGTCACCGATGACCAATCTTCTCCACTTCTTTCCACGGTCGTAACAGCTCTTCTGCTTTCCTCTACTCTTTGAGATTGGAATAGGCTAGATCCCTTAGCTTCCAAATCTTGGATTTTAGCTGCTGTGTGTATTCCAGTACTCCCCTGTTCTCTTCTTCGACCTCTCTCTCCCACGCTTCTTTGGTCATTTCAAATAGTGATCTCGGCTGCCGGCCATAAAGCATTTCGAAGGACGAACAGCCCAGGCTACTTTGGACTTGGGCCCTGATGATGTAGAGCGCGAGGGGTAGAAGGCGGTCCCACTCCTTACCTTCGACGGCTAACATCTTTTTCAGGGTGGCCTTCAGTGTCCTATTATAGCGCCCTACGAGGCCATCCGTCTGGGGGTGATAAACTGAGGTTTTTATGTGGCGAAGATCTAGGGTACGGCACACCTCCTTCATCAGACGAGACACAAATGGGGTTCCCTGGTCCGTGAGGATTTCCTTCGGGAACCCCACCCTCGTAAAGAGTTCCAAGAGTCGATCAGCTATGGTCCTAGTGGTTGGGGCTCGGAGGGGAAAGGCCTCCGGAAACCGTGTGGCATAGTCCACTATTACCAATGCGTATTGGTTCCCCTTCTGTGTCTTGGGTATAGGGCCGATAATGTCCATCCCGATCCTCTTAAAGGGGTTTCCTATCAAAGGAAGCGGCTGTAAGGGTACTGCAGGTGGTCGCTGGGTATTGTTCTTCTGGCATATCTCACATGCTTGACAATGGACTTTTATATCCTTGTATACCCCGGGCCAGAAGAAATGTCTTAAAACGTTTTGGGTCGTCTTCTCTGTGGCTGTATGTCCCGCGGTGAGGTGGGAATGAGAAAAAAAAAAGAATCTGTTCCCGAAACGACAGGGGAACAAGTAGTTGAGGGGGATCTTCTGCGTTACCTTTTCGATACAAAAGCCCTTCTTTGATAAGAAAATGGGGGAACGTAGGTGACGGGTTATCCTGACCTACATGGGCTGCTTCCCAAGCATTGAATAAGGTGGCGTCATTAGCCTGAGCGAACCGAAAGCTCCTGTCTAGTAACCAGGGTTCCTGCGTGGTGAGGGCGGGTAGTGAGGGGTTGGTGTCTCCCACCCCCCCTGTCTTTGTTCCCTCCTGTTGTACAGTGCGTTGGAATGCCTGCAGGAAATCCGGGTTGTCTGTCCCCAGTATAAGATCTTTGGGTAGCCCTTCTAACACCCCAACCCGGACAGTGCAAGGAGCCCCGTACGACGGAAAAAGGGTCACAGAAGCAAGAGGGTAGGGTTTCACATCCCCGTGGACGCACCTAATGTGCACTAGGGTGTCGGGGAGATATTGGGAAGGCCTTACGAGTGCTCTTTGTATCACTGACTGACTGCAGCCTGAGTCTAACAGCGCTTTTACCTTCCTCCCATTCACCTGTACACTTACATAGAAGGTGGTCCCCATCTCGGCAGTGTATAAAATGGATTTTGGGATGTACCCCACTTCCATGGGTTCTTCAGCTGGTTTTCGCTTGGGACACAGACGGGCGATGTGGCCCCAGTCGCCACACTCAAAGCACTGAGGTCCTCTAAAAGCGGGTACATCCGGTCTTGAGGGTCTGGCTTTTGGTGGGTCTAAGACGGGGTGTTGCTTCTTCTCATATTTTATGGGGTTTGTTCGACTCGGTTTCTCAACGTCCCACACTGGGTTGCGTGGTTGGGCTCGCGAGAACGTTGTGGCCATTTCAATGGCTTGTTCTGGGCTGAGGTGTGGGTGCTGCTTCAGCCACCTCTGCGTGCTATAAGGGAGTGCTTCAAGAAATGGTTCCAAGTATACTCGGTTCATTATTTCTTCTTTGGTGCTTGTGGAGGGTCTCAGCCATTTGTCGGCCGCCATCTTGAGCCGAAAAAACAGTGTTTTGGGGTTTTCTCCTGGCATGCCCTTCTCTCTTCTGAACCTTACACGATACGCCTCGGCGTCCAGGCCGAGATGGTCCAAAATAATGTCTTTTATTTCCTGGTTGGGCGTGTCTCCAGTGGCGTTGGCCACTTGGTATGCTGATTGGGCTTCCCCGGTCAGCAGGGGAGCCAAGAAGAAAGGCCATTTATCCTCAGGCCAACTGCAGGCCCGAGCGGCGCGCTCAAAGTTCAACAAGAACGCGTCACGGTCCTCCCCCGACACGTACTTCTGTAAGGAGATGCCCGAGGGGCTGTGAGGTGCACCCCGGGGTTCTCTTTGCAGAGGGGCAACTGGCTCCGTTATGAACTTCTGAAGCCCCGACATCTGGGCGGATATAGAGTCCTTGAATACTTCTCTGTCGGCCTGGGCCGATGACATTTGCCGCTCTATGGCCCATTCCAGTTTCTCCTGGCCTTTTACGAGGTGCTGGATGAGTGCGTCTATCATGGGGTTACTGACGGGCTGTGGTGTTATGCCCACATTCTCCACCACTTGTTGCGGGGTAGCAATAACGGGCCGGAAACCAGATCGGGTTAAAGAGGGTTTTATTTTCCCAAGTACACGTCTTCTCCTAAACGACAGTTTCTCAGGGGAATATGGAGCCGGGTCCGTCTTGCGACTGGTCCTCCGTCTTCTTCCTCCGGGTCTAATCGGGTCTTCCTCCCAGCGTGCTGTTAGTCGACGTCTTGGAGGCTCCGGGGTTTTGAAGGAAACAACAAAACAACAACACGTGTAAGGGAGCTGAAGGTAATGAACTTGAGGGCAGGGAAGTGAGGGAACACCGCAAACCGTGACGCACGTCTAGGAAATAAAGTGAAGGTGCTCAGGGTAGGGTGCAAGCAGGTATCACAACGAAGGAGTCGGCTTTATTCCGCGGGACTCTCCCTCCTCCCAATCCAACCCGCGAACCGTTCCCGTACCTGCGAAAGCCACGCTCCTCCTGGAGCGTGGCTGGGCGAAGTGTGGTATCGTGGGCCTCCTGGCACTCGCGGGGCTACTGATGGTTCTGTCCCGAGGCTCCTTCTTTTCTCCAGCGATCTTTTTCCTCTGTAGCTCTCAACGTCCTCTCCCTCCGCTCCTTCCTCCTCTCCGGTGATCACACACACCGGCTCCGTGGTATCCCCTCTCCTTATTGGGCCGAAGGTGATGACGTCGTCAGGGGGCGGAGTTTCATCATAAGGGATTCCCCAGTTAAAGGAGCCTTCTCGGCTTTCCTCCGTTGATTCTAGCAAAGGCAATGACGGAGAGTTCCAATCATCCTGTTGTGGAGAGACAAGAGGGGGAAAGAGTGGTGTTGCCGCCCACCAGTCCGTGACGTCTTCGTTTTCTACCTCCCTCGACCCCACCTTATCACAGGCACATATACTTTCACTGGATGTCCCATAACAATTGCTTCACTCTGCTCAAGACTCACAAGTAGCAGCCACTGCTTTTAAACAACTTGGTAACGCTGCAGCCACTGAATCCAAAGTAGCAGAAAAATATGTCACTGGACGACGTGCCATTCCATGTTTTTGTGTTAAGACTGAAAGTGCGCACCCATCTCTCTCACAACGGAATAATGCAAAATATTTTGTGTAATCTGGCATTCCTAATGCAGGTGCTCTGCAAAGACTATCTCGCAATTCAATAAAAGCTTTCATACTCTCTTCATTCAACTCAATCAGATCAACCACATATTTATGTGTCAACCTCTCTAAAGGTTTTGCAATCAGTGAAAACCCACTGTCTGCAGTATCCAACCATTCCTAAAAACATTCGAACTTCCTTTTGAGTCTTAGGAGGACCCATTTGCAAAATCATAGTAATCCGGTCTTGTTTTACTTTTCTAACTCCTTTCTCAATTTTGTGTCCCAAATATTGAACCTCCTTTTGACAAAACTGTAATTTTGCTGGTGACACTTTATGCCCACCATTTGCCAAATGATTCAGTAAGGCAATTGTATCTGTCACACAGGCCTCTCGTGTTTTTGATGCCACTAGCAGGTCATCAATGCACTGCACTAACACTGAATTTTCTGGCATGATCAATGACTCCAAACATTTTTTTTTAAATCTGATTAAAATTCGAAGGACTCTCTGTATACCCTTGAGGAACTCAGCACCATGCCAAAACATGGTCTCCGAACCGGAAAGCAAAAAGATATTGGCTATACGGATGTAAAGGTATCGAGAAAAATGCTTGACACAGATCAATCACTGTGTACCATTCCGCATCACAAGGAATTTGATAAAGAATCACTGCTGGGTTTGGCACTATTGGACAACAGGGTACCACGATCTTATTAATCTTTCTCAAATCTTGTACTATTCTGTATTTTCCGCTTAGTTTCTTAATCCCCATAATAGGTGAATTACAAGGACTACCTAGTATTTCTTTTAGAATACCTTGCTCAATCATTTGATCAATTACAGGAATCACTCCTGCTGTGATTTCAGGACTCATCCTGTACTGAGGTGTGTTTGGATATATTGCACCTGGTTTAACTGTAATCTGAATAGGATTCACACCCTTCATTAAACCAATGTCCTATCCTGTAAAATCTCATACATCAGATCTTACTGTATTTCTCAACTCCGCAGGTAAATCTTCTTCTGTAAGTAATGAATACAAGTCATTCACTTCTGTCCCTTGGTTTGATAGCATCATTTTAAAAGCAACATCCTCATCTGGTGTTTGAAAGGCAATACCATCTGGCGTACAATAGATGGTGCAATTAATCTTGCATAGCAAGTCCCTGCCTAAAAGGTTCACCGGACTTGTATCACATACCACAAACCGATGCATGTCTCTGAATTTTCCAATATGAACCTCTATTGGTCTTGTTATTGGAGTCCTAATATATTTATTTGAGACTCCCACAACTTGGATTGTTTCTCCCGAGAGGGGTAGGTTTGGAATTTCTGCTGCTCTCACAGTAGAACTGGTAGCACCAGTGTCCACAAGGAATGTAACATCATTACCTTCCACTTTTCCATCAACAAAAGGACCTGACTGATCTACCTCTAGAGATGCGCCAAGCACGCACTCTTCCTCCCCCCTCAGGCACCGTCATTGAGATGAGTCTGAATCACTCTCAGAACATTGCAACAAATATTGCGAAACCACTTGTACATTTTGATTCTTACCAACTTGTTCACCTGCGTGAAATCCAGCATTCGCACTGTATCTCTGTACTTGAGCATTCACATTATTTGGCATAGGAGTTTGAGGCACCAGTACTTGTTGTATCTATGGTGTAACTACCTGCTGCTGTTGTTGCTTCACAACCACCTCATTCTGCATTTGCGGATTGAAATTTTGATTCATTCCATTATTCTTTATTAAAGATTTACACTCATTCCTCCAATGTCCAAACTTTCCGCACGCATGACAAGGAAATTTCTTTTTCAACTCTTCTCTATTCATTTTACCTCTACCTCTACCTCCATTTAGTACCTAACCATTTTGATTTTGTCCTTTCATCTGAAAATCTGTCTGAGAACCATTGTTTCCATCCTTCTGTTCTGCCACTTTCACCTGTGCCCACATCATTTTCTCTTTCAGCTTTTTATGCCTTGACTCAATATCATCACTACAATATTTAGCATATCTCAAAATCTCATCAACTGTTTTACTCTGCCAACAAATCAAATGTTGCTGAATCATATTACTAATTTCAGGTTTTAATCCAAAAATAAACCTATATACAAAATGTCCCATATCTTTGTCACCTATACTCTCGAAACCACTATACTGTTTAAACACCTGTAACAACCTCTCATAATAAGCATGTACTGATTCTTTGGGTTCCTGTGTTGTCCTGTCAGTTTTAACCCAATATGTTTCCTTCGGAGAAATCTTACTTTTCAAGAAAGTAATTACTTGATTATATTTTCTCATCACTTCTTCTGAAGGTGCTCCTGTTTTCACATCTCTAGGATATTCTTCCTTAGGCCAATCAACAGTAATTTTACACTCAGTCCATAAATCAGCTAGAACTACAATCTCAAACAAAGCATCTAAATCTTTCAACAAAACTTTCAAAACCTTTACAAACCTCTCTACCTGTTTATACCACTCAACGGGTTTCTCCCTCAACCTGGGAAAATCATTCATAAAGGATAATATATCCTGTCTTGACCAGGGAACATGAACATATCCATCACCTGGAACGTCTCTCATCGGGCATACCATTTCAGCCTGTCCTGTTTCCCTTAATGGAAATAAAGACGCATTTTTACTTGCAAGCATTTCTTCCTTCTTTTTCGCCCATCTACCTTTCCATCGTTCTAATTCACCCCATTTCTTCAAAGTATTCATTAATTATTTTATTTGCAATCGTTTTCCAGACGTATTCAAACTCTCCAAATCTTTATCAGTAAAATCCAGTCTATACGTTTTCTGCAAAACTTTAGACTTCTCTATATCTACTCCATATTCTTGTGAAGCTTCTGCCTACCTCTCATGTAGATTTTTTGCTTTCCATGTAATATTCTTACACAAAAATAACAACTCTACATCTCAGTACTTAATCACTCTCTCTGGACTTATTGTGCCAATAATCATTTCGTCCAGATCCACTGTCAGTCTACCTACATCTATACTTGATTGAGACTTATTATTTTCCATTCCTCTTATCCAGTCATCTAACTCCTCTGGCGAAGGACCCACTGAACTCCCTGACACTGGAGTTGTTCCTCTGACATTCTGCACTATTTTTCTAGGATCCATCTGTACACTTCTCTTTGGTGTTTCTGTCACGTTTTCACTTACTGGAAGATCAATCAATGAAGTACTCATCTCAACTTGTTCCGATCCACTAACATTCCTGGCATTATTCACGGGAATTGTCAATGCATGTACTCTCGATATATTTTGACTCTCACTATACAATGGAACTATAGGACCAATTGTTACTGGTACCGATAATGCTTCTGCATTCAGACTCATCTGACTAATTCTCTGAGTTAACTCCTCTCTCGCCTTATTCAACATATCAATCTCACTCTCCTGCAACACTCAAGTACCTAATGAAACTTGTGAGGCTACCAGAACTTGTGTAACCTGTGAAACTTGTGGAGCTTGCGGAGTTTGTGGAACCTGAGGAACTTGTATTTCAATTAGTGGTGCATTTGGAATTGTTTCCCCTGAACTTTCCTGATATGGTGGAGGTCTCTTTAATAGTATTTTATCCATTAACTCATCATCTATTTCATTCGGGTCTATTTCTAGTTCCGAGGTCTCTGGGTTATTCTTTTTCTCTTTACATTTGCCTCCAGCCTGATCTTCAGCAACTATTACTGGATATAATCCATCTGCATTTACATCTCTCCTCCATCTTTTCATTTGATCATCCCATCTAGCCTCAGAATACCTTGATATTATATTCCTGTATTTTATTCCCTTTTATTTTATAAGCCTCATGTTCCCATTCCTCAAGCACTTCATACTGCATAGGTCTAGGATTTGGTTTTAATGAATTCATTCGTCCCCTCAAGTTCTCCAAAATCCTTACGTTAAATGTACCATGCTCTGGGAAAGCTAAAACTCCATCATCTTCTGTATAACTCATCCAATTCTCTAACCATGTACACGTATGATACCCACGTTCCAACATCATAAAAGAAGCGGGTGTTCTCGAAGGAGGTACAGGAAGTCCCTCTCTAGTAACTATCGGCTTGTCCTTTTTAAAGAAATCCTTTATTCTTTTTACCATCTTCATTTTTCAACTCTTTTACGCCAAATATCTCAGCAAACAAAAACAAAATCCTTCTGTAATTCTGCTTATTCAATTTGCTAGCGCTCGTCCAATACCAATCCTCTATTCTAACCAATGCCAGCACAGCTCACAGCGACCGACCAATCACAGTTCTCTATGCGCCCGCTGCCTAACCAATGCAGCCTTTTGTGACATCAGTATTACTCCTGCTACTGACCCTCCCTTTACAAAATAATACGGCAATGTATTTCTAGGTTTTCTTAACTAAAATTCTTGTTAGAAACAACACAAAACAATGCTTTGTCTGTTCCACTAGTAAAAGTGATAGTTTCACTTTTCAAAAGATGATTCTTTCACTTCTAGTAAAATAACGACCAGCGCTACTCTAGTCTCAATCAAGTTAAAGGAAGACTTGGTACTCCTCTGGGGATACTTGCCAAAGTTTCGGAAGAGGACTTTCTTTTCAGAAAGAGGTCTTGGTACTCCTTTGGGCATGTAAGGCCAAAGTTTCGGAAGCGGACCTTTCACTATTTCATGCAATCTTCTTTCAATCGAATAGCCCCTAAAATAACATCGACAGCCTTTCACTGTTCGATATTACGACAACAGACAAAGTACTTCTGCAGTGTGCTACCTTTTCCACATTATTCCTCTGCCACTTAGGCTAAAATAACATCATCATCCCGGGATCTTAGGTAACCCTGTACCCGTACTTCCAGACAACATAAAACAAAGACACTAACTTTTCATATTAATAACCAATAAATCAATAATCAATCATTATTGCCAAACTAATCAATAATTTACCATCCTCTGCTACCAAAACTGATCCAGCGATCAGGGATCAATATTTTCCTACACAAACAAAGGCCCATTTATTTTACCCAACTAATCCCTTCACGCTGGGTTCAGTGTAATGCAAGTTTATACCCAACTTACCAAAAACACAATAGAACCTGCATTTCTCCTTACAATACGTATATATTTGTGGCAATGAACCTTGAGAAGTTGAATAGTTGATAGCAATAATATGTACTTATCAATACTACTAAATAATAACAGACTCAGTGTGTAATTTATAATGTTTATCGAAGATAATGTGGAATAAATGCTCATGAAGTACCGTCATACAATGCGAATCATGGATTATCACGGAGAAAAAGTATTAGCAATGTACAGAATCAAACTCATATCAAATAAACAATGCATTGAAGGAGTGGATAGGCGAAGAGAGAAAAGTTTCAGAGACAAAATACATTTGCAAATGAATATGCAAATTCAGGATATTATCTATACTAACCCAGGTAAGAATCAGGGAAATCTACCCTCTGGCCAAAGGGCAGTAAAGCCCCTCGAGAAGAGTTGAGTGGCAAAGATTAAGTCAGGAATCGGGAAACAGGTAGGCCTCTATCTGGAAACAGCAAACTGATGACAGCGACGATCTCCCGTTGGCTGATCAACACCTACTTCTTACCCCGCCCTCCGGGCACCTCAATTATACCCTAAAACCCAAATGTCCAACCCACATTTGTTTCAATATGAGAATAAACTCCGTCTCTCATTGGCTAAAGATGGGGGTGTACTGTCACACCACTCTCATCATGACCATTTTATTCAATGTCCTTTTGTCTTAAACCTTCAGCATTACGACAGATTCTTCCCAGGAAACAATTTTGTACACAATCATAGTACATATTTCCTACAGCACACTACATGTTGCAAGTCTCTGCGCTTCCATTGTTTGCCTCTGCCATCTCGAGAAGGAAGTTGTTCGCTTCCACTGATTATCACAATTTCTTTTCCGTAGCTTGGCAGTCACACAGTACACTATGAAGGTCACGCACAGCCTTTGCGTTTACTCTTCTCTCTCGAAACTCTCTTTTGGTCATTTTATTTTTCCACCAATTATTAACCCCAGACTGGCATGCAGAAGATTAGGCCCATGCTTGCTTTTTCTACAGAAAACAAACACATAACATTATTATTTTCATAAAATGTAATCTCATTGCACACCATCCCAGGATTGCAATAACCAATTCACAACCTGTTTTATTTTCCTAGCAATCATTATTAACGTGCACAAAAGCAGCATTAGTCTTCTATCTAAGCACTTGCGGCCTAGTTTTTCATGCATTAGTACACACATGCGCAAAAGCATTTCCACTTATTTTAGTTTTCTTTAATTAAATTTTCACAGCACACTGTTAATATATGTTACTGAGGGGTTTAATCCGAGCAGGTTTTATTTTCGCAAAACCCTGCTCCATCAGTTTCTAGTGTTCTATTTTGTGATACTTTATCGTCCACTTCAAATGAAGAGAAATACATAATGTTTACTTGACATATCATGTCAACATCCCTATTAAAATACAGGTGGTACCTAAAATAGAATTTTTTTAGGTTGAGCCTAGACAGGATCTATTATATGTACTTTGTGGGCTCTAGAGATCAGCCCCAGGACTTGTCTGCTTCCACTTTTGCTTAGGGACTATTTTTTCTGTTCAACTGCCTCTATTTAACTGTCTTGATAGAAAACGACCAGTAGAGGTCAGTAAAATAACAGAATTGTTTTCTGCTTGTTTAACTGCCTCCATTTACCTGTCTTGATAGAAAACGACCAGTAGAGGTCAGTAAAATACCAGAATTGCTTTCTGCTCAGGGACTTTATTTTTTTTAATTTTTCTGGCAGCTGCCTCTATTTAACTTTCTTGATAGAAAACAACCAGCAGGGGTCAGTAAAATACCAGAATGACTTTAGCATTCCCTAGATTCCAGGCCATAGAAACTTGTCTTCCATGATCACCCGTAGACAATATTTTTTCAAATCTTGTATTTTCAGTGATATGACCACCGATGGCCCCAATTTTATATTACAAACAGAGCTTTGGACTATACCATTTCCCACTGATAGGCAATATTTCTCTCCATGTGTTCCCATACCTGGCGTGTTCCGCAGTTTGGTGCTTACTTTCCCTCAGTGTTCAATAACAGTAGATGTTTCAGCATCCAGGCTAATGTGCTGCATAGCTAAATACATATAAGGTCCCAAAGGCGAGACCAATTGCATTGCAAATGCTTGTTTGTGTTAGTAATTGATGTGTTATTAATTGTGCACTTATTACGTCATTGAGTTTAAAGTATTTTTGAAATCTTATCCACAACCCCTGACTTTGTGAATCGAAATCCGTGAGAAGTAGCCAAAATAACCGGGCTGGAGTTCCAAAGGTGAAGAGCATTAAAGATGACATTTCTCCTGAAGCCCTAGCACCAGTGCTTACTTCAGTGAACAACTGGTGGGCCTGGGCTACTGACCCCACTAGGAGGGGATCCGGCACTGTGAGCCCGGCTGCCATGGGGCCACGCGGCTGGAAGACACCGGGGGAACGGGAAAACGCGAAGGCCCCTGTAGCGAGGGGCGCAGACATTGAGTGGCCCGTAGATGCTCGTGGGCGTGACACCATGAGGACTTTCTCCCTGGCTTCGGGGGAGCACATGCTGTGGCCTGTATGGGTGCCAGAGCAGGCGTTGGTGTTGGGCGTCCCCCTGAGCTGCTGTGCAACCAGATGAGGCTGGGGCCGCGTGCTGCATCTAGTGCTCGTTTCGGCCCCCAGGAGGGGTGTTAGAGACAGCCTAGAGCAGGGGAGACGTGGAGAAAACATCAGTCTCCACTACAATCAACAATGGCCCACGACATGCCGCACACCGAGTCCCCTGCATCAGCGGCAGTGCTCCCAAGGTGGGCGAGGCCATTGGAGTGACGGGCTTTTTTCAGCGCTGCCAAGTACCACGCATCAGGCGTTAGACTAACGTATTTCAGTGCAGTGGTGCGCATCACTGCACTGAAATGCAAAGTCACGCATTTAAAGCGCCACCTGAAGGTGTGAAACCGGAGTGCTGCTATTAGCCATTGTGCAAAGTTGCGCATGGTCTGCGTTGCTCTGGCAGCCGCAGAGTGTTTGATGATTGACAGATTGGGACTGCTGCAGGCCTGGGGGAGGGGGGCTCAGCGGGGCTTACTGGCTCCAATCACCACAACATATGACTCACAAGACATGATGGCGCCAAAGAGACTCATTGCAACAATGTATAATCTCATGATTTGCTCAGTGCCCGGTGTTAAGATAGGACTAAGGCGGGCTGCACGTAGTGCTAGAGCAGGCGGCAGTTATGACATATATCTTAAAGTATGGCTGGAGCCCGCCGCTGCTGCTAGACCGCTATCTGGTGTCTGCATTCAAGCAATGCCGCTCGAGTCCAGTCCGGGTCAGGCTGCTGAAGAGAGCTTGGTGCCTGCAGAGCCTCATGAGGCTGGGCCGTAACGTGGATTGCTCTCTCTGCAAGGCTATTTCTTGTTTCAGGTAATTTATCCTAATATATTTATTTACATATAGCGTGTCATGTCGCTTCTGTCTCACTCTGAGCACGTTACAGCTCTGCTGACTGCTCAGGCTGCGCTGGGGACGGTGCCACAACGGGCTCTCAGCTGGAGTGATCCGAATGCCACTTATTGCAGTATTATACCTCTATTTGTATTTTGTATCTTATGTATCATGCACACTTGTCACTTTTTCCTCTTGTAATGTAACGCTTGCTTTTGTATTATGCTCACTTGTAATTTTCTCCTCATGTAATGTTACTGTTCCTATTGTGAAGCGCTCTGACACCTTCGGGTAAAGTCCGCGCTATATAAAAACGCATAAATAAATAAATCCAGATCATGAGATAACCTCATTCATTATTGCATTGGGATGTGTTTAGCTTGTCAGGACAGGTCACGCAATTGAGAGCTTTTAGAGTGCACACAACTCCAGAGGTCATCTGGATCTGTAAAAACTGTTTGTAAGTGCTAACGGTGACTGTGCTATACTTGACCTGTGCTGCCCTCTATCTCGAAGAGGTCACCTGTTTGTCGGGTAATGCAGTGGCTGGAGTCTATGCAGACCATCACTTATTCTACTGAAAAATCAAGAAGAGGGTCTGCCACCAAGTCTTTGCTCGACTTGCCTAGACTGTTAATTCCTACCAGGAGGTGTACCTTACCACAGTCTGCTAGGGGTAGGAATAAAATCTCTGTGTTGCAAGAAACACGACTGACTGACTGTACTGTTGTTATTTTTATTAATAGGACATTAACTTTGTTACGTTATTCTCTTTTTCAGTGATATGCAGACAGTTTTTCATTGCATATCACAAGCAAGCACCCCTCGGAGGTATTCTACATTGCTGGGATATGTACACACTTGATTAGTTCTCCACAATTAATTGTACACTCCAGAGAAATATGTTAAAAAATGCTTTTATCTGTAATGTTCACAGCATATGTAAAAAGCTGTGCTGAGCACAGAAATATGACAGGCATACCATGGACTAAGTGAGCCGCATCAGTCTTTGTAGTTTGCTCATACTAATGCTGCTTTCAGTGATTCTTCACTCACATGTAAATCCTGCGTTCCTAAACAGCGCAAAGAGACTCAATTAAAAGTTCCCATGACCAGAGACATGCAGCACAGACAGCTATGTGTTTGTGTGGGAGGGGCTTTGCCTGCACTCAACACTCCTTTGTCTAGGGTCAGGTTAGCTGCTTTTCTCCATAAAAGAACATTGTCTGATGATATACCACTTTCTTACCCTCTGCCATGCACCAGGCCTGCTGCCTCCTGTGGGTCTTGGTGTGTTTTAAGGCCTCTACTGGGTAACAGAACTTTCCTGTTACTTCTGATTCCTAAGGTACTTGGATGACTCCATGTACATGCAAGTAGGGACACAATGCTCTAGTCCTGGGCTTTTCTGTTGGTTTAAATGAAGCGAGCCAGGACTGCAATTCCCAGAATGAAGTATATTCGTTGTTGAATGAAAACCTACAGCAGGAGCAAGGCATCCTTGGTAACATGGGGTTATCTAGTCACTGTGCTAATGTCTGTCATTGATTCCCCGTTTTCTCTTGTCTGTAACTAGATTATGGTATCTCTCCTCTGTATACCGGATGGCGTTGTACCTCAAACTACTATGCCTTCCAGGAGCAAGTAGGCAGCACTCCTCAGCATGGAGGCATCCACGCAGACAGGAGTGATGCACAGGTAGGAGCATGGATCTGGTAACCTGCAGTCACAGAAGCAGTGCTTATGGCTACCGAGAGCTGTCAGAAGTAGCTCGAACTCTCACCCTCATCTTTCCCTTCAGTAATGTGCCTGTCGGCCTGGGTCCAACAGCAACTACTTTATTTTAAAGGCTGATCTGCAGCATCACTGTCAACAGAGCCTTTAGCTCTGTGACAGGCTGCTTGCGGCTGGTGTGATCTGATGCTTGCTGCGGGGCTGGGCAGGTAGCGGCGCCGCTCGCCGACTCGGGCGGATTGCTCAGCTCGGATGAATGATTTTTATTAGGGTTGAGGCTGCTATACTAATTTAGAAATAATAAAATACAGCCTGGCTGTGACCTATGTGTGCCTCATCCTCACTCTCTGGTGTAATTTCTAATATTTATATTGCTCAAGAGAAAGGGTCACTCATAATCGTTGAAACGTCACTCATAATTACATTGAAATTATGAAAATGTCACACATGGCAATCTGAAACCTTGACAGCTAAGTTTTCTGCCGAGTTATTTGCCTTTGCCTGTGCCTTTGCTCTCCAGCGGTCCATATCACTCGAACGCTCCATATCATTTAACCACAGCTGTACACAGTGAGTCAGCCTGTCTGTTTGTACGCTTTTCCCCTAGCAAGCCTCTGACGACGCTATTTGGCACTATTCTCACTGGCAGGGCACAAGTCCTAAAAAAGAAGTGGGGGGGACTAACCTAGTTAGGCAGTATGCAAGTGACATCACGGCGCGCGACATCACAGTGCACGACATAACACATGACATCACACATGCCATCACAGGAATTGACATCATAGAAAGTGGCATCACAAGCAACGACTTTACAGGAAGTGGCATCACAAAAAGTGACATATCTAAAGCCCTCACATATATGTTTAGCAGGTCTATCATGTGTACGTTTGAGCGCATTGCAAAGATAATAGCACTGTATGGAAGATATGTGACTTCTACACCTTGCAGTTCCCCAGTTTTATGTAACACATCCTGTACATTCATTTACAAACGTATATAATTTATTGTACATGTAATATGCACATGTTGATGTAAAGCGCTCCGACACCCTGCATTGGGATGAGTAGGGCTATACAAGAAAAAATAGTGGTACTTATATTATTTCAACGCCTCCTCAGATGTAGTAAGGGAAAGACCAACACATCTGACATTCTTACAGTGCATGCATATCTCCTAAAAAGAGACTGAACAAAGTGAAAAGCTGCCTCTCTTAAGTATGTGTAAAGTGCTAACAAGGTGTGAGCCTTTGCTTCCCCTCCGCTTCATTTGCATCAGGTGTGAGGCTCCTGACTGCTCCCAGCCAAGAGACTGGAACAAAAGGAGGCCTCCTCAAATTCGACCTTTGTTATGGGCCCAGCAGGAGTCTTAAATAAGAAAGCCCCCTCCCCGCCTGCACGTTGTTGCTTGTTGAAGATGGAAAGCAGACAACGTGCAGACGCTGCTGAAAGTGTCCCAGTGTTTGGAAATTACACTGGGAGGAGTTCAGCACATTATTCAGTGGGGCCCAAATTCTTGGCAGGGTGGACGGCGTTCACCCTGTGAAAATAGTGGGTGGACGCCGTCCAACTGCGTGTGCCCCCGACTTGTGCCCTGCTCACTGGAAAGTGGCTGGCTAGGAGTGAGGGATCACTAACACGTCTTGAAGCTGCCAGATGGATGCGTGCTGCCTACTTTGAAAAAATACGACCTTTCCGTCGCCACTGAATACTAAGTACTGGCTCATATCACGAGACTCCAACCGGCTGGTGGATGTCAAGTGAGCCCACATAGGAGACTCCAACCGGATGGTGGAGATCTTCTGAGCGAATGAGCCTTTCCAGTTAGGAAGAATACTCCTGACTGCCATACTGCTAATGAACTGTATTACTTGGACTGTCGTGTATTCCCTATAGTACCCATGCAGGACCTGCGCGTTTGGATAAAATAAGCTGTGGGCTTGGTGTTAGACTGACTCTGTGCACCCCCACTGCATATGTTAGCCTGATTTGCATTAGCTAGCTCACAGTGCCACTAGAATCTCCTCTTATCGGGGAGAGATTAGTTTCTGGCAACCTTAGATCACGACAACCCAAATTCCTCAGAATCGTGGAAACAATATACTACTTTTCGCTCAGTCACTCGTGCTTACTTATTCGGTTTGTCTCAGAGTTACACAGAATAAACAGTCTGTGCGTTTCAATAAGTATTTATTGAACAGTTGTTATTCTAGTGTAAAATATATGTGCTGCAGAAACCAGCAGACAATAGCAGAGATATATTATCAGCAGTACGACAAAAGCAAAGTGATAGAACAGTTCTACCATATTGCAATAATCATGAATACATACATGAAAATAAAAGGCATTATGAAAGTGCGCGTACTCCTACGATGCCTAACTAGATGTACCTGAGTGTACCTAGCATTTGTGTAGGTCTAAAAGCCTAAGAGCCAAGAATCCTTCTAGGATTTAGTCGAACCCCCATACCTGAATAGAGAGAGTGTGGGACCCCGTCCTGGTCTCGAGTTGGACACCCCGCAAGGGCTGTGTCAGACCGCTGTCAGCTGGAGCGACTGCATGCAGGAGCCTCAGCGTCTCTGGTCAGTGTGTCAGCATGGAAGTCTCGGTTCCCTCTGTCTTACCGGGGTAAGATGTGGTGTATTTATACCCTGAAGACTCTAGTTGCTTCGTATGGTTTGTATTGGGCCTTTATTAGACTTGAGGAAGACGTCAGGGGTGAACTTTGTACATACATATTATGCAGGTGGTGTATTCCTAGAGAGCCATGCATAATTGAGGAGTACAGTGTGGGCCTGTGTTTGGGAAAAACCCTGCTGTATTCAAAACCCCAGAATAGATAACGTTCAGCCCTCAGAGCATGGTGTGTACTAGTGAGGACCAATGTAGGTGAAAGATCATGCCTATATAAGCAATCATGACTATAATAGGACATGTACAGTTATGACCGTAATAGGGCATATGCGGCTTTGACCATAATAGGGCAAGTACGAATATGACCGTATTAGGGCAAATATGAATATGTCCATTTTAGGGCATTTATGAACGGGTCTACATTAGGGCCTCTATACGGGACATAACACCCACTCCTCTTCCGAAAGGATGACAATGACCATACTTAAAATCTGGACAATTTAAAAATATTTTAAAAGCAAGTAAAAACATGGTTTTAAAATTAAGAAAAACTTCAAAAAATGTTACAATTCAGCTATTTCCAATTGCCACTAAAAAAAGAAATGTCTATTTTGTTTCTTCTATATAAGTTGCTTCACTCAAAGCGGAAGGCCATGCTTTTCTCAAGCAAAAGTGTCAATTTAGGAAATGTTCCAAATTTGCTCGTTTATTATGAAAACGAGTGAAGAAGCCGAATTCTTTCCCAGGACGCGATGAGCCAATTCGAGATTAAGTGTCCTGGCTGGGAAGCACAACATTATCAGTGTGAGTTACTGCAGACGACAAATCCAAAGCCTCACAGAGAACGTCAATCGCACATAGATGGTATGTAGCACTGTCAACAGTCGGTGCTGCGGCAGCTTGTGCGGCAGTTGTTACCTGGGTGCCTGAGGATGAGTCACCTAACCCAGCAGGAGCAAACGGCACCTGTGGATTCTCCAGGAAGGCATTCATCAGAATTGGAAGCCGCTGGGGACAACGCAGAGCATGGGCCTTTATGGGGTCCAGCATTGCATCCGTGTCCGGAGGCGCATCTGATGTAAATGTTAGACAAAGATCCAACGTGCATTCTTCTCAGCAAAACAGGCATCGAAGAACAGGTAAGATGCAGTCTACCCAGACTGGTTCGAAAGGATAGAAACCAGGAGGCATTGAGTTCTCGCAGGCAAGAAATGCCCAGAAGTTGTACCATGCGTTCACGGTATTTCCGCTCCAGGAGTATGTTCGCCATTCCCTCGGAAATTGGGCCGTCCATTGCGTAGCAGTAGTATTATGAATAGGACCCCTGCAATCAGCCCCAGGATAAGCGGGAGTCCTCCAAATACGCTTCCCAATACTGAGTGTATAAAATTTGGGATTACTCCGAGGATTGTCTGAAAGGTGCTCAACAGTCCTGACCCTATGGTCTTAAATAGGTGTACGATACCGCTTGTATCAGACATATTGAAGATACGACCCACCATTTCTGCGAAATGAATGGGGCAGTTTGTACTTATGAGCGCCTGTATCTCACTCGAGGTCCTTGCAACTTGAAGTTCATAGGTTTCTCGAGCGGAGGTTAAGGGCACGGGTTGCTGTAAAAGCATGGCTTGCAGTCTGCTCAGAGTATCAAATTGTATGAAAGAAACGTTCAGTGAAGCCCATAGCGGCGCCTCCCTGACTGTGTTCAGTGGCGGAAACAATACTTGCATACAGCAAGTAACCCTGGCGTTAACAGTGACCAGATAAGCAATGCCCAGAAGCATCCCACAGCAACCCTGATCATTTAGCATCAAGTAACTCCCATTCGAGAGCAGCTGGAAAACCGGTGTGATCATGGCCGCTGGGGTCCCCGTCATGTGACACGATAGGTTTGCTACTGAACCGCTGCAGGCTCCGTGTAGTGAAATATCCTGACACATGAGAGAACCGCTTAAAGCGTTCTTGCAGTTTGCACCGCTCAGAAATACTTCTCGATCCCCATTCCGGCATCGGTATCTATATGGTAACTCCCAAGTTTCCTTAATGTAACCCTTACCCATCTTTTCATATTTGCCTGCCTGCCTGCCTGCCTTTGCTCAAGGGAATATTGAAACTGAAACGTAGTGACCGTCAGAGTGATTTGGCCATGAATTAGCCATTCAGTTGATGGTGATTCGGCTACAGTGAATTGTAACCTTTCCAGTTTCTCAATACGCAGCATTGTATATTTGGCTCCCCTTTGTGCCATTTCTGTCTGTTTATCAGTCAGATTGTATTCTGAAAACAGAGACGTGGTGTTTATGAAACGCCAGGGCACATAGCCTGCACGCAAAGATTGTAGCGTCCAACTTAGTATCATAATAGAACGCAGCTGAGATTGCCCGTGTTGTAAGAAGGCCAGATCTTGTTCTAATATGTCGATTGCCGAAGACACAATGTTGCCTAAGGAGTAAATCCTGGAGGTCAAAGTTGTTAACCCATTATCCACTACAGCTAATGCCTTTTCTAAGTTAATACGGTCTATTTCCCGAATTCTTTCTGCGGCCTCTTGTTGGGATATTTTCCAGTTTTCATTATAATAGGCATAAATGCCGGCATATATGAAACGTTTCTGACGTGTTTTCCTTGGGCCGAGCAAGAAATCCCTAAGGTCTACATCAGGTGTGAGTAAGTTTAAGTGATGTTTCACTTCTGTGAGTGTTGAGGTTTCTAGCCAATCAAGGCACAACTTCCCAACACTATATGATGTCACTACCCCTGGGTGTTGTCTTTGTACATAGCGTGTATCTGGCCTATGGAACATAAACCCTTCGGTTGTATTCATAAATCTCTGTTGACAGGTGTTTGTGTCAATGGGCCAAATCAGCCATTTCGTCCAATCAGGATCTGATCTGTTGTACTGGAGAATGTCATCTAATCCTACCCCTTGTGTAGTTGAATTCCGCCCCCCACCCATCTGTGATGGTGTAGGAAACCCGGGTGAGTTCAGTTCCTTGTTCTTGGCTAGTCCAAGACAGGATGTCTGTTGCACAGTTTCATTCAGAAATATAATCTGCTGAGGAATGAGGCATGCTCTAAAAAGCGCTTCTGTTCCCTGGACTTGCCAGTCCCTAGAACCCCAGATTGATTTTAAATCTATAGTGTCCTTCCATAGGTCGAAACCCCGTGTAGACAACTCTGCCATAAAGGAAGCAGAGTAAATCTGTTTGGTGCTAGTCAACATAATTTTCTGTGCTGATGTCTTTGCCACTTTGTAATAAAATGACTTTGGGTCAGATGTATTAAACCCTGAAAAGTATGTGAATTTCTGTGCAAAAGTTTGCGAACTACCTTTTGGAGGTGTTGGGCAGTGTTCCCACTGGTGGTATTCTAATACATTTCTAGGTGTTATAGATTTGTGTAAGAAATGATGACCAT
Organism: Calotriton arnoldi; assembly: GCA_963921515.1. Classification (NCBI taxonomy): domain Eukaryota; kingdom Metazoa; phylum Chordata; class Amphibia; order Caudata; family Salamandridae; genus Calotriton; species Calotriton arnoldi. Next base: position 403,603 of record CAWUFW010013230.1, read on the forward strand.
AATGTTGGTAACAGTACAGTGTATCATAGTCTGAAGTACCGTCTAACATTTCATTGTTCGGAAATGCAGCAGTTTTTTCTAAAATCAGACATCATAGCATTTACAGTTTCAGTGTCCCAATCATCAGAAAATGTACTGGAGGTAACGATATCACTTAAAGAAATTTTAAATACATGTTTAAGCTTTAAAAGTTCAGTTGGACCGAATATATCATAATCAATCTTGTCCCATACTATACCGTCCGGTATAGGAACTGCTGTGATGTTCACTGAAGACAAGTCTCTTGGTTCACGATGTGAAGACTGGTGTTGTTTTAAAATCAAATTGACTTTTTGGGCTGTAGAGCTCTGTTGAAGATATCGTCCATTAATAAGCATACTAAAAGTTATAATTAAACCTAGCCAGAAAAGAAAAAATAGAATCCCAGTGATATACCATAGTTCTATCCAAGGTGACACCAGGTAAGTCTTTCTAAAAAAGTTCAAAAAGTCAATGAGTTTCTCTTTGTGTGATTTTTTGGCTGGCGTCGTTTCCGGCTCGCTTGGATCCAGTGAAAACGTATCAAAGTTCATGAAATAGCCAGAAGCAGTTAGATCAATTGTTGGAATTGCATCGGGATTTGTTAAAATTGGATTTTGCTCTTGATGAGGCATGTTGACGTACATGTCTGTAGTCGGTCTTATTGCAACTGGGTTGTTAAGTAGAGTTTCTTCTTGTTGAAGTGGAACGAGTTCCATAGCAGTGTTGCTTAGTCCTTCATTCCGTACAGGTGGGTCTTCAAACGTGATGAGTCTTTGTCTGAACTTCTTGGATTGTAGCGAGAGGAGGGAGTCTGCTACTGTGGAGTCCACGTGGCCTACTGTTTTGTATCGGCCACATAGTGTGGTTTGATTAAGTCGATTGAGACAAATCTTTTCTCCTTTTTTCCGGCAAGAGGCGGCAGAAGTACAGTTCTTGTGCCTTGGATTGCTAGGACAGGTACAGGCTTTCTGTAGGATGGCCCAAATTCTTTCTTGTCTGCAATCTTTTCTCTGACCAGATCTCCGATTTTTGGGATCCAGACAGGTCTTGCCGTTACTGCCTTGACTTCCTCAGTGGCGGTCTGTTTCTGGAGCACGTTACTTTGTTGTGTTCTGGATTTATTTAGATCCTGTAAAACAGCCAAACGATCATGGATATCAAATGGTTTTTCATCCGCCACTGTGCCTTCACAATCAAGATCAGGTACCCACATTCTTGTCCCAAATAGGACCTCGTAAAGAGTGACACCCCCTAGAGAGCTTCTTGGCTGATTGTTTATTGCTCGTTGTACCCCATAAAGGTGATCAACCCATCTACCGCCCTTGCCTAATACCCTAGCTGTTAAAGATTGCTTTAAGTCACGGTTTTTCCTCTCCACAACGGAATTTCCCTCAGGATGATACGGAGAGGAGTACCGCAATGCTACGCCCATTCCTTCCATGGCCTCTTTGTAAGCCCGAGAGCTTAACGCCGGGCCACGGTCAGAATGTAACGTGCCAACTGCGTATGTGCGAATAAAGACTCGCAAATCTTTTATAACAGTTCGAGCGTCAGCTGAGCGCTGAGGCCAAACCCATAGGAATCTAGAGCAGGAATCCACTGCAACCATGAAATATTTCTTGGCCTCATCAGAATGTAGGGGTCCGCAGTGGTCCAAATACACACATGCGAGAGGTTTGTCTGATTTTAATAATGGTGTCTGCGCTGGGCGTGCTACGGTGGAGCCTTTCATCTGCTGGCAGATGTCGCACTTTAAGACTATGGGGCCAATTCCGATTCAGGCCGGAAATCTCCCCGACCGGAGAGATTTCCGACCGAATCGGACCCTAGCAGTCCGACCGAACGAGTACGATGCGCACGTATGCTATCGGACACGATTCAGGTCGGACTCCCATTGAAGTCAATGGGAGCCAGTCGTACTCAATGGGCACGATGCGAACAGGGGCGCCCCCTACAGCGTGTTCGCGTCGATGCGGGTCGCACCATACATGCACGTGTAGGGGGGACCCATGGGTCCCCCCTGTGTGCGACTCGCACGCCTACGCTTCCAGGGGGGTCCGACACGGACCCCCAAAGTGCGGCTCCGACAGCTCCTTGGAGCTGGGCTGCGCGAGTCGGTCTGAGCGGTCGAGGTGCGCTTCGTACTTACCCGGCCGGGGAACGTCTCCATTGCGAGGTGCGCGTCGTCCCCGTGCGAGTCGGTCGGAGCGGTCGGGTCCTGCGAACGAGTCGGTCGGAGATTTCGCGAGCGCACGCATCGTACTCGCTCACCCGGACGCACGTACGACTCGGTCGGGAAATAGGGCTCTGAATCGGATCCGGTTAAGCCGAATCCGATTATGTACCCTACCGGCCGAGATCGGAATCGGCCCCATAGTCTTTGGTCTGCTTTGTTAACCCTGGCCACCAGTAGCGCTGTTTCAGTAAAGAAATAGTCGCTGTGACGCCTGTATGCGCAGAACCCAAACCCTTGTGTGCTGCTAGAATTAAGCCTTGCCTACGATCCATATTTGGTATTACTCTATACCCCACTCCAGGAATCTGAGCATATGGAATGTTTTGTGCATCTAACTTGTAGGAGTACTCGAGTGAAAATTTTGTAGGTACTGCTGTGCTGCCTTTGCGTGATGCATTGACAGCTGCTATATTCTCGCCGTCTATTCTCATTTTTGAACGAGTGATTGCAGCTACGGAAGCCGTGCGAACAGCCCCCTTTGCGGCTTCTTCAGCCAATGAATTCCCTTCAACGTGAACGCCATCACGCTGATGACTCAGTGTATGTATCATGTGAGCCCTTGGTAGTTCGTTTCTCAACTCAACTACCTGTTCCCATAGCATTTTATGCTTAATTGTGCCACCTTTTGCATCTTTGAACCCGTTTTGTTCCCAATGATGTAAATATTCATTGTACGACTGTACACAGTAAAAGGAATCACACACAATCAGTGTGGGGAATTCGTGTTCCGTGTTTACAAGTGCCAGAATAAGTGCTTTCAACTCTGCCAACTGAGCCGTGCAGTCTCCTAGAGATTGCGTTTTAGTGCAACTCGGATGGAACTTTCCATCGTGCATGCGACCTTTAACAATTGCACACGCCGCGCTGTAAGCTTGCTTACTCCCTATGGCCGGTTGAGCAGATCCGTCAGTGTAAATAATGTATTCATACTGATCTAGAGGCAAAATCTCATTTGGAAGAGGATATTCTTGTTCGTATTGCAGAAATGCTTGTGTTTTTAAACTTGGATCAAATCTGTATTCAACATCCGTTGCAGTAAGAGAATTAGCCCATTGTATCCATCTCGGATGTAAGGCTTTCGCATTTGGAATGCTAGCTTTGGTAACAGCTTCTAAAGCTGGTACTGGGGTTACGACAATTATGCGTTTACCCTGAGCCAGAGCTCATTCTCTTTCTCTTGCTACAGCGGTCTGCACTGCTATCAGGATTTTTTCTGTTGAAGTGAAACGCATCTCTGCGTTTGTGTACAGGTGTGATTTGTATGCGATTGGTACTGTTTCTCCTTCATTGAAAGTAAATAAGTGTACCCGCATTGACCCGCTATTACTCGGATCACTAAGTTGCGTACGTTTACGCGTGTCTGTAAATGTTTAGAAGCTATCATGTCTTCCTGTAGGGAACGCAGGATATTTGTATGTTCCTGTGTCCATTGTCTGTCTGAAAAATCAGGTTTTATTAAGTCGTAGAAAGGTTTTACTCTTTCTGCGTAATCCAAAATGTATGTTCGACCAAAATTTAGGAATCCCAGAATTGATTGTAAATTCTTTAATGATTTTGGAGGTTGGAGCAGCGCACACTTTTCTAAAAAGTTAGCTGCTAGGCTTTTCCCTTCACTTGACAACTCGTATCCTAAAAATAGGACACTGAGGTGGGCAATTTTTGATTTCTTGAAATTAAATTGATAGCCCTCAGAGGCGAATCCCATAATAATGGTGCTCACCCTGGTCAAGTGCCTCGGTAAGTCATCGTCCGTCAGATAAATGTCCTCCACATAAGACAATGCTTCTTCATCCAAATTTTGGAATAACTCCGTTACCCTTGCTGAAAATACCCCGGGGCTCTTTTTATACCCTTGGGCTAGTCGACAAAATTGTCGCTGGGACCCTAACGCACTGAATGCTGTCAGATACCTGCTTTCAGGTGCTATATTTTGGCAGAAAAATCCATTTGAGATGTCTAGTGTTGTTTTGTATTTTTTGCGCACAATGTTATTCATGAATGCGGCACTATGTGCATTTTGAACTGCAAATGTCTTTGTGCAAGTGTTTAAATGTCTGTAATCCAAAACTAAACGATATGTGTTGTCAGGTTTCATTACGGGAAACAAAAGATTGTTCATAGGTGAAGTGCAATTTTCTATCACCCCTGGTATTCTAGTTGGTCTAGAATCTCCCTGACTTGTTTTTTAGCTTCCTGCTTTATAGGGTATTGCCTTTGAGCATTTGGGGAAACTTTTAACGGGATCACGTGGTGGGTTGAATCCTCATCCCAACCAACATGATTTTTATACAATGCTGGAGCTAGGGCAACCGCCCACTCCTGCGCATATGCATGTTTTAGGTGAATGGGAACGAGGTCGGAAAAGGCTGGAAAAATTACAGTTTCCCCCTAGGGCACTCCATGACGAATGCTGGCGGCCAGTCTTGTTCTGCTAATAGAATGTCATAACCAGATGACAGATTTTTCCAAAAGAGACCTTTAACTTTTCTGGGCTTGTCCCCTCCATCCGGAGTGTTATCTCATGTAACTTATGTGGGACACTTACCCGAGTATCAGGTGTTTCCACCGTGATATACTCACTCAACTCCGCTGTCACCAGAAATTCCTTCAGGTTCTGGCGAGCTATCGTTACTTCTGCCGTGCTGTCTAGCATCGTCAGAGCCCACTCCCCGTTCAGAAGCTGTGTCCTCAGAATTCTGGGCATGTCTTATCTTGAGACCTGCTACCTTCTTTTTAAACTGAGGTTTGTTTTTATCTTCTTTTTTAGGTGCATAGTCCGCAGCGCGTTGCGTGTCTCTGGACTTTGTAAGCTCCTCTTGTCTGTGTTCTGACCGTCCTTCCCTCTCGGAGTTTTTTGATGAACCCTGAAAGGAACGAGAGGAACGAGTATCAGTATCCTGATACCCGTCAGTTTTTTAAATATTATCCCTATTCCTGAGGTTATACCTCATTTCAGAGGACTCCTGTTGAGGAGACCTACCTCTGGATTGAGGTCTGTTGTCTTTAGACTTTTGTTGTTTTTTATTTTCCCACTTCTTTTTAGAAGAAGTAGGCGTCTGCTTTGTAGTGTCCTTTTCAGGACTGCCCACTAGTTGTGGTTTTAATGCTTTCCCACCTAGACTGTCTCTGCCTAGTTCTGCATATGCAGTTTCAATTATTTTGGGTAGTTCGTGTTGATGATCCTCTGGACTGAACTCCCTTAGGCGTTGGCGGATCGCCACTGAAGCTGCTTCCCCCTTAATGTTAGCTAGTATTATATCCGATACCTGGTCAAAGTTATTTAGTAACTTCATCCCTAAGTTAAGGGCAGGCTCTGCTCTGTACTCATTTTGTATCTGTCTCAATACGTCAGGTACTACTGCTAATGACGGGATACCATGTGTTCTGGTATATATGGCAGCGAAGACTGAACCCCAAGAGGTGCAGTCCTCTACTTGTGGTGTGATCCCCATGGGCAAGTAGATTGTTAGTATCCTGTGTTTATCACAGGTGGTAGTATTCGGGAATACCGCCTCAAGCCGAGTTATTTTCTGAGCTATCCAGAATGGTATTTGTTCGCGTTTTGCGGGCATTTTGCCCAATACCGCGTGTAATGTTTGAGGAGTCATTTTATTTCCTGTACCCTGAGCTGGAGTACTGTTTGCTGCACCTGGTGCAGGTTGGATTGTTAAAGTCCTCATGACAAATTGTGTCAGGTTTCTGTAGATTTTAATTAAATCTGTGTGTTGTACTAGTAAGTCTGGCTGTGGCATTGTGTTAATGTCAGGATGCGGTGTGTAGGCCGCTTATATTGGCCATGTGGCCTCGTCTCCTCCGAGCGGGCCTAATCTTACTCTTTGTCGTACGTGGGGTAGGGCGCCATTAAACCAGTAATGATGTTCCTGGTAAGTGAGTGGAATCTCTATGTCCTCAAACGGACCATATTCCTGTGGTGCATCTCCTTCTATATAGTAGTGAAATGTATTTGTTGTTGCATTTGCTACTGGAAGTGTAACCCATGAATAGAATACCTCTGTTTTGTTTGACTCGTGTGCCTCAATCACGAAAACAACAAGGCCACCCTTGGCTTGTACACCATTTTCTAATAGTCTTAGGGTGACTGTCCTTCCGAATTTTGGTGCAATCTGTATTGCATCCTCAGGATCTTCTCCTCCCAGGTCAGTTCTCTCATCCCCTGAACCAGGCATCTTTTTGAGGAAGAAGTGTTCAAAGGGAACTAAGATGAGGTGTTATGCACAATTTAGGAACTAAATGTCCTTTCAAGCTTGATTAACCAACAGCCAATAAATAGTATTTTCGTACTACTCAGCTGCGGCGGAGTTTGTGCCGCCCACTCCAGACATCTCTGGGGTTTTGCGAGTAGGTTCTCTGAGAATAGCACGACTGAACTACTCAGATTCTACTGTTAAATAAGTACCAAACCAACGTTGGTGGCGCCATGTCGTGTAGTTCCTATAGTACCCATGCAGGACCTGCGCGTTTGGATAACATAAGCTGTGGGCTTGGTGTTAGACTGACTCTGTGCACCCCCACCGCATATGTTAGCCTGATTTGCATTAGCTAGCTCACAGTGCCACTAGAATCTCCTCTTATCGGGGAGAGATTAGTTTCTGGCAACCTTAGATCACGACAACCCAAATTCCTCAGAATCGTGGAAACAATATACTACTTTTCGCTCAGTCACTCGTGCTTACTTATTCGGTTTGTCTCAGAGAGTTACACAGAATAAACAGTCTGGGCGTTTCAATAAGTATTTATTGAACAGTTGTTATTCTAGTGTAAAATGTATGTGCTGCAGAAACCAGCAGACAATAGCAGAGATATATTATCAGCAGTACGACAAAAGCAAAGGGATAGAACAGTTCTACCATATTGCAATAATCATGAATACATACATGAATATAAAAGGCATTATGAAAGTGCGCGTACTCCTACGATGCCTAACTAGATGTACCTGAAGTGTACCTAGCATATGTGTAGGTCTAAAAGCCTAAGAGCCAAGAATCCTTCTAGGATTTAGTCGAACCCCCATACCTGAATAGAGAGAGTGTGGGACCCCATCCTGGTCTCGAGTTGGACACCCCGCAAGGGCTGTGTCAGACCGCTGTCAGCTGGAGCGACTGCATGCAGGAGCCTCAGTGTCTCTGGTCAGTGTGTTAGCATGGAAGTCTCGGTTCCCTCTGTCTTACTGGGGTAATATGTGGTATATTTATACCCTGAAGACTCTGGTTGCTTCGTATGGTTTGTATTGGCCATGTTAGACTTGAGGAAGACGTCAGGGGTGAACTTTGTACATACATACTATGTAGGTGGTGTATTCCTAGAGAGCCATGCATAATTGATGAGTACAGTGTGGGCCTGTGTTTGGGGAAAACCCTGCTGTATTCAAAACCACAGAATAGATAACGTTCAGCCCTCAGAGCACGTTGTGTACTAGTGAGGACCAATGTAGGTGAAAGATCATGCCTATATAAGGAATCATGACTAGAATAGGACATGTACAGTTATGACCGTAATAGGGCATATGCGGCTTTGACCATAATAGTGCAAGTACGAATATGACCGTATTAGGGCAAATATGAATATGTCCATTTTAGGGCATTTATGAACGGGTCTACATTAGGGTCTCTATACGGAACATACTAGGACAACTAGCGATGCCCACTATTGGATTTGATTTGTCTCTTATCCCCTCCTGATCTCATTCATTGCAAGAGTCTGCTACGTGGCTGTCCACCCCACCCTCCACAGTCCAGAGGAAGACCCGCTTTGATGCACATCAGTTTGCGCCGTCTCTAGGGTCGAAACGTTGACATCTACCATATGTCCACACAGTTCTCTTGATCATGACTTGATTCATCATTTGGTCTTGTATTACATGTGAAAAATTTGACAGGACAATATTCGGAAACTTTCCCTTTTTTATTTCATGTCACCAGTATATGTTCTGTATATAGTGTACTGTTTATTTCACTATATGTCACTTTCTCACCACAGTCACTTGTTGTTTTGCTGCAATTTAATTTGCGTTTGTGACAGCCAACAGTATTCAATACTTTTTTGTAATATAAGATTGAATCAACTTCTCTGTTCGGTGTGTTTTTTTCCCCTTCTCTCTTTGAATTATCTCCATGTGTGTTTTAAGTAACCTTTTTGTTCATTGAAGTAAATACATTACTCTAAGCAATTGGAAAACTACCCGACAGAACCAACTGTTCTATTTAATATGAGTGAGGGATAGCAATTGCACCACAGATGTTGGTACTAGTCTAATCAATTAATTAATTAAATAATCAAGCCTCCTTCATCAAGGACAGTTTGCTGATTGTATCGCTGGGGTGGGATACTACATCCCCCAGCATTCTTGGCCCCGATGGGAGTGAAAGGCGCCGAAGTGCCATAAAAACATCCAAGAGAAGCGACCCAGGCGAAGACCAAGAGCGGGCCCATTTGCGCCTGGCTGATGCTGTGCTGGGCCAACCCTTGGAGAGTTTTGCTGGAGGAAGGGGGCTTCACATGGGGCCAAATGCAACAACTTGTAAATTGCCTACTGACCTGGTGGATTCAGTGGGGCATTCACCTCCAAATAGACCTGGCTTAGCCACTACTGTGCAGCTATTGACATCGGGGCTTAAACGCAAGAGACCCAAACCAGCACAAAATAATGAGGTTCACCAAGTTTCTAAGAAACCTAAACGGGCTACTAGAAGCAAGGTTCCAGTGCAGGGATCTCCATATGTGTGTCCTTTCTCATCCATGGACAGTGTTAATCAGACATCAGGAAGTATGGGTTTAAATGGATCAATGAATGGAGCAACGAAGCCCAGCTGGGTGGTATAACTTATGGGTGAGCTACTTGATAAAATTAAAGAAGTGATAAAGGAGGAATTTGCCTCAATGATGGTCAGATTAACTGAGGTGGAAGCACTGGCTAAATCTCATTTAAAACCTTTGCCACTGATGGATCAGCCCAGGGCTTTTGGTGTTGGCTCAGATCCTTTGCCTCACAATAGCTCAACAGTTGCTCTGCACCCCAGCAAAAGAAGGAGTGGTACACTAGCTATAGGGGCCTATTCATCAGATGGCAGCCAAACTGCCAGCTCATTGTTGAATCCTTGTGAAAAAGCCAGAGAATGTACTTTGCAACTGGCCTGCTCGGACAAAATGGTGGCTGACAATGAGCCTAAAGAAACCTGGGACCGTATTACAATAAGTGCCCCGGGGGTGCAACGGGTGTTTGCGCCCGCTTTGCGTGCCCCTGGGGCACTTTGGTATTATAGAAGGGCGTGCAGATGATTTTGCGTCCCCTTCTATAATCCTGATAGCGCTGGCGCACTTAAAGCGCCAGCGCTACCTTCAGAGGGCGTTCCCTCCTTTGCATGGGGGCGTGCCCTATGCAAATGAGGGAATTCCTTTGACTCTGCGCCCGCGCCCTATTACAGAAGCGGGCGCAGAGTCAAAGGAGCCCTCAGGAGGTGCACTAACTGTGCGCCATTTAAAAGGTGGCGCACTGTCAGTGCGCCTCCTGACAGCAGCCCTCTGCAGGGGGTAAAGGGGGTCCCATGGACCCCCCAGACATCCCCTTGCAGGCGGGTGCAGTCACTGACTGCACTTGCCTGCAAGGGGATCTCTATTACCCTGTAAAAGTGCAGTCGGGTGCCGCCTGCACTGTGAAAACACAGAGCAGCTGCTCCTTGTTTTCACATAAATGCGCTGCCCCCAGGGCAGCGCGAGTTCGCGGCTGCCCTGGGGGCAGTGCATACAACATAATAGGGCGCATTGTGATTGTTTGTACCTGGTGCACCTTTTAAAAGGTGCACCGGGCGCAAACAATCACAATACATAATACGGCCCCAGGAATCTACCTGTGATTAATTTTCCCCCTGCAGTCTGTCCGCATGTGGCGGTGCTGGCGGGTGTCCCGGGCTTTTGATTGGGCCAGTCTGAAACATTTTTTGAACTTAAGAATAAGTGTTTAAATGGGCTGGGTCCCAACAAAAATTTCCCTTTGTCGCAGGCAAACAATGTTCTCTTTACCCGTAGGGTGAGGTGGATAGGGAAAGGATTGAAAGATAAAGAGGGTGACTGTATAGTCACAAACTTCAGAGAACCTGGTGTGGTCCAGAAATTGTTGTTTGATTATGAATGAATGAAAAGTTTATTGTTTGATTAATTAAAACCTTACAATATATATGCAGTAATTCTTACTTATAAAATCCAATTATAAAATCAATTATAAAAACATTTGGGCATCGAGTTCGTTATACTATTTACATATTATGTACATCCTACATTACATTCTATTAGTTTTTGGTGTTCTAACTTAATTCTCAGTCGCGTTAAGAACTTTACAAAAGCTGAAGTTAAAATTATATCGTCAGTATGGAGGCATCTTATCAGAGCTTGTCTTCAACTCCTTATTCCACGAACATTAAAATGTCTCTTAAGAATGGATATTCTTTCAAATTTCAGTTCTGGACAAGCACAAAGGAGGTGCATAATGTTCTCTTCACCAAGTTTACATAAGCTACAGGTCGTTGGTCCCTCTGTACTCAACCATGGCATTAGATGACATGTGCCCGGAAATACTCCAAAGCGAGCTTTTAAAAATATTTGTTTGTACTTCACAGACCAGGGAATTTCAAGGTACGGTTGGACTTTTACCTTGGTATAGCCATTCATTAGAGGCCACGCATGTTTTCTTTTTGAGAAGGTATCTTTATCCAAGAGAAGTGATAAATGCTTTGTTGTACTATTAATAACTTTTTAAAATGAGGTCAAGGTAATTGGCATTTCCCAGACCGAGTTTACTGAATATTCCTCTAATGATGTAAATAGGTATTTCCATGCCTGGGCTTTCCAATTTAAGTTTATTTCCTGCCACAATAGTTTGGACATTTGATTTACAGTATCCGTTTTTATCCTTTTCCACACTTTAACAAATTGGCCTTTTTGCGCAAGTGCCTGATTAGTTATCCCAAATTCCATTCGTATCTGCGCGGGTGATGCATTATGTGGAATTAAGAAGAGGGCTTTATAGATTTTCGTGACTGCATTGTTGATTATGACTGAGTCTTTTCCACACAATGCTTCACTTCCATATGTTAGAGTTGGCAAAAGTGTTGCTGATATTACTTTTAACAACGGTCCATAACTCTGCCCTCCTATGGATTTCTGTATGATTCTGAAAGTCGCTAGCAATATTTTTGCTCTCCGTTGTATGTCAATCTTATGTGGTTGGACTGATCCTCGGTCATCAAATAGTACTCCTAAGTATCTATATGTACTCACTTGTTCTAGTTGTGAATTATCCAAAATACATTTATACTTATGTTTTGACCTTGAGTATTTGTTAACCTCCATAATTTTTGTCTTTGTTTCGTTGATCACCATTCTATTTTCTTTAGAGTAGGTAGATATCCTATTTAACAGGCGTTGCAGTCCAACCTTCGTTTGACTAAGTAGGATAACATCATCTGCATATAGCAGGTTTGATATCGGAGTATTGGCTAATTTAGGTGGACAAGCATTCACCTCATCCAGGGCTTGCGTTAGATCAGCTAAAAATAAGTTAAATAGCAACAGGGCCAGTACACATCCTTGCTTCAAACCTGATGCAGTTGGTATTTTTTCTGTTACTGTTAGGCCATCTCCCATTTGGACTCTGACCCATGTGTCAGTGTAAAGAAGTTGGATTAATTTTAAAAGGGAGAGTGGTATACCCTGATCTATCAACTTCTGCCACAAAAGATCTCTATGCACACAGTCGAAAGCCGACTTAAAATCTACAAAGCACAAGTATAGTGGTTGTTTCTTTGTAATGTATTTGTCCATTAGTACAGATAACACAAGGATATTTGTTGTAGTACCTAAGCCTCGTATAAATCCAGTTTGGGTAAAAGAAAAGCAGATAATCCCTCCGAACCATTCTGTTAAGTTTGATAACAGTACACCTGCAAATAATTTAGCATCGGTATCCTGGAGCATAATGAGTCGGTAATTTTCTGGCAAAGACCAATCTCCTTTTTTATAAATTGGAGCTATCAGCGATCCCTTCCAAGTTTCTAGCATCAATGATGACCTTACAATTTCCTTGAATACCTTCGTCAGGTATCCTGACCATAGACTGGGATCATTCTTATAAAGTGCAAACGGGATACCGTTTGGGCCAGGCGCACCATTTTTTTGTTTCTGGATTAACTTACATATTTGTTTGTTCGTTATATCAATATCTTGTATCATGTCCTTCCTTGTTGCTTCGATCATATTGGCCCTAACTTTCAGCTGTGTTTTATCCCCACCAGGATTTAGATGTATAGACAGGAACCTGATCCACTCGTTCTCCGTTAAGGAAGATGTAACAGCTGATCTATTTGGTCGTGCTAAGCCGTTTATCAACGTCCAGAATTCTCTGGAGTTTGATTGCTTACTGCAAAAGAGTACTTTAGCCCAAAGATCATGTTTTTTTTTTATTCCTTTCGTCCCACAATAACTTCTGCAGGTTGCGATTAACTCTTTTTAATTTTAAACACAAATCGATATCTTTAGGATTCTTTTTATCTGTCTCCTCAATTGATTACGGGATCTTTTCATAATCCTCGTCGTTAAGGTTAATGCAATTTTGTTCTCGCTTCCTGCTTGCACCTTTTGTTTTTTGAAAGTTTTTTGCTTGAGGGTATTAACAAGTTTTTGTATAAAATCCACCCATTGGTCAATCGCAGCTAAGGTGTTATCTTCAAAACATGTTCTTACCAATTTAAGGGCCACCTTGTTAGTATCTTCTTTGCTGTGCTCCTTCCAAATTAATTTCCTATAGTTCACTGAACCCGTCTGACCTAGCAATGTTTCATATACAGTATGTTTGTTAACGGTCAAATTGGTAATAAGTATTTGTTGCCTATGATCACTCTCAGATGCTTTTGCAATTGAAAAAAAGAGATCACATTAATAAAGATATTCAAAGATACCATTGTGTAATCAATTCTTGATTTATGATCCTTCGATTGAAATGTCCATGCTGGTGGGGAGTCTTGAGGTAACCTCCCATTTAGAATTCTTAAGCCCAGCGCTTCTAAATCTTTAACAAAAGTTGCACCTAGTTGGCTTTGGAAGGCGTTAGGAACAGTAGGAAGTGTTTGTTGCAGGATTGCCCAGCGATAATCTTGTTCCTGGATTAACTCATCTCTCACATAGGGTACAAGCAAGTTTAAATTAAAATCCCCTGAGATAATGTACTCTGTGAAGGGGTCATCCATCATTTGCTTAGATAGTAAAGCAATCAGGGTAGTACTCATTTTTTCTCGCGCTTGCTGTAGGATGTATATATACATTTATTATAAGCAGGTTTTTTAACAGATTATTTTCCATATACCGTAACTTTACTATCAATAGGTTTGAATTATTCGTATCAACTTGCTCGTGTTCCACTCTTAATTCTAGAGCGACAAATGTGGCTAAGCCCCCGTTGGGGCGCCCCCATTTACTTTGTTTAATTGCAGGCTTAAAATATCCTTTGTATCCCTCAAGCATTACAGGGTTGACAGACCAAGTTTCCTGTAGAAGTATAACATGATAATAACTAGTCATTGGGGTTAAATAAGCATTGTTTATTTTTTTGCGTAGGCCATTAATATTCCATGAGGATAATTTTAATGTTTCACTTTCTTTATTTATTTTAGCTATTGACTTTACTTTTGTATTCTGTCATTGTGTTTTTATGCCATGGAGAGCCATACCAATCCATTTTTCATTTACTCCAATTGGCTTTTCTGTTTCCGCTAGATCCGATGGTAGATCGAGCAATGATTCTGTTTTTCCAATTGCATTTTTTAATACTGAATAAACCTGTGGATTTACTTTGTTTTGATGGTGGTGATTCAGGGATGTTTTTAGGGGTCCTGGAGATGTGGGGGCATCAAGATTGACTCTTCTTCCCTTAGGATATTTTTATAAGCTGTATACTGACATAAACCACCTAATAGAGTCCCTTTGAATAATTTTCGACCATCAGCCCAAAACATACATGGTAATTTTCATCTTGGCTTAAATCAGATTCAGACCTGTAACACTTATAATGTTCCAGTCCACAACAGATTTGGGCCCCTTGATCAAGTTGATTGACTGATAGCTCACAAAGTTCCCCATGCATATCCAATTCTACTAGGGCCGTTCAACACATTGGGGGTGCTCAAGCTGTGTCTCTAAAAACTAGCTCAGCTATTTCTTATGTAGGAACTTATCTTCAAATAAGCCAGAAAGTTATCTAGTTATGGGGAGCCAGGTTCTCTTCCCTTTTAAAAATTATCTAGAGCCTCTGAGCTCTAAGACAATGAAGAAAGAACCAAAAAAAAGAGAAAACTCGCCTTTCCTTAGTCCTCAGGAAGTTACAATGTTTGGTCTGGGTGAGCCTACTAATAATGATAACACGGGGAGAAAACCAACCCAGAGGATAGTATCATGGAAAATTGCTGATATTGGATTGAAACTTATTAATCCAGACTGGGAGGCATTTGTTGGTGATTATGACATTTGTCTCTGTCAAGAAACGTGGTATTGTTCTCAAATTGACTGGTCTGGGTGTGCTTCTTATGGCATAGCAACTTTAGCAGGCACGCAGGTGTAGACCTTCCAGTGGCCTATTGACTTGGGTAGGGGCACATATAGGTGGTACCATGTTGAGCTCAGAGGAGCTCTCTAAGGATGTTTTGTGTGTTACAATTCAACTTTTTCCAGGCCTCACCATCAGTATTTATAACACATATCTGAGACCCTCAGCCAGTAAATCAGAATCCCCCATTTTAACTCCCCTTGTATCGCATATGGCTAATTTACCCCCAACAGTGTTGAAGATTTTAGCAGGTGAGGTCAACTGCCAGTTTGAACCTTTGGATATCCCCTATTGTGCATCTCTCTCTGAAGAAGAAGATAGATTTTGGTCTATTCCCAACCTTACTCTCTGTCCCATTAAAAAATGGTCCCCATTCGCAATTCAAATGAATGCAGCAACTCTAAATCAGAGCATTCTTGCGTGCAGTGGTAGGGCAAACTCCAACAGGGATTGGAAACCTCCCTTTAAAAGAGCAACTTATTTGAGTTTAATTGATTATATCTTGGTTGACGTCAGGCTCTGGCCCCATGTCTTGGATATGGTTGTCATCAATAGAAAATAAATCGACCACAACCCATTGCAACTCATTCTTGGTTTAACTAAGACTAATTATTCCACTATGCATATCCAGTGCTTGGATATTAGATGTCAACCATCCCATAATAAGAGAAGAATCCAATGGCATCACATGAGCCGCTCAAAAGTAATCATGAGGTGTATTTATACCCTAGTCGAGAAGAGTTTTGGAGCCTATTCCAACCTTGGCCTTGATTTAGATCAGGTAAATTGCCTTAAAGCAATAGGAGGAATACATCTTAAACCCTTTGAGGATCTCCAAAAAAAATTCTATACATAAGTGGGGAACCAGGGTAAAAAAAAGTGATGTCGCCTCATGGTATAATAAGCAAAGTCGCCAGGCTAAAAAGGCTTTGATAAGATCGCTTAAGACCAAGAACAGGGAGGAGATCCAAATAAGTAGATCTGGATATAATAAAATCATCAAACAAGCTAAAAAAGATTGGGATTGTGAGAATTGGGAGTTGTTGCTGGCAGCAACTAGAGAGAAAAAA
The DNA here is from genome assembly GCA_963921515.1 of Calotriton arnoldi. NCBI lineage: Eukaryota > Metazoa > Chordata > Amphibia > Caudata > Salamandridae > Calotriton > Calotriton arnoldi. The sequence goes on from CAWUFW010013230.1 coordinate 419,537, forward strand.
ACATACCACCTTTTGGAATATTGTTGCAAAGGGCAACGCTGAAGGGGCTGCCAAGTTGGAGAACAACATAGCAGCAGAGGTATGGATTTCCCACTTTGCTCGCTTATGCTCACTCCAACAAGGTAGTGAACTCCCCCCAGAGTACCCAAGGGACCCATATTTTGACCCAATTGTTTCTATTAGCTCTGAGGTGTTTCCCCCTGTTACCTGTGAAGAAGTGGAGCAAGCAATTAGGAAAGCAGTTCCCAATAAAGCCCTGGGCATTGTTAACATTCTGGCAGATCTGTGTTTGACAGAAATTATAATCTGGGGCCCTTATCTTACCTTGGTGTTTAATGCCTTTTTGAAGGGCCTGCGGATTCCTCACACATGGGCTGGAACCAAAATCTTTTCTCTGTATAAAAAGGCTCTCATTTGGACCCTGCAATTTATAGGCCTATCAGCCTAATTGACACCACCCAGAAATGATTTAGCAGGCTTCAGCAATGGCTAGAGATGAAGAGGTTTTATGTCCCTTCCAGTCGGGTTTACGCTCTGGTAGCTCAACCATCGATCACATTTTTAGGTTCCAGTTAAAATATTGGAAGACAGTTATAACTGGTAAAGGCAGACTATACGCTGTGTTTGTGGACCTTAGCGTGGCCTTCGATTCGGTCCCAAGGGTAACTCTCTGATCTTTGTTGCGCGAGATGGGTGTTCTCGAGTATTTATGTAGAATCATAGAACTCTTGCATGAATGGAATTTTGCCAAAGTACTTGGTGGGAAGTTGGGCGAGGTGACCGTACCTTTTCCAGTGAGTAAAGGTGTGCAACAAGGTGGTGTACTGGCCCGACCCTTATAACTGTTTATTAACGGCCTTGTTAATTACTTAAATAAGTGTGAAAATGATGCACCTAAATTAGCAAGCATGAGGGTGCCTGCCCTCACTTATGCAGATGACACTCCTTGTTAAGTCGCCCATGGGGATCCAGAAAGCATTGGACCAATTTAGCAAATTTTGTAGTGACACAGGATTGGAAATAATGTGTCCAAACCAAGTATATGTTTTTTAATCCTTGTCATACCGCCCAATTGAATCCAACGCTGAATGGGATACCACTCGAGCGGGTCCTCACTTTTGAATACTTGAGTGCCACCTTAGCCTGGAAGATGGATTGGACTCATCATATCTCCAAGCAAAGGTTAAAATTAAAGCAGCAGGTGGGGTGTGGCTAGCCACGAAGCAGGATGGCCGCAGAATAGAGTAGCTCCGCTGCGCCACCCCCGTGAATCCCCCGCTCCATCATTCACTGATCCGAAATAGGTAACCAACAGGGAAAATAATAGAAAGCAACATCACGGACTGGAGCCTTGAGGTGGCGATATTCCGAAAAGTCATCCCTGACCTGAAAACACAGATCGTCAGCGCTGAAGATAGCAGGCCGCAGAGCGGTGGCCTTGCGTGATCAACATCTGAGAAGGGCGGGGCCCGCTGAGGTGAGCAACCGGACGAACTGCGTGTGCGTCTGACGTTCAGATCGGGCCAGTGTACAGGAGGGCGGGCCTCGAGCGGAGCACCACGACCGAGCCGGTGCCAACCAGGACCAGAGTCAAACAGCGGGGGCGAGTGGAGGTATCGGGGATGAGCCTCTGGGGCAGCGACAGCTGGCGGCAGTGAGTTTAGACTCCATAGATCGGAGGAGAGGTGCAGAGTTGGAAAGTGTCATCCCGCTCAGGCTCAAGGGCACAGCCCACCCCGGGACACTGCGCCAAGTCTGTAAACTCGGCAAATCACCAGTGGGGACCAGCACCGGGTACAGAGATGGGGTGGGGATACGGCTGGGGCCCCACAAACAAGCGGCAACCACTGCGCTTGGAGACACCTGCAGGGGAGGCGAGAAAGTGTGGATACTCCACTAGATCTACATTGGGGGAGCAGTCGACGAAACTGGGGCATTGTCTTGTGCCAGCGAGAGGGACCTGGAGGATAAGCGAAGTACGGGGCCCCCCCTCCATCCGCTTTCCTTTGCGAGAGTACTTTTGACCACAAGGGGGGAGATCCATGACGGGTGGCAGGGGACCTCGAGGCAGCCAACAAACTAAGTTAGACAAATACACCCTCCCTAGGGACACACTGGCGAGGCGTACGGCGGAAACTGAATTAGAACCAGGGCCGCAGCGCTCATCGACAGCCTCGGAGCCCTCGCTCCAAGAACTTATGGTGGTCATCCAAGGAGTACGGTCAGACATGGCCAGGCAAATCGACACAGTGTCCTCTGAGGTTTCACTACTGAGGGCCGACTTCCAAAACCTGGGAAACCGCGTCAAAGACATGGAGGAAGTCACGAACACTCTGGCAACTGATGCCAAAATATTGCAAAGTAAAGTACAAGAACTCACCAATATGACTAGAGTGCTAGAGACTAAGTTGGAAGATCAGAAGGGCCGCTTTCGCCGCAATAATGTGCGCATTATTAGAGTTCCGGAGAGGGCGGAGGGCCCTGCAGTGGACCTGTATGTAGAGGACCTCATACTAAACTCGCTCAAACCCAAGGGTCTGTCAAAATATTTTTCAGTAGAAAGAGCCCATAAAGTCCCGGGCACTCGGCCACGACCAGGGGGCTCCACCAAGACCAATCATTTCCCGTATTTTAAATTTCCGGGACTGAGATGTGATTCTCCAGACTGGCCGTAGTGGCCCACAGCTCAAAATAGAAAACCCAACAATCACATTTTTCCCGGATTTCACGATGAAGGTCCAACAAGCGAGACGGACCTTTCTGGAAGTCCAGAAAACCCTACGGGCTAAGGAAATTAAATACTCCATGCTCTATCCATTGACACTTCGTGTAATTGCTGAGGAAAACGTTTGGAAATTCGCTACCCCAGAGGAGGCCTGTGACTGGTTGGATGGATGGCGAACTCTGGGCAAACAACAACGTACACCTAGAGACACTAATACGGGACCGGGTGCAGAAGCCGGAACAGAGAGGAACACCAACAGCAGTTTAAATCAGGCTACGGACTCTCCAAACAACTGCTAAAATGGAGGGGAGGCGAGTGAATAACGCAAGGCCGGTTAGCGACGTAACAACTCTGGACTGATCATGAGACTAAAACCCGATCCTAACCATCGGTGCGGGTGAGCCTCTTGAACGCGGGACGCTCAGATAAGATTGCGGACAACAATTTTCCAATATGTCTTACACTCATTCAATTTCCCACAATGGACAATATATTCAAATTGGTTAACAAAATGAATACAGTATTAATGGGGGAGGAACGGGGAGTTAGGCCGGCAAGCTCAGGCTTGGCTTATGCCCGCCCCGATGTTTGGTGTGTCAGTTTTAGGGCGAAAGGCGCTCTGCAGTTTGGGGAGGTGGGAGGTTTTAATCCCACCTTGCAGGGTAGCAGGGAGGGGGGAGTTTTATGGGGTTTGGCTTCAAGTTTGTATGTTTGATGGTGTTATTTCTTTGATCAACAGATGTCCAGCCATGTTACACAAGGGAATCAGGGAAGGGGAACCAAGAGGGATTGGGACTACACCTCAACGCACACCTAGTCAGAACTGAACTGATACACTACTTAATGAATCAGACATCCACATGGATACATGACACACACCCAAAGATTCCACTCACTCAACCCACCCCCGGGAGACGAATGGTGAGAATTACGACCTGGAATGTTAATGGTCTAGGCAACAAAATAAAATGCACAATGGTAGTGCAATACATCCGATGGCAAGCACCGGACATAGTTCTGCTACAGGAGACAGATTTGACCTGGGACAGATTTGGCTACAAACTGCAAGCCCACGCAGGATTTACTACAGGGTCACGAGGTGTTGGGATACTCGTCAAAACCAGCACAGCTTTCGCCCCCAAAAAGATATGGCGAGACGACCTGGGTAGATGTGTGGCCCTCAAAGGGGTGTGGGAGGGTCGAGACCTAAACATATGTTCAGCTTATATACCACCCAGGATGCATGCTACCACAATACCTGCCTTAAGTGCATTATTCCTAGAATTTCCACTGGGAACGTTGGTTTTTGGTGGAGATTGGAACGCAGTAATGGACCCGGACAAAGATAGGATCTCGAAAGCTGGGAGGGACGTAGGGTCAGATGCCCCGAGAACTTTTGTTCACGCCCTGGGATTAGTAGACCTCTGGAGGGAGCACAACCCCTCGTTAGAACAATTCACATTCTTCTCTGCACCACATGGGGGCTTTTCCAGACGGGACTATTTATTAACACAATCCTCCGGGGTAGGCCACTTTAGAGGGGCAAAGCATAGAGCGAGTGGCATATCTGACCACTCACAGGTTGAGTTGAACTATTGGGACCCAGTGGAACACATGCCCTACCCTATGCGAATTGGCTCGTGGCTCCTCAAAGATGGAAAAGCCAGAGATGAGATTCGAGTACGAACTGAGCTGTACTTTCAGGAGAATGTTGGGTAAGTAGACTCGACTTGCACTTTATGGGAGGCCTACAAGGCAGATAAGAGGGCATGCACAAGCGATAGCTGGGGTTAAAAAAAAAAGAGCAGAAACTGCAATACGAAGCTCTGGAAAGGGAGATATCCAAGCTAGAGGGAGCGTTAGGGGGGCCCGAAGAACCTAACCCTCGCACGAAACATTTAATCCGCCTTAATCAACATGAGCTGAGAGATATAGCGGAGGAGAAAGCTAGGGAATACGCTAGAGAGTCCTAAAGGCAGATATATGAAGTAGGAGATAAAGCATCTAAATTGATGGTGTGGTTGGAAAAGCGAGACCGGGAGAGGAATTGGGTACTACAGATCAAAACTCCAAAAGGAGACTACTGTAGGACAGGTGAAGAAATAGCCACAGAATGTGCGAATTATTATGAGTGCCTATATAGGACCTTCATAACTAGAGCACAATTGGATTGCGCAGAGCTCCTACAGGAGATGAACCTCCCCACCATAACTCCTGATGACCGAGAAGACCTGGATAGAGACATAACCACGGAGGAGATCTGTGGTGCGATCAGCGCCTTACAATCAGGTAAGGCAACAGGTCCCAATGGCATACCTATTGAACTATATAAAAGTAAGCAACGCTTGGGGCCCCACACATGTTGAGCATGTTTAAGGAATTGCTGGAGATGGGTTGCATGCTGGAAGACCAGCACCAGGAAGTAATTGTAGTTATCCCTAAACAGGGTAAACTCATGGAGGATTGCGCCTCCTACAGACCGATTTCACTCCTAAAAGCCGAAGTTAAAATCCTGGCCAAGGTCCTGGCGCTTCGGCTTACTACCAAGGTAATAATGCACATTATCCACCCGGATCAGTCCGGATTCATGCCTCATCGGAGTACCAGGTTAAACCTGTGACGCCTCTATGGAGTTTTACACTCTACTAGGGACGCACCTGGAGAAAGTGCTGTACTGATGTCCCTTGATGCACGCATGGCCTGTAATAGCATAGAATGGCAGTATTTATTCATGGTCTTGAGATGTGTGGGCCTAGGCCCCAAGTTCTGTGTGTGAGTTCAATTACTAAATGCTGATCCCCTGGTGCGAGTTAAAGTGAACGGAGCAGTTTTTAGACAAGTAATGTTGCATAAAGGTACAAGACAGGGATGCCCGCTCTCTCCCATGCTCTTTGCCCTGGCAATGGAGCCGCTTGCGACATGGGTTATGCGAGATCCGCTTATAAAAGGCATCTCTGGGGGTGGCAGGAGGTGGGAAGATAGAATCTCCTTGTATGCTGATGACATAATTCTATATGTCACAAAGCCCCGCTCCACGATTAACCGCATACTTCATATTTTTCATCCATTTGGTAGCTATTCGGGTTACCTGATAAATTGGAACAAATCCCTGGTATTTGTCCTGTCAGGAGAGACACCAACTCTCCCGACCATAGGAAAAGAACTAATGTTTAGGGATAAATTTAAATATCTCGGCATGGTTATCTCCTGAGCTGAGGCAAACTTTCTAGACGATAACATGTGGCCTCAATTGCGTAGGCTACGAAGTGATATTTCCAATTGGAGAATGCTACCACTCTCACTGATGGGGAGAGCAGCTATTTTTAAAATGATGGCGCTCCCGCACCTACTCTATGTTCTACAAAACACCCATTATAAGATTCCCCTAGATTTCTTCCGCAAAATAGACTCAGAAATTAGACAGCTGTTGTGGGGAAGGGCAAACTCCAGGATAGCACTCCATAAACTACAACGAGGAGTATATGAGGGTGGCCTAGCGATTCCGGACATTAAGAAATATTACTGGGCATCACAGTTGGTCACACTTAATGAATGGGTGTTTGCAGACAGGAAGGAACCTGCATATCGGGTTGACAGATGTGCGATGGGACGGAATGGGTACCTGGAAGCACTATACACTAATAAAATGGAGAGAGCGCTGCTGGCTCATACACAAACCACGGTCAGAGTTTGGAGGGAGTCAACTAAATTCCTGGGCTGGGAAGGACGGATGACCGAGCGCACTCCCTTATGGTGCAGTGATCTGCTAAAGGAAGTGGGTGGGTTGCAGGGTTTCCGCCGATGGTCCTTACTAGGTATAGAGCACCTGGGAGATATCTTGACTAGACAGGGACTGATGGAGTTCCATGAAATACAGGCCGAATATCAGATGTCAGATACCAAACACTTCCGCTATATACAACTAAAACATGCCCTCAGATCACATATCGCACTAGGGGATCAAATACCCGTATACTCACCGCTGGAAGACCCGGGTGCTAATTGACCCGAAATTAGAAAACGCAACCTTCCTTATTTATAAAAAGATTATGAATAATACAGCAGATCCATTGGGAGCTATCCAAGAGGCATGGGAGGGTGAGATAGGGAACCTAGAGGATGACTGGGCAGCGGCTATACGGAGCCCTAGATAAGTGGCAATACGAGCTAGATCCCAGCTCATACAAATAAGAATACTACACAGATCCTATACAACCAGGACCAGACTCTACCGCATGGGTAGGAGTGATACGGATAAATGTTTGAGGGGATGCGACAGTATAGGCACTTCTTTCACACATTATGGGACTGCCCCGTAATACAGAGATACTGGAATAAAATCATGCAGGTAATGTCTACAGTTATTGAGCAAAGTGTCCCATTAGATGCCAAATGGCATATACTATGCATTACGGGAGAGGCCAAGCAGCCAAAGTATACCACACTATGGCTCATGATGGCAAAAAGGAATACAGCCAGAAGCTGGGGAACAAAGGAACCCCCCAAAGTCAATGATTGGAAAGTAGACCTTGACTGGTGTTGTGCAGCTGAAAAAACAATATACCAGAGCCGAGGCTGCCCAGGCAAATGGGATAAATTGTGGAACAAATGGATAGAGTTCAGAGGGATCTGAGAGGAGATAAGACTGACATACTTATAACCTGTGGTTTCGTAACGTTGAGGTGTAAACGACCAGGGTTACTGGATTTATGATGTGAGTGTGGTCAGTGTGAATATATTCTGATGAAACATTTATTTTGACACGATAAGTGACTTTAATCCGGATTTGTGTACTAAGCAGAGTTATGTACTATTGTAATGTGAAGTGAAACATCTAACTGATCAATAAAAAGATTTTTTTTTTAAAGAAAATCTAATACAAAAAATTAAAGCAGCAGATTGGTGGCCTGATGAAGAGTTATCGAGGGCTCCACTACAAACCGTTTTCCCCAGCTTTCCAACTCTATTCAGATCAGTCTTTGGGGGTAGTCTTATATGGAGCGGAGCTTTGGGGTCACAAAATAGCAAACTGTTAGATATGGTAGAAAATCCTTTTTTGAGGCAGGTGCTGTCTATTCCGATCAGCACCTCCCTAATTGCCCTAAGGTTTGATGCTGGCTTTAGACCAATCTTGGAGTGGGCGGCGATTAGACCCCTAATTTTTTGGGAGGAGAATTTGGGTTACTCCCAAAGTAATATATTACCTTACCGTAAAGGTCTTGAGGAAATCCTTGGGCATCATGCTACTACAGATCTCCCCTAGATGAGATATGTCAGAGAAACGTTTTCTGAATTGGGCTTAGCAAATCTGTAGAAAGACCCCGGGGAAAGTTGCTGTTCCATTTCAGTAATTGAATCAACATCATTGTTTAGATGTTATCGGCTTAATAAGCTCCTAACTTTATCAACATTGGGTACATTAACAGGTGCATTTTTAATGACAAAGGATTTTTACTGTGCAGAGTCTTTTCTAGACGATATTGAACTAAATCTTGCCAAGAAACGTAACATCCATTTTAGATATGGTACTTTGCCTCTTTGCGCTTTCACCTTAAGATGAGTGAAGTCACCAGACCTCGCTGTTATAGGCTGCCCATCTTGTGGGTATGCGCGAGAATCTGTAGCCCATATGTTGTTATTCTGTCCTGCTTACAGCAGGGCGAGGGCTAGGTGGATAATTCCAATTTGCAGATTTCTAGGTGTCCGAAGGCACCTGGAGGTGTGTAGAATTCTTCGGACTGTTTTGTCGGCCCCTATGGTCTTTGCAGTATCGAGGTCCTTAATGAGTATGTGGCTTGTATGGAAGAAAATGGGAGTAGTTGCCTAATCTGATTAATTAGGAATTTTTATGGTGTGCAATTGATAATGATTCACTGATTTTAAGATTTTTAAATCCTTTGTGTTGATCTTAGAAAATTGTGAGATTCTGTAATATTTAGTTTTTGTTTTTATGTATTTATTATTTTAAGAATATGAATGTATTTTATGATTGTATTTGTATGTCTCTTTTATGGTATTTTTTTACCGAAATAAAGATTGTTGAACTGAACTGACTTTAAATTTTGTTTTTATCTTTTCACTTTTACTGTGGGTTTAAAGACTGAGGTCAAATATCAGTCTAGTCTCCCGACAAAGTGCTGCTTATTTTTTTTTAATTGAAATCGGTGTTTACTTTTCTATTCTGTTACTGCAAAGTGTAAGAATTGTGGAAAGCTAACTATGTGTCAATCTTGTTGACGTGAAAGGAAAGGACATTGTGTGTTTCTAACAAACAACAAAAATTTAAATACCTATAAATGAAGTGTACAAATATAATATAACATGTGTATTTGTAAAGTGCACGTTCACCCAAGGGCATCCTGGCACTGAGTAACATATGTTTATTGTTACCCAACTCAATGGTACTCATTTTTATTGACTTTAGAAGGATGAAAGGCTGAGTGGACCCGCCAGTATTTGAACCTGTGACCGTGAGGTCTAACATAGTCCCCAACAGCGGATGCATTAGTCCACTAAGCCACCAGACAACAAAATAAACAAACAGTTAGGAAAGCACAAATTAAGTGTTTTTTCCAATTCTGATAGTGTGATAGAAACAAAGATTTTAGGAGGATCAAAACAAATCAAGACACTTGGGCATGTGAAAATGACAAATATTCGCTGAAACCCAATTTCTACACATTGTTTGTGCGCTACATATAGTTTAAGTAAAACTGTAGGTCTATGCAAATGTAAAGGTCATTTCAATGGAAGATGTGCTGTCTGTAATGAGTGTGCTACCATACCATGCTTTAGTTATATATTTGTGACAGTGTGTGCCTAAATGCAACACCAGCTACATACAAAACCCTTATCACTCTCCTGCTAAGTGGGTGTGTCTCATTTGTGACACTTTTTCTTTGTTTGGTTCTTGGATTTTTCAGAATCCCTATGAGTTCAGTGATGTAAAATGGATGGCAGAACCCCCACTCTGAAAATTGTTCCAACACCAGTGCTTACTAGGGCCTTTGGAGCTCTTACAGCTCTGCAAGCTTACTGTTAGCTCCGTCCAATTTCCTGAGCTGCATGAGACAGACTTAGAGTAGCAGAATCCACTGAAGCACCTGCAGGGGCACTGTGAAGGCTTCATTGCACGCACACTGAATGGCCGAGTAGTGCGTATGTTCACTTTTGTAAATTGAAAGTGGGTCATTTGGTCCTGGCTACCTGCTTCCAGCTGAGGTCAAAGAAGAATTTATGCCCATGCTACTGATAATCACAGTAATCACTGAGTTCAACCTGAGTGGTGGAGGTCAGGCGATGGCGGTTAGTAAATGAACATATACCATAGGGCCAACAACCCAGATCTAACAGTGACTCTGGGTGAGTGTCTGAAAAGTTTCAGCGCTCCGTCCATCATCTCCTTGTGTTTTCTTTGTTCGCCCTAAGTTGGCAGGGCATGCCCAGACTTGGATTCCTTGCTCACTTTGACACTTTGTCACTGGATTCAAGCTAGCCTGGTTGATGAGGGGTGTTACCCCAAAACCGGTAACAGGATGCTTGTTTCTAGTCCAGGGAAGACCTGGCTACCAGTTTAGGCTGGACTGTTCCCATGAGGAACAGGGTCAAGACTGATTTGCAAATGGCTGGGTCTGAACTGGGGTAGCGAAGTGTGCTAAAGAACGATGATGGATTGAACCCAGATCTGTGATTGAGGGTGAGTGTCTGAAAAGTTTCAGCACTCCGTCCATCATCTCCTTGTGTTTACTTTGTTTGCCCTAAGTTGGCGGGGTATGCCCAGACGTGGGTGCCTTGCTCACTTTGCCACTGGATTCAAGCTAGCCTGGCTGATGAGGAGTGTTACCCCGAAACCAGTCCCAGGATGCTTGTTTCATGTCCAGGGAAGACCTGGCATGGCAATTCGGGCTGGACTGTTTCCATGAGTAACAGGGTCAAGACTGATTTGCTCATGGCTGGATCTGAACTGGGGTGGCGAAGTGAGCTAAAGAACGATGATGGATTCAACCCGGATCTGAAAAGTTTCAGCACTCTGTCCATCATCTCCTTGTGTTTAACTTAAAGTACATGCCCAACCTTTTAATTACACAGCACCCTGCCCTATGGGCTGCTTAGGGCCTACCTTAATGGTGACATGTGTAATAATAGGGGATTTTAAGGCTTTGCAAGGGGGTTTAAATGCCAAGTCGACATGGCAGTTTGAAACTGCATTCAGGCTGCAATGGCAAGCCTTGGACATGTTTTAAGGTGCTACTTAAGTGGGTGGCACAATAAGTGCTGCAGGCCCACTGGTAGCATTTAATTTTCACACCCTGGATGTATGGTATACTACTCTACAAGGAACTTACAGGTAAATTAAGTATGCCAATTGGGTATGAGCAAATTAAACCATGTTTAGGGGAGAGAGCGCAAGCACTTTAGCACTGGTTATCAAGGCCAACAAAAACAAATTCAGCAAAAAGTGGAGGGAAAAAGGCAAAAACAATGTTTGGAGATGGCCATGCACAGAGGGCCAGGTCCAATAGGGTCCATATTTATAATGTAGCTGAACAACACTGGATAAACATTGGTTAGGTGTATGGTGTCAGGGCAGCAAGATTAACATATATAGAAGGTTTCATTACAAAGAAGCAGGATTTTAAGGCTCATTTGAGCTCAGCCATGAAAAGTAACACTTAGATAGAAGGGTAAATGTTCCAGAGGTGATGTCCAAAGTATTTAACAGATCTGAAGTTGGAGAATACTCATGTGGATTTGGGAACTGCTGAGATGTGTAAGTTGTCTTAATGTAGGGGACTAGAGCGCCATGCAATCATCCCTTCAGTCAAGCTATGTTTCATAGCTCCTTTACCCAAACAAATACATTGAAACCAATGCCTTAAGACGGTTCATAAACATATACTGTTGGCCTGCTTTTTCAGACAGTATAAATCTGCTCTGCTTGCTAGCAAGATGGGGGTCCTGATGTTCACTTTCTTTACCTACAGTTAATCTGTCACAGGAGAAGCTACAAAGAATTTCTCAGGACATTCAGTGTGTTACGGAGTCTGCTGTCACAAGTTGCCCGAAAAAGGATATTTACAGGAGCATCACTGGAGTGTGCAATCACAGGTATGTGTCCCTTAATATGCCTGACTGGTAGAAACCACAATAATGAAGGAGGTAAGGGTGGGCCTTCATCATTTTATATAGGTAGCACCTATTTAGCTGGCCACCTGGTAAATCGAGAATTTCATCTTCTATTTACTTGGCTGCTCGCTAAATAGTCGAAATTACATACTGTTTGGCTGGCGGCCTTCAAACTAGCAGAGAAGATTCACTATTTGCTCAGCAGCTAGTTGCATAGTAGAGATTCTGCAATGTTTTGCTACCGGCTGTACAGGTAGCAGATAAAAATCACTATTTATACGGCTGCTGGCTAAATTTTAATTACTCTATACTGATTGGCTGGCAGCCAATCAAATAACATGGAAACTTCACTATTTACCCGGCCGTTGGCTAAGTAGCCGAGGTTATGTACTAGTTTGCCAAAAGTCATGCACTTAGCAAAGAAACTTTACTATTTACCTAGTCTGTGGCTAACTAACAGACATTATGTACTGCTTGGCTAGTGATCAATCAAACAGCAAACAAACTTCAGTCATTACCCTGCTACTGGTAAAACAGCAGACATGATGCACATTTGGCCAGTAGCCATAAAAATAACAAATATGCTTCATAATTTATCTGAATGCTGATTAAACAGCAGAAAATATGTACTATTTGGCCGTTGGCCTGGCAAATAGCAAAGAAATTTCACTATTTACCCAGCTGCTTGCTAAATAGCAGAATTGATGTACTGTTTGGCTGGTGGCCTTGCAAATAGGAAATAAGCTTAAATATTTAGCCTGTTGCTGTCTGAACAGCATACATTTAGTGTTAATTTGCCTTAAGATTCCAACAGGTACTTAAACTGCAAACAAGGAGTAAACAAAATTTGTATTCATCTCCTTATGCAAGTTAGTCTTGATTTATTTTTATTTCATTCACAAAAAATGGTTGCAAATTGTGCACAGATTTTTTATGAATGCAATAGTAGTTCACAAACTGACCTATGAACTATTATGTTGGTTCACAAAATACTGAGTCGCAGAGGGTGGCAGAATGATCTGCCTAATTAATATTTATTAGGCATTTGGCAATTTGTGATCTGTAATCACAGAGATGGTGGCCTACCATGGGACAGTTCAAAACTCTAAATGGTGTATATCAGTGGCATGGCGCCATCTAATCTTTAAGGTGATCTTATCAAAACAGGAACAATTGCATAGGGCCCCTTATGAAGTAACCAATACAGTATAATTGATAGGCTTCAGTACAATCTTGTAAATGAAGGAAGAAAAACTATGAGCCTGATTTAGAGTTTGGGGATGGAGTAAACTCTGTTGGGATGGATGAGGTAAATATTTCTGCCATCCTTAAGGAACCTCCACTGGCCACACCAGCCCTGCAGACAACTCTCTAAATTTACAGGAAGTGCAGTCACAGCAGTTCCTCTTAATGCAGAAAAAGTTTGGCGGACAGAATCATGACATCAGAAATGATGGCTGGCCAAATGGCAAACCTTTCAAAAGCTTTTTGTTTTTCAAAACCAAACTCCCCTTTTTCTTTTTCAAATAAAGGTTTTATATCCCTCAGATGCCGGGAGAGATCTGGCAGGGACTGGGGGGTCATTATTTTTTCCCCTGTCTCTTACAGCCGGATTTGCTCTAAATAGGGAGGATGATGTAAAGTCCTTTCTCCGATGGCCCCTACTCAGTCAGGCCATCAGAGGAAGTACTCCATTGACTGAGCCAATCAGCCAAGGAATGGGACCATAATTAATTGAAGTGAATTTCACTGGAATATGAATGAATATTGTCAGTATATCAGAGAAAGAAATACAGGTAGCAATGACAGAACAAAAGAAACTGACAGATATTTTATTTATTTACTTTATTTCAAATATTGTCAGAAATAAGACACTGAATAAATAGAGACACTCTGTTACCTCCATTCGTGTAACCCATGGATCGATCATTTCACAGTTCCACTTTTTTGCTTATTTGGATCGGAGTTGTCTGGTCGGCTGGTTGAAAGGTCAGGCGGTGGTTGATGTAGGAGGGTCTGGCACTGTGCAGGGCCTTGTAGGTGTGAGTCAGCAGCTTGAACTGGCATCTCTTCTGGACGGGGAGCCAGTGGAGGCTTCTGAGGGGGGGGGGTGAGGCTGTTTCACTTAGGGAGGTCAAGGATGAGTCTGGCTGTGGCGTTCTGTATAGTCTGTAGTCGCTTGAGGAGGTGGTAGGTGGTTCCGGCATAGAGTGCATTTCCGTAGTCTAATTGAATGGTGATGAGGACTTGGGTCACCATTTTCCTGGTGCTGACGGGGATCCACCTGAAAATCAGCCAAGTATGCAGAGGGTTGGAAGCAGGAGGAGGCTACTGCATTGACCTAGTGCTTTATGGAGAGATCGCTGCCCAGGATGATGTAGAGGTTTCGAGCGTGGGTGGTGGGGGTAGGTGAGGGTCTGAGTGTAGTGTGCGACCATGTGTCGTCCCATGGGGAGGTCTTCCATCTTGTCAGTGTCCAGCTTCAGGCAGTTGGATCTCATCCAGTTGGCAACATTGGTCCTGGAGTTATGGAGGTTGGATCTGGTGGTGGTGGTGTCTTCCATGAGACAGAGTTAGTTTGGGGTCGTCAGCATATGAGATGATGTTGAGTCCGTGGATGCAGATGATGTTGGCCAATGGCGTCACGTAGGCATTGAAAAGGGTGGGGCTGAGGAAGGATCCATGGGGGATGGCACAGATGATGTTCTTGGGTTCGGAGGGCGGTGGGGGATAGACGGTTGACAGTCTGTGACCTGTGAAGAAGGAGGTGATCCACTTGAGGGCGTTTCCTGTGATGCTGATGTGGTGGAGTCTGGTGATGAGGGTGTGGTGGGATACGGTGTAGAAGGTCGCTGAGAGGTCGAGGAGGATCAGGGATGATGTCTCGCCACTGACAAGGATGGATCTGATGTTGGTTTCAGCTATCAAGGCAGTCTCAGGCTGTGGTTGGAGTGGAAGATGGATTGGGAGGCGTCGGGTAGGTTGTTCATTTCTAAGTGATCAATGAACTGGCGATTGAAGGCTTTCTCTAGGACCTTTGCCAGGAAGGGGAGCAACGAAATGGGGCGGTAGTTCTTGAGCTCACTGGGGTCAGTGGAGGGTTTCATCAGGAGAGGTTTAACCTCTGCGTGTTTCCAGGCATCGGGGAAGGTGGTAGTGATGATGGATACATTGAGGATGTTGTTGAGTGTGCTGCTGATTTCCTTGCATATGGCCATGTCTGAACTGGGGTGGTGGAGTGAGCTAAAGAATGATGATGGATTAAACCCATATCAGTTGACTGGGGGTGAGTGTTTGATTAGCTCAAACGCTCCGTCCATCATCCCCTTTGGTATCGCTTTGTTCGCCCTAAGTTGGCAGGGTATGCTCAGACGTGGGTCCCTTGCTCACTTTGCCACTGGATTCAAGCTAGCCTGGCTGATGACGGCTGAATAGCCAGAAACCAGTCCCAGGATGCTTGTTTCCGGTCCAGGGAAGACATGGCTTGGCAGTTCGGGCTGGACTGTTCCCATGAGGCACAGGGTCAGACTGATTTGCATATGGCCATGTCTGAACTGGGGTGGTGGAGTGAGCTAAAGAATGATGATGGATTAAACCCATATCAGTTGACTGGGGGTGAGTGTTTGATTAGCTCAAACGCTCCGTCCATCATCCCCTTTGGTATCGCTTTGTTCGCCCTAAGTTGGCAGGGTATGCCCAGACGTGGGTCCCTTGCTCACTTTGCCACTGGATTCAAGCTAGCCTGGCTGATGACGGCTGAATAGCCAGAAACCGGTCCCAGGATGCTTGTTTCCGGTCCAGGGAAGACATGGCTTGGCAGTTCGGGCTGGACTGTTCCCATGAGGCACAGGGTCAGACTGATTTGCATATGGCCATGTCTGAACTGGGGTGGTGGAGTGAGCTAAAGAATGATGATGGATTAAACCCATATCAGTTGACTGGGGGTGAGTGTTTGATTAGCTCAAACGCTCCGTCCATCATCCCCTTTGGTATCGCTTTGTTCGCCCTAAGTTGGCAGGGTATGCCCAGACGTGGGTCCCTTGCTCACTTTGCCACTGGATTCAAGCTAGCCTGGCTGATGACGGCTGAATAGCCAGAAACCGGTCCCAGGATGCTTGTTTCCGGTCCAGGGAAGACATGGCTTGGCAGTTCGGGCTGGACTGTTCCCATGAGGCACAGGGTCAGACTGATTTGCATATGGCCATGTCTGAACTGGGGTGGTGGAGTGAGCTAAAGAATGATGATGGATTAAACCCATATCAGTTGACTGGGGGTGAGTGTTTGATTAGCTCAAACGCTCCGTCCATCATCCCCTTTGGTATCGCTTTGTTCGCCCTAAGTTGGCAGGGTATGCCCAGACGTGGGTCCCTTGCTCACTTTGCCACTGGATTCAAGCTAGCCTGGCTGATGACGGCTGAATAGCCAGAAACCGGTCCCAGGATGCTTGTTTCCCGGTCCAGGGAAGACATGGCTTGGCAGTTCGGGCTGGACTGTTCCCATGAGGCACAGGGTCAGACTGATTTGCATATGGCCATGTCTGAACTGGGGTGGTGGAGTGAGCTAAAGAATGATGATGGATTAAACCCATATCAGTTGACTGGGGGTGAGTGTTTGATTAGCTCAAACGCTCCGTCCATCATCCCCTTTGGTATCGCTTTGTTCGCCCTAAGTTGGCAGGGTATGCCCAGACGTGGGTCCCTTGCTCACTTTGCCACTGGATTCAAGCTAGCCTGGCTGATGACGGCTGAATAGCCAGAAACCGGTCCCAGGATGCTTGTTTCCGGTCCAGGGAAGACATGGCTTGGCAGTTCGGGCTGGACTGTTCCCATGAGGCACAGGGTCAGACTGATTTGCATATGGCCATGTCTGAACTGGGGTGGTGGAGTGAGCTAAAGAATGATGATGGATTAAACCCATATCAGTTGACTGGGGGTGAGTGTTTGATTAGCTCAAACGCTCCGTCCATCATCCCCTTTGGTATCGCTTTGTTCGCCCTAAGTTGGCAGGGTATGCCCAGACGTGGGTCCCTTGCTCACTTTGCCACTGGATTCAAGCTAGCCTGGCTGATGACGGCTGAATAGCCAGAAACCGGTCCCAGGATGCTTGTTTCCGGTCCAGGGAAGACATGGCTTGGCAGTTCGGGCTGGACTGTTCCCATGAGGCACAGGGTCAGACTGATTTGCATATGGCCATGTCTTAACTGGGGTGGTGGAGTGAGCTAAAGAATGATGATGGATTAAACCCATATCAGTTGACTGGGGGTGAGTGTTTGATTAGCTCAAACGCTCCGTCCATCATCCCCTTTGGTATCGCTTTGTTCGCCCTAAGTTGGCAGGGTATGCCCAGACGTGGGTCCCTTGCTCACTTTGCCACTGGATTCAAGCTAGCCTGGCTGATGACGGCTGAATAGCCAGAAACCGGTCCCAGGATGCTTGTTTCCGGTCCAGGGAAGACATGGCTTGGCAGTTCGGGCTGGACTGTTCCCATGAGGCACAGGGTCAGACTGATTTGCATATGGCCATGTCTGAACTGGGGTGGTGGAGTGAGCTAAAGAATGATGATGGATTAAACCCATATCAGTTGACTGGGGGTGAGTGTTTGATTAGCTCAATCGCTCCGTCCATCATCCCCTTTGGTATCGCTTTGTTCGCCCTAAGTTGGCAGGGTATGCCCAGACGTGGGTCCCTTGCTCACTTTGCCACTGGATTCAAGCTAGCCTGGCTGATGACGGCTGAATAGCCAGAAACCGGTCCCAGGATGCTTGTTTCCGGTCCAGGGAAGACATGGCTTGGCAGTTCGGGCTGGACTGTTCCCATGAGGCACAGGGTCAGACTGATTTGCATATGGCCATGTCTGAACTGGGGTGGTGGAGTGAGCTAAAGAATGATGATGGATTAAACCCATATCAGTTGACTGGGGGTGAGTGTTTGATTAGCCCAAACGCTCCGTCCATCATCCCCTTTGGTATCGCTTTGTTCGCCCTAAGTTGGCAGGGTATGCCCAGACGTGGGTCCCTTGCTCACTTTGCCACTGGATTCAAGCTAGCCTGGCTGATGACGGCTGAATAGCCAGAAACCGGTCCCAGGATGCTTGTTTCCGGTCCAGGGAAGACATGGCTTGGCAGTTCGGGCTGGACTGTTCCCATGAGGCACAGGGTCAGACTGATTTGCATATGGCCATGTCTGAACTGGGGTGGTGGAGTGAGCTAAAGAATGATGATGGATTAAACCCATATCAGTTGACTGGGGGTGAGTGTTTGATTAGCTCAAACGCTCCGTCCATCATCCCCTTTAGTATCGCTTTGTTCGCCCTAAGTTGGCAGGGTATGCCCAGACGTGGGTCCCTTGCTCACTTTGCCACTGGATTCAAGCTAGCCTGGCTGATGACGGCTGAATAGCCAGAAACCGGTCCCAGGATGCTTGTTTCTGGTCCAGGGAAGACATGGCTTGGCAGTTCGGGCTGGACTGTTCCCATGAGGCACAGGGTCAGACTGATTTGCATATGGCCATGTCTGAACTGGGGTGGTGGAGTGAGCTAAAGAATGATGATGGATTGATTAAACCCATATCAGTTGACTGGGGGTGAGTGTTTGATTAGCTCAAACGCTCCGTCCATCATCCCCTTTGGTATCGCTTTGTTCGCCTCTAAGTTGGCAGGGTATGCCCAGACGTGGGTCCCTTGCTCACTTTGCCACTGGATTCAAGCTAGCCTGGCTGATGACGGCTGAATAGCCAGAAACCGGTCCCAGGATGCTTGTTTCCGGTCCAGGGAAGACATGGCTTGGCAGTTCGGGCTGGACTGTTCCCATGAGGCACAGGGTCAGACTGATTTGCATATGGCCATGTCTGAACTGGGGTGGTGGAGTGAGCTAAAGAATGATGATGGATTAAACCCATATCAGTTGACTGGGGGTGAGTGTTTGATTAGCTCAAACGCTCCGTCCATCATCCCCTTTGGTATCGCTGATTTCCTTCTGTCCCAGGTTGAAGGCATGGTGGGGGAAGGGGTCTGTCGGTGCTGCAGAGTGAATGGAGGTCATGATCGCCATGGTGATTGGCATGGTGAGCGGTATCCAGTCAGTCAGGTGGCTGTTGGAGTTGTTGGTGTGTGTCAGGAGGTGGTCGAGGTCGGTTGACTGTGGGTCGAAGTTGCTGTAGATGTCTGCTATCTTGCTGTGGAAGAGGTCCGCCAGGGAATTGCAGAGGGTTTGGAAAGGGTGGATCATGGTCCTGGTGGCAGATGGTCAGGAAAATTCTCTGACAATGCTGAAGAGTTCTTTTGTGTGATTGGTGCTTGCCTCAATACGGATGGTTAGGGCATTCTTCTTGGCTTCCTTGAGGCAGTGGTGATATTTGCGGAGAGTCTGAGGGGTTCCTGCTGGAGCGCCATCATCTCTCCAGTTGCTTACACTCAGGTTTGAGGGCTCAGAGTTCAGGAGTGAACTAGCTGGCATGTTAGCTGTGTCTGCTGGAGCTGGCCAATTTCATGGGGGCAATTGTGTCAGTTCAGTCTTTAATAGGAGAAACCTCTGCTCTACTCCTCACTCCTATCATCTTCGCTATGTCGTCCCTCAGAAAAAAGAATCAGCAGCCCTTTGTTAGAAATGGGGGTCTCTAGTTGGCAGAGGTAGGTACCTTTGACCAAGTAGGGGCCCTTGCTTCGAGTCAGGGTAAGGGGGCTACACTCCTAAAATAACCCCTGCTCACCCCCTTGGTAGCTTGGCACGAGCAGGCAGGCTTATCTCAGAGGCAGTGTGTAAAGCATTTGTGAACACGTACAGTAATACAGTGACAACACTACAAATGGACACCACACCAGTTTAGAAAAATAAGTAATCTTTATCTAGACTTAACACAAGACCAAACGACAAAAATCCACAATACAGTATTCAAAAATATGACTTTCAAATGGTAGAAATAGCTTAGTTCAATGTAGATGGTAAATGCGACACCTTACTCTCAAAGTACCTTGGATGCGTAACGCAATATAAACAAAAGGGTCGCAGGGAAGGCGATGCGTCAGTTCCTTGCTCCGGGGGAGGCGATGCGTCTGTTCCTTACCCGAGAGGAGGGGATGCGTCTGTTTCTTACTGCATCCCGGTTACGATGCAACAAGATGGCGCCTCGATGCGATGCGACAATCCGGTGCGATGCGACAAGATGGCGTCTTTGATGCAATGCGACAACTTGGCGTCTTTGATGCGATGCGACAACTTTGATACGATGCGTGAACGCCCAACGGCCGTGCAGCGAAATCAGTGGTTTCTTCAGCCGCGACAAGCCCTGCGACACGCTTCTCTGGTGATGCGACGGCAACCTCTGCAGCGGCGACACGCTTCTCCGGCGATGCAACACGTTTCTTCGGAGATGCGACGGCAAACAGCTGCGGCGGCACGCTTCTTCGGCGATGCGACGGCAACAGCTGCGGCGGCGACATGCTGCTTCCTCGTTGCGTCGCGCTTCCAGCTCCCAGTGACAAGCAGTCTCTAGAGGTCCTAAAACAACAGCAGGCACCTCTCTGCAGGTAGAATTCGCAGCAAGGAAATTCAGGGGAGCTGGTGGTGAAGTCTTTGTGTCCCTGAGACTTCAGAACAGGAGGCAAGCTCAGCTTCAAGCCCTTGGAGATCTTCCTCAAGATGATAAAGTACACACAAAGTTCCTTTTCTCCTTTCCTTGTCAATAAGTAACCACTGCAGGCCAACCCCAAACAGCAACCAGCACAGGGGCAGTCTCCTCCTTCAGCTTCCTTAGTTTCTCTCCTTGGCAAAGGTTCATCTTGATTCCCAGAAGTGATCTAAAGTTCTGTGGTCTCGGCTCCTCTTTTTATACACTCAATTTCTTTGTTCTCTGAAGGCAGAGAGTGTCTGTACCCAGCGCAAACCAGTTCTGTCCTCACTGGTGCAGCTTCCTGGCAGGAGGTGGAGACAGCATTGTTGAAAGCAGACCTGGCCCAGGTAGTTGAAAGGAAATCTCCTCCCCCCTACTCTCTATTCAATGTAGGCTCAGGCAAGTGAAAGGAAATCTCCTCCCCCTACTCTCTATTCATCCCAGGTCCTATTCAGCCCAGCCCTGACTCATCAGACTGCTGGAGCCAAAGCCCTCTCCAGCCCCCTGTCACTCACAAACCAGACATGGAATACACAAACCTAGCAGAGGCATACTGGATGGTTAGGCTAGAAAATACCTACTTTCTAAAAGTGGTATTTTCAAACACAGAATGTAAAAATCACCCACACTAAAAGATGTATTTTAACATTCTGAGTTCAGGCATACTAAACTCGTTTTTCTACCTCGTTCCCTGGGTCAGTTAGGATTATAAGAGGTTATAATCAAACTGCCCATTCTGGCCTATGGGAACATGTTAGCCTTGCAATAGTGAAAAACAAAATTGGCTGTAATTCACTATCAGGACATGCCACACACACCAGGGCATGTCCTACCTCTTACATACAATGCACCCTGCCCATAGGTGTACCTTGGGCCTACCTTAGGGGTGACTAACATGTAGAAAAGGGAAGGTTTAGGGACTGGCAAGTGGGTGCACCTGCCAAGTCGACATGGCAGTCCCAGACTGCACACAGGCTCTGCAATGGCAGGCCTGAGCCATATTTTACAAGCTGCTTCTGTGGGTGGCACAATCAGTGCTGCAAGCCCACCAGCAGCATTTGATTTACAGGCCCTGGGCACACATGGTGCACTGTACTAGGGTCTGACAAGTAAATCAAATAAGCCAATCATGGAGTCACTAATCCATTACAACAATTTACAACAGGGAGCACTTGCACTTTGGCACTGAACAGCAGTGGCAAAGTGCCCAAAGCATCTAGACTAGCAAAAAAATAGCAAAAACATAGGAGGCAACAGCGAAAAAAATGGAAGGGAGACCCACGCCAATGGTGCCAGGTCTAACACGTGTCCCCTCCAGCTGAAATGTGGGGAGAACTACCCACCCTCTTGGGAGTTCTCTTCACTAAGGCGGAAAAATCTGGACAGACCATCAGCATTGGCGTGTTCTGTACCAGGGCGGTGTTCCACCGTGAAGTCCATCCCCTGTAGGGAATTGGACCACCTCAACAGCTTTGGATTCTCACCCCTCATCTGCATCAGCCATCTGAGGGGCCTGTGGTCGGTCTGAACCAGGAAGTGAGTCTCAAACAAGTATGGTCTCAACTTCTTCAGTGCCCAGACCACAGCAAATGCCTCACGCTCAATTGCACTCCAACTCTGTTCCCGTGGAAGTAACCTCCTACTAATGAAGGCTACAGGTTGGTCTAGGCTCTCCTCGTTCATCTGTGAAAGTACAGCCCCCACACCATGCTCTGAAGCGTCTGTCTGCACAATGAATTCCTTTGAGAAGATGGGCACCTGAAGCACGGGCGCTGTGCACATGGCAGTCTTCAGGGCATCAAAAGCTTTCTGACAGGTGTCAGTCCAGTTCACTTTCTTGGGCTGCTTCCTGGAAGTCAGCTCTGTCAAGGGTGCAACAATGCTGCCATACCCCTTGACAACCCTCCTGTAGTACCCTGTGAGTCCTAAAAAGGCTCTCACCTCTGTCTGGGTCTTGGGGGGCTCCCAAGCCAGGATGGTATCAATCTTGGGCTGTAGGGGCGCCACCTGGCCGCTCCCAACCTGGTGTCCCAAGTACACCACGGAACTCTGCCCGATCTGGCACTTACTCGCCTTGATCGTGAGGCCTGCCCTCTGCAGTGCCATCAACACTTCCCAGAGGTGGCGCAGATGTTCTTCCCAACTGGCGCTGAACACTGCGATGTCATCCAGGTAGGCGGCACTGAAATCTTCCAGTCCAGCCAACACCTGGTTGACCAACCTCTGAAAGGTGGCAGGGGCATTCTTCATCCCAAAGGGCATAACCCGGAATTGGTAGTGCCCATCTGGTGTGGAGAATGCGGACCTCTCTCTTGCCCCATCAGTTAAGGCGATCTGCTGGTACCCAGACGTTAAGTCAAACTTACTGAGGTACCGGGCAGCCCCTAACCGATCAATGAGCTCATCAGCTCTGGGGATGGGGTGCACGTCAGTCCTGGTGACTGAATTGAGTCCTCGGTAGTCCACACAGAACCGGAGTTCGGGTGTGGCACCAGGCGCGGCAGCCTTTGGGACCAAGACTACTGGGCTGGCCCAAGGGCTGTTAGAGGACTCAATCACCCCTAACGCAAACATCTTGGAGACCTCCTCCTTGATGCAAGCTCTCATCCTGTCAGTCACTCGGTAAGCTTTGTGTTTTACAGGAGGACTGTCCCCAGTGTCTACATCATGGACGCACCACTCAGTGACACCGGGAGTCAGGGAGAACAGATCAGGAAACTGTCCCAACAGTTGGCGAC
Source organism: Calotriton arnoldi (assembly GCA_963921515.1). Lineage (NCBI taxonomy): Eukaryota > Metazoa > Chordata > Amphibia > Caudata > Salamandridae > Calotriton > Calotriton arnoldi. The sequence goes on from CAWUFW010013230.1 coordinate 442,732, forward strand.
AGTCATCCTGCTGCTCAGGGGTCAGGGCGGAAGAGAGGTTCACACCGTCCACTGACCCATCTTGCTCTTTTGCAGACAGGAGGTCAGGAAGAGGCTCAGTCTCCTCCTCCATTCCATCATCTGTCGCTAGGAGCATGCCCACTTCGGACCTCTCCAAGTGGGGCTTCAGGCGGTTTACATGCAGGACCCGCAAAGGGTTCCTAGGAGACCGCAAGTCCACCAAGTAGGTGACGTTGCTCTTGCGCTCCACCACCTCAAATGGTCCGGTCCAGTTATCCTGGAGCGCACAAGGCTCCATGGGGGCCATGACCCACTCTTTCTGTCCAGGCTGAAACTCGATCAGAGTGGCATTCTGATCATACCACCGTTTCATCTCCACCTGGCTGGCTTCTAGATTTGCCTGAGCAAGTTGTTTAAAACGCCTAGTTTGGTTTCTGAAGGCCAGCATGTAGCTATATACATCCTGGGGAGGTTTACTGGGAGCTTTCTCCCAGCCTTCCTTCACCAAACTCAGAGGTCCTCTTACAGGGTGACCATACAGCAGTTCAAAGGGACTGAACCCTAAGGACTTCTGTGGCACCTCTCTGTAATCAAACAGAAGGCATGGCAAGAGGACGTCACACTTACGCCTTATGGGTTCCTCAAGACCCATAATCATGCCTTTTAGGGTCCGGTTGAATCTCTCAACCAGCCCATTACCTTGGGGGTGGTAAGGAGTGGTGAACTCGTAGGTTACACCGCACTCCTTCCACGGGGACTTCATATACTTAGATATGAAGTTGGTACCATGGTCTGACACCACCTCTCTGGGGAACCCCACACGGGAGAAAATCCCCATCAATGCACGTCCCACCACAGGGGCCGTCACAGTCCAGAGAGGGATGGCTTCCGGGTACCGGGTGGCATGGTCCACCAAGAACAGGATGAACCTGTTGCCCATGGCTGTCTTGGGATCCAGAGACCCCACAATGTCAATGCCCACCCTTTCAAAGGGGGTGCTGACCACAGGGAAAGGCTGGAGGGGAGCCTTGTGCTTTCTCCCATTTTTACCACTTGCCTGGCAAGTCTGACAAGTTCTGCAATGAGTGTCTGAACTCTAGCGCATCTGGGGCCAATAAAAGTGGGTGACAAGCCTGTCAAAGGTCTTGTCCTGCCCCAAATGTCCTGCTAAAGGCACATCATGAGACAGACCCAGTAGGAAGGCTTTGAAGCGCTGGGGTTCCACCAGCACACAGGCTGACCCAGGCTCAGCAACCTTAGGCTCGCTATACAGGAGACCATTCTCCCAGTAGATCCAATGTGATCCAGACTGATCACCTGCTGCCTGGTTTGTGGCCTGTTGCCGCAAACCCACAAGAGAAGGGCACTTCTTCTGCTCCTCGCAGAACTCTTCCCTGGAGGGGCCTCCTTCCTGTTGCCAATGGGTCAGCTCAGGCAGGTCCCCCAGTTCAGCTACTTGTTCCCCGGTAGGTTCCAGGGCATCCCACTCAAGGTCTGCCCCCTCCTGGACCATGGTAACTTCGGGGGCCGGTTTCCCGCGCCCCCGGCCTCTTCTCTTTAAGGCAGGCACCTGGGCCACTATCTCAGGCTCCAGGCCCTTTTGAATACCCTTACTGGCTGCCATTGACCGAGTGGTCACACACGCCCACTCAGGCAGACCCAACATCTGCAAATGAGACCTTCTCTCCACCTTAGCCCAAGGGGAGCTTTCCAAATCATTGCCTAGCAGACAGTCAACAGGCATGGCTGGCCTCACAGCTACTTGAAAGGTACCTGAGACCCCCCCACTCAAAGGGAACCTGGGCCACCTTGCAGTGGCTCTCTGAGTTGTCAGCGGCAACTACAGGGTAAAATGCATGGGGGATTACCTGCTCTTCAGACACTAGCCGACAACTGAGAGCTGTCACACTGGCTCCGGTGTCTCCCAGAGCCTCCACCCTTTGGCCATTGATGGTCACTCACTGCCTGTATTTCTTAGTGTTATCATGCAGCTGGGTCCTAGGGACCATCTCACTGTTTCCTAAAGAGACTAGGGACATCTCTGCGGGACCCCACCCACCTTGGGCACCCAAATCCTCCCCCAGGGCTACACTAGCCATCTGCTGGGGCGGTGCACCAGTGGGTGCTGCATTTGCTTTCCTGGGACACTTAGGATCCCAGAAGCAGTGGCCCACCTGACTACAATTATAACATTTCATGGGCCCCATCTGAACAGGCTTATCTGTCGGGGCCCTGGCTTCTTCTCAGGGGGAGGCTGGGAACCCTTCCCTTGGGAATTACTTTGGGGCCCTTTCTGGAACTCCCTCTGTTTACCCTTGTCCCCCCCCCACTCTTCTGCTGGGGACCCTGCCCACCTTTGGCGAAGTCACCCACATGACCCTTGTGGACCCGGGTACTAACCCAGCGGTCCGCCTCCTCAGCAAGCTTCCTAGGGATAGTTAGCTTACTATCAATCAGGTGCTGGCGTAGCTCTGGAAAACAATTACTGGAGAAGTGCTCCCATGCAACCAAATCATAGAGCGCCTCAAAATCATTTACTTTGCTACCCTTCACCCAACCATCCAATGCTCTGCAAAAAAAAGACATATTCCACCCAAGTACTTGACTCCAGTTTCTTACAATTTCTAAACCTTTGTCTATAAAGCTCTGGGGTCAACCCATACCTGGCCATTAAGGCTTCCTTCATGTGGACATAGGAATTTTGGTCCTCAGAGGGCAAGTCTAACAAGGTGTGTCGCCCATCACTGAGAAAGCGCCCCCACAACCCCGCTCCCCAATCCTCCTCAGGGACCCTGTGGGGTGACATGGCCACTTCATAGGCCTTAAACCATTGACCAATATCTTCATGCTTGTGGAACTCCTTAATTACATCTTTGGGGATATATACTCTTGCTTCTACAGGCACTGATGGTGTGCTGCCACCAGAGGAATTAATCTCTAAGCTCTTTGCTTTCAGCTCCAACTCCCTCAACATTCTTTCATGCTCTAAATGCATTCTCTTTTCTTCCAAGGTTAACTTCTCATTTTCTAATTCCAACTGACCACCCATTTTGAGCTTGGCTAGCTCCATCTTATGCACTCTATTCCTCTCCCTGTCCTCCAGCTCTCCTGGGGACAGGCCCTTTGAAGAAACACTGCTGCCTGCCCTGGAAGGTACTTTCTCCCCGGTCAGGCCCAATGGCCCCTCTAGCTGCCCATCTGTATACTCTGCCTCCTCCCTAGGCTCTTCAGGATGCTCAGTAGCATTTCTAGATTCCAACCAGGCCCTCATCGCCTTTTGGAACTCCTTCTTGGTGAGGCCTCTCACAGAGACTTTAAATCTTCTACAGATGGTCTTAAGCTGTGGCACAGTGTAGGTATCAACCCTCCCTTCTTCAAATTGTATATCCATAGATGCGTTGGATGCTGTTTTGCTCATGGTAACAAGAATTGGCAGTTCTTAGCAAAAATAGAAGTCCCAAGGAAAAAATTCTACCAAAATGTATGTGGTCGCGTAATGGTCTGCACTCACTAGTAGTGTACACCAATCACTGTATATGAGTCACAAATGCAAGTCCAGAATCCTCACCGCTGACCACCAATGTTAGAAATTGGGGTCTCTAGTTGGCAGAGGTAGGTACCTTTGACCAAGTAGGGGCCCTTGCTTCTAGTCAGGGTAAGGGGGCTACACTCCTAAAATAACCCCTGCTCCCCCCCCCCTTGGTAGCTTGGCACGAGCAGGCAGGCTTATCTCAGAGGCAGTGTGTAAAACATTTGTGAACACATACAGTAATACAGTGAAAACACTACAGATGGACACCACACCAGTTTAGAAAAATAAGTAATCTTTATCTAGACTTAACACAAGACCAAACGACAAAAATCCACAATACAGTATTCAAAATTATGACTTTCAAATGGTAGAAATAGCTTAGTTCAATGTAGATGGTAAATGCGACACTTTACTCTCAAAGTACCTTGGATGCGTAACGCAATATAAACAAAAGGGTTGCAGGGAAGGCGATGCGTCAGTTCCTTGCTCCGGGGGAGGCGATGCGTCTGTTCCTTACTAGAGAGGAGGGGATGCGTCTGTTCCTTACTGGAGAGGAGGGGATGCGTCTGTTTCTTACTGCCTCCCGGTTACAATGCGAAAAGATGGCGCCGCGATGCGACAATCCGGTGCGATGCCACAAGATGGCGTCTTTGATGCGATGCGACAACTTGGCGTCTTTAATGCAATAACTTGGATACGATGCGTGCACGCCCGACGGCCGTGTGGCGAAATCGGTGGTTTCTTGAGCCGCGACAGGCCCTGCGACGCACTTCTCCAGTGATGCGACGGCAACCTCTGTGGCGGCGACACGCTTCTCTGGCGATGCGACACGTTTCTTCGGCAGTGCGACGGCAACAGCTGCGGCGGCATCACGCTTCTTCCTCGTTGCATCGCGCTTCCAGCTCCCAGCGACACGCAGTCTCTAGAGGTCCTAAAACAACAGCAGGCACCTCTCTGCAGGTAGAATTCCCAGCAAGAAAATTCAGGGGAGCTGGTGGTGAAGTCTTTGTGTCCCTGAGACTTCAGAACAGGGAGCAAGCTGAGCTTCAAGTCCTTGGAGATCTTCCTCAAGATGATAAAGTACACACAAAGTTCCTTTTCCCCTTTCCTTGGCAATAAGTAACCACTGCAGGCCAACCCCAAACAGCAACCAGCACAGGGGCAGTCTCCTCCTTCAGCTTCCTTGGTTTCTCTCCTTGGCAAAGGTTCGTCTTGATTCCCAGAAGTGATCTAAAGTTCTGGGTCTCGGCCCCTCTTTTTATACACACAATTTCTTTGTTCTCTGAAGGCAGAGAGTGTCTGTACCCAGCCCAAACCAGTTCTGTCCTCACTGGTGCATCTTCCTGGCAGGAGGTGGAGACAGCATTGTTGAAAGCAGACCTGGCCCAGGTAGCTGAAAGGAAATCTCCTCCCCCTACTCTCTATTCAATGTAGGCTCAGGCAAGTGAAAGGAAATCTCCTCCCCCTACTCTCTATTCAATGTAGGTTCAGGCAAGTGAAAGGAAATCTCCTCCCCCTACTCTCTATTCAACCCAGGTCCTATTCAGCCCAGCCCTGACTCATCAGACTGCTGGAGCCAAAGCCCTCTCCAGCCCCGTCACTCACAAACCAGACATGCAATACACAAACCTAGCAGAGGCACACTGGATGGTTAGGCAAGAAAATACCTACTTTCTAAAAGTGGTATTTTCAAACACAGAATGTAAAAATCACCCACACTAAAAGATATATTTTAACATTCTGAGTTCAGGCATACTAAACTCGTTTTTCTACCTTGTTCCCTGGGTCAGTTAAGATTATAAGAGGTTATAATCAAACTGCCCATTCTGGCCTATGGGAACATGTTAGCCTTGCAATAGTGAAAAACAAAATTGGCTGTAATTCACTATCAGGAAATGCCACACACACCAGGGCATGTCCTACCTCTCACATACAATGCACCCTGCCCATAGGTGTACCTTGGGCCTACCTTAGGGGTGACCAACATGTAGAAAAGGGAAGGTTTAGGGACTGGCAAGTGGGTGCACCTGCCAAGATGACATGGCAGTCCCAGACTGCACACAGGCTCTGCAATGGCAGGCCTGAGCCATATTTTACAAGCTGCTTCTGTGGGTGGCACAATCAGTGCTGCAAGCCCACCAGCAGCATTTGATTTACAGGCCCTGGGCACTCATGGTGCACTGTACTAAGGTCTGACAAGTAAATCAAATAAGCCAATCATGGAGTCACTAATCCATTACAACAATTTACAACAGGGAGCACTTGTACTTTGGCACTGAACAGCAGTAGCAAAGTGCCCAAAGCATCTAGACCAGCAAAAACATAGGAGGCAACAGCGAAAAAATGGAAGGGAGACCCATGCCAATGGTGCCAGGTCCAACACCCTTTGCTAACAAGGACATCACAGAATTTCTAGCCTTTTCTGCATACTCCCTCACTTCAGTTCTTGGTCTCTGCCCTCCAGCCACAAGGATTAAGTCAATATACTTTCACTGTCTAGGGAAGTTGTATCTACCCCCCCCCCCTCCCCCATCACATGCCGTGCTAAACCAGGGGCTATCCAAAATGGATCCTACTGGTTCCAGCACTTAGACTGTCACCTCATATGGAGTGTTACTACTACACACTTGTTGCATATCCACCGCATATGCAGGCAGATGGATGTCATCAAATAGGTCTGGAACTCACACAGACTACTCTACTGGTCTCACTCAATGAATCTTTGCTGGCCTCCCAAATATTTTTGCCACATAAGTATCTCCACTACTCTTCATCTAGCTCTCTGAGTTTCACAGACCTCTTGTTTTGTGATGAAGCTAGAACTGCTGGCCTTGCTTCCCAGCGCTACCACACCTGGCAATCAGAGCGGTTTATGACTCAAAATCCTTCTGTAGGCCTTCAGAGATGATTTATCTGAAACCACCCCCACCCACTCTTCTGCTCATCCCAGCCTTCTTATTATCCTGAGCGCCCCATTGCTGATTGCCAATGCCCTTTGATCCCCCTTGTTAGCCATTAACCATTTTGCTAACTTCACCCATCTGAGTGTCCCAAACTTTCTGCCATTATTCACAGTCCACCATCTTTTTCACCCATCTACCTTTATACCCCTGTCAAGTTTCAGTCTCTCTGCCATGTTTCAGTCCCTCTCATCCTGATCCACTCTTAGACTACTGTGCCAGCATAAGACATCTGCTATCACTCAGAGGGCTGAGTGTAACAGTACTGGTGTTATATTCACTTTGCATGCACATATTTTTCATCAAATACTTACCAGTTCTGTAAGTGGGCTGAATAAGTGGAGGTTTCTAGGGGTTGTGAGCATAAGGATGAATCAGAACCGTTTACAAAAGAAATATCCTAATACATGTGACCTAGAATCACATAGGTTTCTTCCTGCTCCAGATCTTCTTCCTTCTCCTCAAGGTCCTTCTATGCCTTCTGGTGTTGGTTCCAGTCCTGATCTTGTTCCAAGTTTCATTTTCTGAGTTGCTTTGGCCCTCCTGTTTCTCATCCCAGCCCTGTTCCAACTAGTTCTGATTGCTTGTTACTTTTTGCCTTAATTTAGTGCTTCTGGTTCTAGTCCTTCCTGACCCTGGTCTTCCTGGTCCAGCCCCTGGCCCTTCGGCCCTTCTTTGTATTACTCTTTCCTGGGCCTCCTGATCCTGGTACTACTAACTCTCTTTGCCCTTATCCTTCTGGTTTGCTGTTTTTTTTCCATCTAGTCTCGTTATCCTGGTTCCCCTAGGCCTAGCTCGCCTAGTCTTCCTTGTTTGGGTCATCCTGATGCTCCTTAACCAGGTCGTTGTCCTTGTGGTCCACCTGGTACTGTGTCCACTGGTCCTGGTCGTCCTTATTAGGCCCTTTTAAGCTAAACCTGGTATTTTTGGTCCTGGTCCGGTCCCATTGGACCTTCCAGCTCTGGTTGTCTTGGTCTCCCAATACTTGCCAGACTGGACCTGATACCCCAGCTGCTGGTACTCCTGATCTACTTGTTTTTAACATCTCTTATTAATTTTCGTACAGCCGGGTAGAAAGTGGCCACCCGTTGGCAACAGGTAAACTTGAGTCATGATACAGACAATACAACAGTATCCAATGACCGAGGCACCAGCCCATTGCATGTTGAAAATATATGTGAACCACCACCCTATAAGCCCCACCACCATATCCTGGATTATACCAGAATGTAATCCATTCCTGGACCCATATGGGTCCCCCACAAGAGCCCCTCCCTCAAGGTACATCTTCCTCAGCATGTTGCCACGGACTCCATACTTTGTCATACTTCTATTGGACGTAGGGCTTAGGGTTACGTGCCTGATTGGATGCTAGGACTAGGGCTGTGATTGACAGTATGAGGCTGCTGTCTTATTGGTTCTATGGTTTAGGGCTAGTGTTGTGATTGGTTAGGGCTAGGGTTCCCATTGGCTGAAGGGGTCACCTGATCACTAGGGCTATTTAAGGCCAGGGTTCAGGGTGTCTCAGCCCAGGCGTCGAGGCTAAGGACAAGGGTAGCTTCATGTTTCAGCCTGTTCAAGACTGATCGGGACAAGGGCCAGGAATGCTGCCCAAATTTACATATACCAACACCCACCCTACCCCATCCCCAACTAGAATAACACACTCACAGCACACTCTACTCAATTTACTACAAACTAACACAAAACAAAGTCCAATGTCTCAGCACCCACTATAAAACTCCAGAAATCAAACCTATACACCCTTCTATTCCAGCTTCCACACATATCCACCATCACCCACAGACAGTACACAACTCTATCCTATACCACTTACCAATCCACTCATCAATAACATACCCCAAGTCCACACCATACTCAAGTACATCCCATCCAGACACACACTCCCTGCTCTAATTACTCCTAATAGACCCCTTTTTGTCACTAACTACCCTATACTTAGCCTTCCATCTTTTCTACGACCAACACCCTCCTCTTCTTTCTACCACAATAACACAACCACACAGCACTACACTCCTCTGCACCACACATACTACCTCTTGCAGCAATCAAGTCTAAGACAAACACTCTTAACTCTAATTCATCCCTTCTTACACACATCATACACTCTACTCACAAACACATCACTACCCCTTCACCTTACAACTTCCACTCACAAACAATACTATACAAACAAATCAATCTCATAAAACATATATCAGCACCTCATTTCACTACTCTTCAAAAACAAAACATAACACGCCCACCAGGACAACAAAATCTCTAAAGCTCAACACCCCATACTTTCCATCACAAACTATAAACATACACCCACCTTTCAGTCTATACAAATGAATAAACTCAAATGCCAAGTTTTCTCTCTTCTACCACACCGATCACATATACAGCAACACAGCAACTCTTTTAACCGCCTCCCATCCATTGGACAATTTAGAACCTTACTACATGACCCACATGCTGCACCACCACCTCTAACTCCTACACCTTCCACCCTTAACAGATGCAAACAAAATAAGCAACATGCCACACCTCACAACTTCGTTTCTCCATGTCTCCTGCACAACAAAGTTACACTACAAAAACAACACAGCACACCAACTCCCTCTCAACCACACGCAGACCCATCTACATGAAGTCATTACTGGCACTGATCAATCAATTTCAACTCACGCGGTATAACTATGCAGATGACATGCAATACTCCTTCAACTGGAATGCCCCAAAGACATTGGAAACTCACCAATTTTCAGTTGTATCAGAGCCGTGGATTAATGGATTGAATGCTTTCAAAACGGAAATACTCACGTGTAGTGATTGGAAAAATTATGATCTGCTCACCGCCTGGCCTGATGATCTAGGAACACTTAAAGTATCAAAAGGAAGTAAGAAATCATAGACTCCTGCCCAATTGAAGCTTTTCCTGAAACATCTGACGCCAAGGATCAGCTACGAACTGGACATTTTGCATTGTTCTAAATTACACCATTATGAATATTATGCAGAATCAATTACATACAAACAGGCCCAACAATATATTCGTTTTTCCTTAAGGCATGGAATTCGGCGGTGTATAATTTTATTGCGTCTAGGGCTACTCCCTTATAATTCACTGACTTTTAAATGGACTCACAAAGAAAACGCTACCAGTATTTGTGATCTTTGCAATGGTGGTGTGCAAGATCTGAAGCACGCATTGTCGGTATGCCCGAACCCGATACTGGTTGAGGCTAGAAGGCGCTACTTAAAAACAATACAATTTAGATATAACAGCGCATCTGTGCAGAGTCTGATCTCGCTTTTTAAATCTCCCCCAGACGAATTTGTATGTCACAACCTGTTTAAATTTTTAAAAACTTTTTTAAATCTGTATTGAATGTTTTATGTGTATAGTTAAAACAAACGTTTTGTATGAAATTTGTTGTTCTCAGTAGAGAACTAAATCAAATAAATTAAACTTGACTTGATAGAGTAGCGACGAGCTGCTTTAAAGTGCAAAAAAAAAAGAAGTAAGAAACCTCAGAATGACCATGGACTCCAAGCTATCAATGAATGCCCAAGTGGACAAACTAGCAAGATCAAGCTTTGTTACTATAACAACTCTGCAGCAAATTTTCCCCCATCTGGAATTTCCACGCAAGGTCCAGGCTACCATCTCCCTTGTTCTGTCCAAACTCGATTACATCAATAGCCTCTAGCACGGATCACCTTTAACGACTATGAAAAGACTACAACGGATTCAGAACTCAGCTGCCAAACTACTCTTACATATAAAGCCGCAAGACCACATCTCCCCTGCCTTGAAAGCCCTGCATTGGTTGCCAGTTGCCAGAAGATCCACGTTGAAGCTGCTTTGTATCACCCACAAAGCGATACATGGAACGGGACCGCTCTTTATCAGGAATAAAATCACCAAACATATTCAACAAAGGAACTTCTGCTTCAGAGTGGCACCTTGCCCCAAAATCCCAACATGCAATCAAAAAGCCATGGGTGACACATCCTTCTCTGTTCAAGCAGCCAAACTATGGAACTCTTTACCCCCAACATAAGACCCAAGGATAACCACCGTATCTTCAGAAAACTACTCAAGAATTGGCTCTTCCCCACATAACCACCATACGCAAACAGAAATATACAGCATATTCCTCTGTATATAAGCATTTCTTTGGACTATAGATATGTACCTATATGTGTATTGCTTTGTATAAACGTGTATAATTATTATGTTTTTAAAAATATAGATATTCGTTAGTTCTGCTTAACAAATGTACATATTACTGATAGTTACATTATTCTATGTTTTTAACATGTATATAAGTGACTGCATAAATAAATAGTTATGATAACAGATTTACTTATCTACAATTGCTTCACTATTGAATTACATAAAAAAACTATACATTTATTACTTTTCTTCTAATTCAGCATATCCAATTCACTACCCTATTTCTCACCCTATACCACTCTCAATATATCCTCTAACTCAACTCTCTGACTCATCTCAAACCTCACTCTACTACTCTTTCCAATGCACTACTCTATTTTTCAGCCTACCTCTATCAATATATCCTTTACCTCCACTCTCTCATTCATCCCAAACTCCAAACACTACTGTGATCCCCAAAATAACCCTCTCTAGACTCTTCCCTACCTTACCCCTCCTTGCATCATCTTATACCTCTTTTACTATTCAGATCTCCCAAACAATCCTTTCTAAACCCTTCTCTCTGGCTCTTCCCCCATCACCTCCCTTTTACTCATCCCAAGTCTCATCCTACTGCTATGAGCTAAAAAAAAAAATTCTAAATCCTTCCCTCTTATTCCTCCACTATCCTTTTCAATCTAAATAACAGACTAACATGTCCACCACTCAAATTAATTTTATATTTTACTATACTAATTCACCCCTAAAGACTACTCGCCGAAAAAGCGACTCAACACCTCATCAGGGGTAGCAAGCGCTATATAAATACAAACCTTTTTTCCCTCTTCAATCCCTCCACTATCCTTCACAATCCAGATAACTGAATAACATATCCACCACTCAAATTACTTTCATATTTCTCCATACTAATTCACTACTAATCCTTTATGCGTTCCAGAGTAGCGTGCTACTCGCCGAAAAAGCACTTTCGACACCTCGTCAGGGGGTAGTAAGCGCTATATAAATGCAATTACAATACAATTACCATTTCAATACTTCCTGGGGCAGCCACACGCCCGATAAACCATTTGTTCATATTGCATGCACCAATCTACATGGGATTCCCAGGCCTTTTGCGTTGGGATTTCTCCACACCCCCACAGTCAATTCATACCTTTTTTCGCTACCACTAACATGGTGTTGCAGAAGATTAATTGCTCACTCTAGATCCCCAGGGCAATCAGTTGGGGGGTCAACTCCAATCTGCAGCCCAAGACTGGGGAGAGCTGCCTATCGACCCCCCGTACCCCTGAAGCTTAGGACATTCCCATCAGGTATGCAGTAGTGTGCCTCTCTGCCTGCACTCCCTCAAATGCAGATCAGACGCAGTATACCACATTCAAAACAATCTAATTCTAGTCAAGCTGACCCTGTTGAGGAGCATTTAGCTAGATCAGTTGGAACCCGGCCCATATGGCCTGGTCTCTGGGGTACCTATAAACCACACCCCAATCGTCATCCCCCTGTCTATCCAAGTCTTCCTCCCATTGTCCTCTGAGACGATCAAGGGTGGAGCTGTTATGGAGGAGCGCCTAATATTATTTGGACACTGTATGGGCCCGATTCACAGAACTAACTTACGACAAAATCCTAAACTTACTACCATTTTGGTATTCACAGAATGAACTTACTCATTTTGGTATTCACAGAATAAACTTACTCATTTTGGTATTCACAGAAGACACTTACACATTTTGTGTAACTTACACATTTTGGTATTCACAGAAGGCACTTACTCATTGATGAGTAAGTGCCTTCTGTGAATACCAAAATGAGTAAGTTAATTCTGTGAATACCAAAATTGTTGTAAGTTCATTCTGTGAATACCCAAATGTGTAAGTTCATTCTGTGAATACCAAAATTGTTGTAAGTTCATTCTGTGAATACCCAAATGTGTAAGTTCATTCTGTGAATACCAAAATTGTTCTAAGTTCATTCTGTGAATACCCAAATGTGTAAGTTCATTCTGTGAATACCCAAATGTGTAAGTTCATTCTGTGAATACCAAAATTGTTGTAAGTTTAGGATTTTGACGTAAGTTAGTTCTGTGAATCAGGCCCAATGAGTGGTAAGGGGAGCCCCGAGTACTCGCCACTCCAGGGGTGATTCATCCCCCAGGTGTGGCCCAAAAAGTTTTCACAATTGTTGATAGCAGAGATATTGGCCCCAGGGCAGTTCGTATTGGTTCTGAAACTCAGGAATGGTATCATCTCCTGGCGCCCTCCAAATATCTCCCACCTTGGATATTCCAATCTAGTCCCATTTAACATGGCCCTCGATAGCCCGTAATCCCCTCAACCGGTCAAAGGCCCACAGTGGGGTTTCCAACGTTAGTCTAGCTCTCTATCCCAGAGCTCTGGTTGCCATATGCCAGATCCCAATCACCAGCGCTATGGGTATCAGCAACTGAGGCTTCCCCCATCTACTGTATAAACAGTGGACGTAGCCCTTTGGGTCCATTGTCCACCTATCGACCATCACTGAGGATTCCTGCTGGGAAGAGAATGTCAATCGGTGACTACCTGCAGTTGGGTATCCCAATAATACAAACGGAGGTCAGGGAGGGCTATGCCCCCATCTGCCATTTTCCAAGCGAGGGACATCCAAATTTGGGGAGTTAAATCATTTTATAGAGGGTCGCCCTGCCCATCAAGGAAAGTAGGAGCCTTCTCTACTGTTCCACCTCCGTTTTCTATGATTCCATGATTTTCCCCAGGTTTTCTGCTAGGAACAAGTTCCAATCTTTCATGACATATATACCCAGATACCTAAATCCCTTGGGTTGCCACCATGCCAAGGGGTGGAGCCAGGTTTTGCCTCCCAGCCCCGCAGAGATTAGAACTGTGACAGACTTGTGCCAATTAACCCTTAGCCCTGAAAAGGAGCCAAACACCTCCAGAAACTCCAGCGCCCTGGGTACTGAGCTAGTTATAGCAGGATATCATCCTCATAAAGGGATATTACATCTTACCACTCCAGACCCCATCTCAATCCACGCAATAAGGCATCTGATTGCAAGCAGCATGCCAACGGCTTGATCACCAGTGCAAACACCAGAGGGGAGAGCGGGTACCCCTGTTTGGTGCCCCTACCTAGGGGGAACTCTCTGGAGAAGGCCCCGTTCACTTTGACCCGAGCCAGCAGTTCCGTATACAACAGGCCCACCCAAGACAAACCTTCCATCAATCCCCATTCTCCTCAGTATAAACATGGGATATGGCCACTCAAGGGAGACCGTTTCAGCATCCAAAGAAAGGAGGAGCAAATGCTCTGCAAGCAGGTCACAACGACCCAGGCAACCGGCCAGCAGGTGCAGATTCTCTGGTCCTCCCTATAAGGCCTAAAGTCCGGTTGGTCTGAGGCTACCGGTGTATCAATCACCTGCACAAGACGATTGACTAGGACCTTCACCAAGATCTTTGTATCCAGGTTAAGGAGAGAGATGGAGCGATAGGAAGTGCACTCCCCTCTGGGCTTTCCCGGTTTACGTATTACCACTAATGTTAACCTGCGGAGGTCCTGGGGTAAACGGCCCTTCAGGCAGGCTCCGGTGAGCATAGATTGGGAGAGGGTTCAATAATTGTGGCTTTGCACACTTAAACAGCTCAGGGGGACTCATTGGGCCCTGGGTACCTCCTACTTTTTATCTGGCCTATGGCCTCAGCAACTTCCCTCTCATGCAACTCCACATCAAGGAAGTCACCCATGTCCCCCTGTAGGCTGGGCGCCGGTATGTCAAGTATAAACTTGTCAAGATCATTCGGCTGTGCCCGCCCCGAGCCCAGTAGAGGTCTTTCAGGTATGCCGTAAAGGCCTGGACTATGGCCCTCCGGGTCTCTGCCCTCTCCCCACTCTATTGCTGTCACCCACCTTTGGTCTTCCTACTTTTGGCCAACCATGCTAGCAGCTTGCCCGGTTTATTGACAACCTTGTACAGTCTGCCTTGTTGTGCCTTATATTTTGCACTTGCCTCTTGATGTAGCAGGTGACGCAGCTCCTCTATCCCTACCTCAAACCTGCCTGCAAAGCCTGGGGTGGGGTTGGGCACATAATGAGCCTCCCACTTGTCCAGCTATCTTTAAAGTTCTAAAATCTCCTTGTCTCTTTCCTTATGTTTGTCAGATATGTGGGCTATGAGGTGGCCTGCAGGACCACTTTGTAAGCCTCCCATAGTATCACCTCCGAATCCACCATCCTTTTGTTTTTTTTGAAGCATTGGGTCATGGTCTTCGCCACCAGCTTTCTAGTAGCCCAGTTAGTAAGGTCCCAGAGGTCCAACTTTCATTCCTCTCTTGCTCCCTGGAGGCCATCAGTTGGAGTGTTAGTGGTGAGTGAAAAAAAACAAAAAGAGCCAATCATTTTTTTAATGGACTAACCCTCCTGCAAGGTAACACTATGATCTCTTATATAACCCTCACCCTCCAGGGTTGCCCCTTCATCATCAGGTCCATCCTGTTCCACTGTAGAATGGGGTGTGCTGCGACCTACGTATTACATGGGAGCACTTATAGATGTATATTATATGTTGAAAAAAAAAAAAAAGGAGTGGGGAGGTATTTTATGTGGAAATAAAGCATAAAAAAATACTTCCCTAGTAGGTAAAGTGTAATTTCTACTGGCCTCTAGTAGGTATAGTTAAAAACAGGGAAAAGAAAGAGTAGATGACTATGTATCTGCCTTTCTAAGGGTCAACATGTTTCAAGACGTTCCCCATGCCTTTTCTTCAGTACCAAGGATCTATCTCCCACCACTTGGAGGTACACAAGATCTTATGCCCTCAGAACCCCTATTACAATCACGTAAAATTGTGGAAAAGTTATATTGACGATGTCTTGGTCATATGGGAGGGCAACAAAGCCACTGCAAAAAACTTTTTACATTGGTTGAAAGCGCAGAACAATTTCTTGAAGTTCACCCATACTATAAGAAAAGAAGAACTGGTATTTCTTGACCTCAATATTATATCGGACCAGGGCGCACTCAGAACTACAACACATGAAATACCAACAGCCAAGAACTGCCGACTCCTGTATGACAGTTTTCATCCCCGCCACCTCAGAGAAAACCTCCCTTTTGGCCAGTTCCTAAGATTGAGGAACTGCTCCAACTTACAGGACTACAAAGTGCAAGCAGAACAAATGGCAACAAATTGAGGCCAGACAGTAACCACCAAGGATAGTGGCACAGGCTATCAAACAGGTACAAAACAATAACAGGGAAGCCCTACTCCACATCGACAAGAGAGACCTATTTGCATTACTAGTTTCAACATAGCTTCCAAGCAAGTGACCAAGATCATCAGTAGACACTGGCGCGTCTTACATAATGATAACTTTAAGTTCCCCAAACCCATATTGTCTCACAGGCGAGGACAAAGTCTAAGGGATATGTTAGTGCATACACGCCCCCGTAAAGGAACTGCAGACAGAGTACAATCACAGGGTACAATATACCCAGTTATGGGCCATTACCCATGTGGCGGATGCAGTATCTGCCACTTAACAAAAGCCACGAAAGTAGTTTCCTTCAACAACAATACTACATGGGAACTCAAAGTTCAGAAATTGTAATTCACAGAGGGTAGTATACCTAAAACTGCCTTTGCAATTTGCAGTATGTGAGTTGACGACCCGCTAGGTAAAGACAAGAAACTGTTAACATCACAACAATCTAAGGTGTGGCCGTGTGACAACGAAAATGTCAACTCACTTTATTGAGAAAAAACACACAGCACAGGACTACCGATTTATAAAAATAAAGTGTATTTTAATCTTAATTTAGACACCAAAATGAACAGAATAGCATACATATAACAGGAGTTATAGATTTTAGAAGTAATATATAGTATCAGTGTTCAATAATACAGTGAAAACTTAATATTGCAGTCAATGGGAAAAAACACTTGACTGATCCATTAAACTGCAAGTACGAACTGTTTAAGAAAGAACAGCGGTCGGTGTTTAGAATTAAAACTCACACTGAAGGCCTGAACGATAATATGCTATGGGGCCAATTTGTAGTGTAAACCCGCCTTTTTGCACCAAAAGGTTAAGAACATTGCCAAATCTGTAATCAGAAGTCAAAAGGAAAAGGGAATAGAATAATAGTGTGATGATAAATCACAATATCTCCACAAGCCTCCTCTTGTTCAACTCCCTTTTGTTTATGCTGACCATTTTTTCCCCAACTTTTTTTTAACAGGATTCAGTAGATATCTATAGTTAGGACCTAGTTTCCAAAGGAAAATCATTTTTTGACTTGCCATCAACTTTGGCGTTGTTTGATAAATCTTCATTACATTTTCCCCAAAAAGTGTCAAGGTAGGTTCTGGTTGTGATGGAAAGTTTGGGGGTGATCCATGCAGTGGGGACCGAGAATTTGGGGCGCGATATAAGCGTGCATTTGTAATGTTAATCCCCATAGGAACCTTTAGCCACATCTACAGCCCGAACCGCTGAAGGGACTTACACCAAATTTGGCTGGGAGGTAGAAGTTGCTTATTTGGTGTAAATCCGTTCAGTAGTTGTTGAGAAATATAGGTTTAAAATTATAGTGATATCTCTGACTGCAGATATTTTGCAATTAACCGCGAATGCACGCGCCAACAAGGATGCTCTGATTTGCTGGACGAAACCTAAACAGAAAGTTGCGGCCACCATTTTTTGGTTACAGGAACAGTTCGCGGGACTGAAAACCTCTGAAAAAGCTAACATAAGGGGTCAGAGTAGAGGTACTCTGACCCCATGTTTGGGAAATGGGGGTGTTAGTGACACAAGTTATGTGTCCAAAATTGATTTTTTAATCGTGCACGATATTCGCGACGACGCAGAGACCGCCAGCGTGGCTCCCAGTGAACCGACTTCCTGCGAATATTGGTGGAAATATAAAAAAAATATCAGTGAATCATTAATACGCATTGTTATAGAGATATTGAGATTTTGCAGAATGTTTTTTTAGAGTTATTTATATAGTGAGTTATCTACTGTGATGGTTAGAATTAATTACATAGTTATAATTTTTGAATGTGGTGGTGGCTACTGAATTCTTGCTTTTGCTTTCCGCTTGAGCGGCGTAACCGCGTGGTTCACAACGACCAACGTCATTTCGATCTCCGGCCTCACCTCGAAAACAGAAAATAGGTTTTAGGGATGGTTTTCATAGAAACTCTCTACATAAACCTGATTTTAGAGAAGATTGTAAGAAACCCCTAGTTGTAAAGTACTGTAGTATGTGTGGATATATGTGTTTTAGACTTTATGGAAAAAGCATATAAATAGGTCTTATTTTACATGAGTTTAAACATGTTTTGCAAGAAGTATGTATATAGTAATGTGTAAGGTAATGTTCAGAATGGATTTTGTTTCCATATTTTTGGATGTATTGGTGGTCATTGAATGTCTGCTTTTGTTTTCAGTTTTCGCGATGTGTCCGCAGGGATCGCGACGTTGTCACGAAGTTTGTCAAAAACTAAAGAAAAAAACCCTTTAGAAAAAAAACTTCACAATATTCAGATACTAGGGTGTCTCTGACAAGAGCTGTTGCATTGTTTGTGTGTATATGGCTGCTATACATAAGACCGGATGCAGAGTTTCAGGTTACTTAGAAACACCCTGTTGCCTTCATCTGTAAAGTGCACTCCATCATTTCTATAAATTCCATGCATGTCAAAACGCAGATTGTTGTCATAGATACAGCCCATGCGATGGTCTCTGAGGAATGCAGAAACAGTTTTATTAACATGTTTCCTGGCTTTGTCAGTCTGTGGACAGAATTGATTTGACCACTTACATTTCTGTGTTTGGCATATATTAGAGTACACCAAGACAGTGTGAGGGAAAAGCGACATCAGTTCTGCAAAGGTTTCTTTCATTAGAATTTCCAGCCCTACCCCAGCCAATGTGCCTAGGTCATTGGCACCACAGTGCACAATCATGAGGTGAGGAGCTTGGGAATCCACAATGGATTTGACCAAAGCCAGCAATTGATGAAACTTTAACCCTCTCTAGGCCAAACAAAGTAATCTGCACATATATGCACTAGGATTTTGAAAACACTAGACCTGTATATCGCTCTGTATATTGTATACATAATGTCACATATTACAAAGCAGGCACTATGGGGTACTTCACCGTAGGCAGTAGATAACATACTTTGGGTTGTTGCTCACACCAATATCTCAACACGAGTGTAAATTTATGAACTAGGGCTTTTGCAACGTTTGTTACATGGCTATTGTCCTTTATGAGAACAAATAACCTGTGTTCCTTTAATATTTGGTTTTAATGGTTATGGGCGGGATCTGTTGAGTCTCTACTTATAGACACTCTGTACAGCACACTGTATGACCCCAACGAAGGCCCCAGGCCAAAACGCGTTGGTCTCTATCCCCATTCTTTGCACATGCACTTTGCTGAAATTTAAAAAAAACATTAAAAATAATAAAAGCATTTTCATATGAGCTACGAACCCGTTTGCTTCTCTGACCTGCTCGGTGCTGTCTTCCTGTGCCCTCAATGAATGGCGTGAGATGCAAAGGAGGGTTAGTGCGGGACACCAGTATATATATATATCAGCAAAGTTCCAAAAGGAAACGGAGCACTCACGGGTTTCTCTGTTTGATTTATTATTCCAACAGACGCGTTTCGGCATGTCATGCCTTTCTCAATGTTGGTTCTTAGTAACAGTTCTCACGTCACTGATTTTAACAACATCTTGGCGCACTCTCATTGGTTGGAAGATTAGTTGCAATCGACAAAGGATTTTCTTGTCCTCCACCGCTTTATTTCGCCTGCATGCCGCCATGATAGAACAGTTTTGATGCTTTTATACGATACCTCTGTTGTATCTGTGGGCTCAATAAGACTTTGGTAAGTATTATTAATGCCATTCTCACGGTGTATTGCAACACATTACTTGCAGGCTGATTTTAAATTGTGAGAGTGATCTCACCAAAATTGTCCTTTTACTCCCCTCGTCAGCCGTTATTACCACATCAGGCATTGCATCTTCAAGTGCATGTTTTGTAACTTGCATTATAGTAATGCTGACATCGTGTCAAAAGATGTTCCTCTTTTCTCGGCTACACGACGGTTCTGGCAATTCAATTATTGTTTCACCAAATGCCACTCTTAGCGTGCCTGAACTCTTTTCACAACGGGTGCATCCTACATGAGTGGCCACACGTCAATAAATATACCCGCAAAGTTCCAACA
Source organism: Calotriton arnoldi (assembly GCA_963921515.1). NCBI lineage: Eukaryota > Metazoa > Chordata > Amphibia > Caudata > Salamandridae > Calotriton > Calotriton arnoldi. The sequence goes on from CAWUFW010013230.1 coordinate 462,661, forward strand.
GGAAACGAAGCACTCACGGGTTTCTCAGTTTGATTTATTATTCCAACAGACTCGTTTCGGCATGTAATGCCTTTCTCAATGTTGGTTCTTAGTAACAGTTCTCACGTCACAGATTTTAACAACATCTTGGCTCACTCATTGGTTGAAACATTAGTTGCAATCGACAAAGGATTTTCTTGTCCTCCACCGCTTTGTTTCGCCTGCATGCCGCCATGATAGAACAGTTTTCATGCTTTTATACAATACCCCTGTTGTATCTGTGGGCTCAATAAGACTTTGGTAAGTATTATTAATGCCATTCTCACGGCGTATTGCAACACATTACTTGCAGGCTGATTTTAAATTGTGAGAGTGATCTCACCAAAATTGTCCTTTTACTCCCCTCGTCGGCCGTTATTACCACATCAGGTATTGCATCTTCAAGCGCATGTTTTATAACTTGCAACTTGCATTATAGTAATGCTGACATTGTGTCAAAAGATGTTCCTCCTTCTGCGACACGACGGTTCTGGCAATTCAATTATTGTTTCACCAAATATATATATATATATATATATATATATTCACTGAAAAAACCATAGGTTTCAGGCACGTTTAGTTAGAAATTTGCATTTAAAAAACCTTAGAAATTCACTGAAAAAACCATAAGGTTTTAGGGACAGTAATAGTTAGTTGGACATTGCACTCGTACAAAACCCGTGAAATTCCCCCGTTATAGTTAGTTCAGGTAACTATAACTCGCGCCCCCGCAATGCACTGCTGATGACGTCACATATTACATCACTCATGACATGGTCAGTGACATCACTGATGGCATCACTGATGACATCTCAAATGACATCACTGATGACATCACTGATGACATCATCCAGTGACTGTGTGTTTCTGTAAAGTTTAAATATGTTTAGTATATTTAGGGAAAGGCGTATTGAAGAATGAGTGGGTGTAGAAGCGCCTGAATGGATGATTTAGTAGGTGCGTGACTGAGTCTATAAGTGAGTGAATAAACGTATCTTACTGGATGCATGGGTGAGTGACTAAACTGTGTGAATGTCTGTATCCGTCTGTCTGTTGTTGTGTAAGCAACTGCATGGGTTTCTGACTAGCTAAATGAGTGTCTATATGGGTTATGGATTGGTTCTCTGAGTATCTGTATGGGTGCCTCAGTGTTTGTGTGGGTGGGGTGTGTGTGACTCTGTGCATAGATGTGTGAGTGGGTGATTCACTGGGTGCATGGTTTCAAGAGTGCGTCTGTGATGGACTGTATGGGTGGGTGAGTGTGTGTATGGGTGTGTTAGTGATTGAATGTATATCTCAGTGGTACATGTGTGAGTAACTACATATGTGAAAGGCAGTATATATGTGTGTTGGAGTATATAAATGGCTATAAGTGAGAGTGTGTGATTGTGAGAGTGGCTATATGGATGAGTGTGTGCTTGCATCAGTGATTGCATAGGAGCGTAAGAATGTGCTAGTATTTTTATGAGTAAGTGAGCTGGTGTGTATAACTGTATAGGTGAGTAAATTGGAGTGTGATTAATTATTTGCATGACTGACTAGGTGTGTGAATACCTCTATGGATGAGTTGCGTTTTGTGAGTGTTTATATAGGTGTATGAGTGCATATGATAGTCCTGTACTGAGTGACTGTAAGTATGAGTGACTGTACGGGTAAGTGAGTAGATGTGTGTGTGTAGACCTAAGAATCAGTGAGTGGGTATGTACTTATTGGTATTGGAGTGTGTATGGTTTTGAGAATGGCAGTCTGTAATTTAGAGTGGGTGTTTCAAAACTTATATTAGGGTGTGAGAAGATGCATTAAATTCTCACGTGGATGATGTCATCAGTGATGTCATCAGTGATGTCATCAGTGATGTCATTTGAGATGTCATCAGTGATGTCATCAGTGATGTCACTGACCATGTCATGAATGATGTAATATGTGACGTCATCAGCAGTGCATTGCGGGGCGCGAGTTATAGTTACCTGAACTAACTATAACGGGGGAATTTCACGGGTTTTGTACGAGTGCAATGTCCAACTAACTATAACTGTCCCTAAAACCTTATGGTTTTTTCAGTGAATTTCTAAGGTTTTTTAAATGCAAATTTCTAACTATAACGTGCCTGAAACCTATGGTTTTTTCAGTGAATTTCAAAGGTTTTTTAAATGCTAATTTCTAACTATAATGTGCCTGAAACCTATGGTTTTTCCAGTGAATTTCAAAGGTTTTTTAAATGAAAATTTGTAAGTCTAATGTACCTCAATCCTATGGTTTTTTTATTATATATATATATATATATATATATATATATATATATATATATATATATATAAAAATTGTGAATAATTTTTAGTTAGGAAAACTATATTCATTTTTTTTTTTTTTTAAATATTATACAGAAGTCGCGCACCCTACATGATGGCTGCGCGCATTCCGGTAGCCATTTTGAAAAGTCGCGCTGGGGTCGCGACTTCGGCGTAATTTGTAAAGTATGAAATATCTTTAAATTAATTATAAATAAAAGTTTTCCTTTAAGTGTTTGTCTAAATTTATTAATAAAAGTATTTTTAAAGTATTATTTTCAATATAATTTCGACTAAAAATTATTCGATTATTATTGGATTCAGAGGTTAGGAGGGATGGCCATTTTGCTCGATCTGTTTTGCAAGATTTTTTGGTCTAGTCAGGTGGACACCCTCCTCCGGGTGAGGTACGGCTTGAGGATTCTATTCAAATGGTGAGGAATCAACAGGCAGAAGTATCCATCAGAAGAGCAAGTTACTTACCTTCGGTAACGCTTTTCTGGTGGATACAGTATCTGCCTGTGGATTCCTCACTGTCCCACCCGCCTCCCCGTTGTCCACCTGTTTCTACCAAAAAGATGCTTTTACTGTTTGGCATGAATGTTTTTAATATGTCTTAATCATGCTTATGTTTTAATAGTGAGAAATGCTTGATCTGTTGCCATTGCTTTATGCCTTTATTGGTTATGCATATTATATATATATATATATATATATATATATATATATATATATATATATATATATATATATATATATATATATATATATATATATATTTAGTATACTATGTATACATGTGAAAATGTGTCGGTCCACCTGTTTACCTCGGTGGCACGGAAAAAATGGGTGGAACTGACGTCAGCACGCCGACGAGGTCCTCTTATGGCTCCTATGACGTCATACGGTGTCGCGAGCGGAGCCGTGCTATTATGACATCGTCGTCGACCTGGGAGAGCTAGGAAAGAATTTCCGCGGAATGCTGGCACAGGGGATATTCACCTAAGTGTTCAGGCTAGTCCTTTGGGAGCAACTGTTAATGCTGCCACTCCAGAAACCGAAACCAGTGATCCGAGGGCAGAGGCCCTGCAGATGGCACACGAGGTGGGGAGCCCAGTCGTGTGCACCAGCGGGGCAGCGAAGTGACAAGCACCACTACCCACAGAAAAGGTAACGAGGGCACTGAATAACACAGGATCTTCTCTTTGTATCTGGCAGGAACAACAAGGTTAAAATGCCCTAGTTCCAAAATGTAGAATTAGTGCTACAACGGTCTTCAAGAGGACCTGCGATAGATGCCGCTTCTGCCTTCCGTACACTGGAGGCGGCACATGGGTCACGTGGTACGGTCATACTGCGGTGGGACGCACACTCGTTGACCTCTCATGGCACTGCTCCACACTTCGGGGACAACGCTTTCCATTAGCTGTGTTTTCTGATGACGTGTCGTGCCGGCCCCGTCCAACAGCAGAACCCCTTTAGATCCAAACAGACTCTTCCAATCTCTCACCGGAAGTGAAACCAGGCCACGCGGACACTTTCACAATACAACAGCTGGGAATGCACTTTTCGGTAAAAAAAACACATTCCTTCCTCCTAATTTATCAAATAAACGACTCACTGAAGAACAGGGGCCAGCTTTGATCGGTAAACAGCCGTTACAACGACTTTTTTACTTTGCGATACCATTACAACGCATGCATTACCACGCATGCGTTGTACATCGCAAAGTCATTACTACGCATATTTTTAGAACGCATGGTCATTTACCACGCATGCGTTTACAACAAATTTTGTTGTAAAGGTATGTATGGTAAAAGACCATGAGTTCTAAAAAAATGTAGACGATGCACGTCGTTGTAAGGAAACAGAGGCTGTTCCGTTTCCTCACAACGACGTGCACCGCCCCTCAGAGACGACATGAAGCAGGAACCACGAGGAGAGAGGAACCACGAGGAGTGAGAGGTAAGGGGGATGGGGCATGGGGTGGTGGTTACTTTTCTAGGGTTTAGGGTAGTGCAGTGGTGTTTGGGTAGTGTAGGGGGTCGTGTTTCAGGGTTTAGGGCAGTGCAGTGGTGTTCGGGCAGTGTAGGGGGTCTTGCTGGGGCTGGTGTTTCAGGGTTTAGGGCAGTGCAGTGGTGTTCGGGCAGTATAGGGGGTCGTGCTGGGGCTGATGTTTCAGGGTTTAGGGCAGTGCAGTGGTGTTCGGGCAGTGTAGGGGGTCGTGCTGGGGCTGGTGTTTTAGGGCAGTGCATTGGTGTTTGGTTAGTGTAGCGGGTCGTGCTGGGGGTGGTATTTTAGGGTTTAGGGCAGTGCAGTGGTGTTCGGGCAGTGTAGGGGGTCATGCTGGGGGGGTGTTTTAGGGTTTAGTGCAGTGGTGTTCGGGCAGTGTAGGGGGTCGTGTTTCAGGGTTTAGGGCAGTGCAGTGGTGTTCGGGCAGTGTAGGGGGTCTTGCTGGGGCTGGTGTTTCAGGGTTTAGGGCAGTGCAGTGGTGTTCGGGCAGTATAGGGGGTCGTGCTGGGGCTGATGTTTCAGGGTTTAGGGCAGTGCAGTGGTGTTCGGGCAGTGTAGGGGGTCGTGCTGGGGCTGGTGTTTTAGGGCAGTGCATTGGTGTTTGGGTAGTGTAGCGGGTCGTGCTGGGGGTGGTGTTTTAGGGTTTAGGGCAGTGCAGTGGTGTTCGGGCAGTGTAGGGGGTCATGCTGGGGGGGTGTTTTAGGGTTTAGTGCAGTGGTGTTCGGGCAGTGTAGGGGGTATTGCTGGGGGTGATGTTTCAGGGTTTAGGGCAGTGCAGTGGTGTTCGGGCAGTATAGGGGGTCTTGCTGGGGGTAGTGTTTCAGGGTTTAGGGCAGTGCAGTGGTGTTCGGGCAGTGTAGGGGGTGGTGCTGGGAGTGGTGTTTCAGGGTTTAGGGCAGTGCAGTGGTGTTCGGGCAATGTAGGGGGTCGTGCTGGGGTGGTGTTTCAGAGTTTAGGGCAGTGCAGTGGTGTTCGGGCAGTGTAGGGGGTCGTTCAGGGGGTGGTGTTTCAGGGTTTAGTGCCGTGGTGTTCGGGCAGTGTAGGGGGTCGTGCTGGGGGTGGTGTTTCAGAGTTTAAGGCAGTGCAGTGGTGTTCGGGCCGTGTAGGGGGTCGTGCAGGGGGTGGTGTTTCAGGGTTTAGGGCAGTGCAGTGGTGTACGGGCAGTGTAGGGGGTCGTGCAGGGGCTGGTGTTTCAGGGTTTAGGGCAGTGCAGTGGTGTTCGGGCAGTGTAGGGGTCGTGCAGGGGCTGGTGTTTCAGGGTTTAGGGCAGTGCAGTGGTGTTCGGGCAGTGTAGGGGGTCGTGCAGGGGCTGGTGTTTCAGGGTTTAGGGCAGTGCAGTGGTGTTCGGGCAGTGTAGGGGATCGTGCTGGGGCTGGTGTTTCAGGGTTTAGGGCAGTGCAGTGGTGTTCGGGCAGTGTAGGGGGTCGTGCTTGGGCTAGTGTTTCAGGGTTTAGGGCAGTGCAGTGGTGTTCGGGCAGTGTAGGGGGTCGTGCTGGGGCTAGTGTTTCAGGGTTTAGGGCAGTGCAGTGGTGTTCGGGCAGTGTAGGGGGTCGTGCTGGGGCTGGTGTTTCAGGGTTTTGGGCAGAGCAGTGGTGTTCGGGCAGTGTAGGGGGTCGTGCTGGGGCTGGTGTTTCAGGGTTTAGGGCAGTGGTGTTCAGGCAGTGTAGGGGGTCTTGCTGGGGGTGATGTTTCAGGGTTTAGGGCAGTGCAGTGGTGTTCGGGCAGTGTAGGGGGTCTTGCTGGGGGTAGTGTTTCAGGGTTTAGGGCAGTGCAGTGGTGTTCGGACAGTGTAGGGGGTCGTGCTGGGGGTAGTGTTTCAGGGTTTAGGGCAGTGCAGTGGTGTTCGGGCAGTGTAGGGGGTCGTGCTGGGGGTGGTGTTTCAGGGTTTAGGGCAGTGCAGTGGTGTTCGGGCAGTGTAGGGGGTCGTGTTTCAGGATTTAGGGCAGTGCAGTGGTGTTCAGGCAGTGTAGGGGGTCGTGTTTCAGGGTTTAGGGCAGTGCAGTGGTGTTCGGGCAGTGTAGGGGGTCGTGCTGGGGCTGGTGTTTCAGGGTTTAGGGCAGAGCAGTGGTGTTCGGGCAGTGTAGGGGGTCTTGCTGGGGGTGGTGTTTCAGGGTTTAGGGCAGTGCAGTGCTGTTTGGGCAGTGTAGGGGGTCTTGCTAGGGGTGGTGTTTCAGGGTTTAGGGCAGTGGTGTTCAGGCAGTGTAGGGGGTCTTGCTGGGGGTGATGTTTCAGGGTTTAGGGCAGTGCAGTGGTGTTCGGGCAGTGTAGGGGGTCTTGCTGGGGGTGGTGTTTCAGGGTTTAGGGCAGTGCAGTGGTGTTCGGGCAGTGTAGGGGGTCGTGCTGGGGGTAGTGTTTAGGGGTTTAGGGCAGAGCAGTGGTGTTCGGGCAGTGTAGGGGGTCATGCTGGGGGTGGTGTTTCAGGGTTTAGGGCAGTGCAGTGGTGTTCGGGCAGTGTAGGGGGTCTTGCTGGGGGTAGTGTTTCAGGGTTTAGGGCAGTGCAGTGGTGTTCGGGCAGTGTAGGGGGTCGTGCTGGGGGTGGTGTTTCAGGGTTTAGGGCAGTGCAGTGGTGTTCGGGCAGTGTAGGGGGTCGTGCTGGGGGTGGTGTTTCAGGGTTTAGGGCAGTGCAGTGGTGTTCGGGCAGTGTAGGGGGTCGTGCTGGGGTAGTGTTTTAGGGTTTAGTGCAGTGGTGTTCGTGCAGTGTAGGGGGTCGTGCTGGGGTAGTGTTTTAGGGTTTAGGGCAGTGCAGTGGTGTTTGGGTAGTGAGCAGCGCATGCGCTGCGTCGCTAGGCGAGACCTAAAAAGCATTGCACCAAGATGGCTGCCAACACTTCCTGGATTGAAGTGTTGGCAGCCAATTAGAGCCAAGCTCGTGCTTGTGTAGTTAGGCCCCGCCCAGATATATAAAGATTTTTGTCCTTTAATATCTCAAAAACTACTGAACGGATTTACACCATTTAAAAAAAGGGCACTTTCTGAACCAAGCACTACCTTTTTGCCAAATTTGGTGTAATTCCGTTCAGCAGTTTTGGCTGTAACCGTGTCTAAAGTTTCCTATGGGAAATTGATTTTTTGACCTCTATGTTTTGAATTTCTCAGGAACTACTGAACGGATTTACACCATTTAAAAAAAAGGGTGCTTTCTGAACCAAGGGCTACCTTTTTGCCAAATTTGGTGTAATTCCGTTCAGCAGTTCGGGCTGTAGCCGTGTCTAAAGTTTCCTATGGGAAATAACATGGGGAAAATGCGTTTTGGGACCCCCCTTTTTCCTCGGCCCCCGCTTGACGAATCACCCCGAAACTTTCAGGATAGGAGCTGGCTGGAGTGCCCCACTAGTTTTGAAAATTTCGCGAAGATTCATCATCCGGCGCCAAAGTTATTGGGAAAAGAAAAAACGCTTTTCCTATGGAAACTAGGTCCTAACTATAACTATCTACTGGCGACCGCCAGTAGATTATATATATATATATATATATATATCCAGCAAAACCTTCTACTCCAAAGGAAAGAAAGGGCGCCGCACACCAAACTTCAGGAAAATCAGGCACTTTATTTCGCAAGGTGACAGCTTGCTTACTTAAACCTAACGCGTTTCAGCTACTGTGGTAGCCTTGATCACAGGTGAGCCATCCTCATTGAATTTGCGGCGTAACCACATGACTTTATACGCCCTTATCAGACTACTAATTTTCTGCGTAGTCATAACATCCTGCAACTCCCAGAATGCACCTTGAAAGTACAGTCTCTCACGTTCCATGGCAAAAGCACCTGGTTACCAATTAAGTGAAGGGAAAATGAATTGCATGGATTTACAAAAGCGTGTGAGACTGTACTTTCAAGGTGCATTCTGGGAGTTGCAGGATGTTATGACTACGCAGAAAATTAGTAGTCTGATAAGGGCGTATAAAGTCATGTGGTTACGCCGCAAATTCAATGAGGATGGCTCACCTGTGATCAAGGCTACCACAGTAGCTGAAACGCATTAGGTTTAAGTAAGCAAGCTGTCACCTTGCAAAATAAAGTGCCTGATTTTCCTGAAGTTTGGTGTGCGGCACCCTTTCTTTCCTTTGGAGTAGAAGGTTTTGCTGGATGTAAATGGAGGTCATCCGCCCCCAAGCGCCGAGGCTGCCCTGGTGAGGTCTAAGCTCCCTGCGGATATATATATATATATATATATATATATATATCTATCCTTTCAAAACGGCCCCGTTTCCTGACAGCTGGGCGCTCAAGGCGGTGCGGACGCGATACAGCAGAGCCAAGCCGTTTCTAATTTTCACCACTTTTCCCACGAGGGGTTGTTTTCGCTCCCACTCACAAATGAAGGAAAATCGAAGCTTACTGCAGTTTCAGCTTGAATTTATTCAGCATGCCAGAAACTCTACGCGTTTCAGTCTCAACAGAGACCTTGTTCACAAGACAAACAAGGCTTGTTGAGACTAAAACGCGTAGAGTTATATACACAGCAATCCTGTTTTCTATGAAATAAACAGGCACCGACACGCTGAAGTTTGAATCACAATTTACTGGAAACAAGGCTCTGAGACGCGTTTCGGTGGACGGACCACCTTGTGCACAATATATATATATTTCATTGGATGCTGTCAGCATGAGAGTGAATAAAATTAGGTAGTGTGTTGGATGCCTAGCAATAAAACCTATTATTGGCTGTTTAATAAGAAAAGAAATGTAATACAGACATGGATATGCTTTTGAATGTGTGGAGTAAAGTACACCTGCTGATCTTATTGGGAAGTGGCCTGTTCCTTCTAGAATGTGCTACTAACTTGTGACCTACTGGTTCCACTGGGTTGCTAGGTAAACTGAGGTAAGAGTGTATAGGGGGAGGATGTTAAAGAGACAGACTTTTTTTTTTAAAGTTGAGGAGTGATGACACAATTTAAGTAATGGCAAGATTTAATTCCCAACTCAGGACTATGTAACAAAATGTTGTGTAGTATTTACATTTTTTTTAAATGAAGCTAGATATAGGTTGGAACTCCGTTTTATTTCACGATTAATCCGCAATCATCGCAAATACAAGGCAAAAACACAGATAGGAATCTCTTTTTGAAAGGGAGGGAAAGGGTTAACAGATACTAACCATTCACAAGTGGAGATAGTGTAGTCTAAAATGAAAGACAGGATTTCATTTGCTGCCTTTCTCATGATCACAGAGTGCAAAGTTAAAGAGGTTGCCATTTCATGGTTGCTTTGTATGAGAGTGGTGTACCATTCTTTTGCTTAGATTTTACAAATCCTAATAGTGTGAAAACTATCCACAAAGAGCTAAAACAACAATATAATCTACAAACTGAATTCACTGGTATGTACATAACTTTTTAATCCTTTATGAAAATTTCATTAGAAATGAAGATGTGTATGGAAGTTTGATAAAAAATAGAGTATCATGGTGATATGAAAAATATATCCAATGAACTGTATCTATTAGAGGGTATGTATTTAAGAGGTTAGTGGTGAATGATTTGGGAAGTAAGAGAAAAATTAATTAGTACCTCTTTATTACATAGTGTACTTTATTGAAAAATAATAGTATAGTATTGTGGAAAGTTGCAATGAGGAACAAAGAATGTTTTAAATGTCTAAACATCATGTTCAGAATAGATAGATTTGGTATTTGGATTCTGGGAGTTGTAGTACTTTTAGTAACATTATTAAACAGAAGTAGTGTAGTCACAAATAAAAGATGAGAACATGTTGTCTGCCTGTGTATGAATTAGAAAGAAGTAATACTTGTTAGGTATGTATTGGCAAGTGTTTGTCAATGTGGTTTGTAACTTATATGACCACTTTGCATATGCTTAGATGTGAGATATGGTTGCACATAGCTATATATATGGTGGTACTTTTGTGTTTACGTAAAGATTCAGAGGTATATATTTTTGGAAAGATGGCTTGAAGGTGTACATCTATTAAGAAATCGCATATATGTTTACATGGTGATCTTTGTTTAGTAAGGCTGATGAAAATTTCATGTATATGGTGAGAGTGGTGTTTTTCTTTCAACATGGTTTGTTTAAAATTGAGGAGGATTAATAGTGCAGAATGCCTCAAGAGATCTTGTTCCACCTTCATTTGGAGTGTAACTTTTGTTTGAGAAATGCTGAATATATGTTTTAGAAGCAGAAGAATTATTTGATAGAAATGATGTAGGTATACCAGTCACAAAAGGTTTTGTGCTTTGAAACATTTTAAAATGTTTTCGGTTATAGAAAGTTACTGATGCATATGCACGCTCAGTAACAAAGTAATGTATGCTCCTAGAGAGCCATGTATGCAATTATATACCAAGTGTGATATCTAGACTTCACTCAGACACAGCTCAGTAGAAAATCATATATACAGTAAAACAGGGGGCCACACAGCTCCCCTTCTGACAGAAGAAGATAACCAATGAGTCAGAGATATAGTCACAACTGTTATGTATTTAACAGCAATGAAGGCACTTTCTCAGTCAGTCAGGCAGTATTCAGGCACTCAATCAATTATAAATCTTTATTCGGCTTAACTAGCCATAAAAGAGTGCAAAAATAACATTCAGTGCATCAATAAAAGCAACATCCATTTCCAGCCTAGGACAGATGGCCGTACAGTAACATTACATACTTCAGTAAAATTCATTCGCTAAATCAAACGAAATGGCATCAAGTGCCAGCATACAATCGTTAAACAGACACTTAAGAACATCACAAAAAGAAACTATGCACCATGTCAATTCCTAATTTAAGGTGCTTTTCTAGTGGCCTTAATAACCGCTGAGCAGACCTCCAGGGTTTCCAAGTTAATTAAAATATATAACCTTCAAAAGTACGAATTATTTAAAACTAAATGAAAAACAACTTAATATCGATTTAAAACACCATTAAAATTTACAAAAAGATTATCACATGATATTGACAATTCTGAACAATATAATAAAAACAATTCATAAAATGCCAGGGACATGCAACTCTTTGCATATGGTAATTGCAGTGAAACAGCTCAGGGAGTTCTTACTCGTAACGTTTTCTAATGGCCAAAGAAACTTTTATATAATTGGCTAACGCAATACAAATATCAGGGGTAGCCAACGTGTACAAGAATTTAAAACCATCAGCGTATGTACAAGGGTGAATTTTCTTTAACAGTGGGACTAAAAATATACTCTTTGCCGTTTTATATAAGGTGCAGAATAAGAGAAAGTGCTTTGGCTTGTGAGATTGTCACACGGACAACGTGAGAGATCATCCACCCAAGCTCTCTGGCATGGAAGTGCCAACAGAAAATGCACAGTATCTAAATGAAATCTAGTTAAATAAAATCTAATCTGCAGATTAGTAGTAAATGTTAAATAATATTGCAATTGCAATGGGGCAGGGGACAAGTGTCTAGGGCCCATCTCAGCTTGTTGAGGATACCGCATATATCCCCTGGAATAAAACGCCTCTTTGATAATAGCTTTGGCGTTCAAAGGAATGCTTTCGGTATTATCATAAAAGTGCCCCAATCCTATTTCATAATATTTGTCTTTCAGAAAACGAAGCCATGTTATTTTTAAGGAATTGGCCAAATTTTGACAATCTGTGATTATTTCTTGTGAGAACATTAGTTCTTCAGATAGTCAGAATTTAGCCCATAGGAATAGGGGGGCGCAAGATATGCGATCCTCAATATGCTCTAATCCCAGTTCCTCATGACATAGGCAGTTAGGGGCACTATTAGGCGTCATCATGAGCCTTTTAGTAAATTTATTTTCCACTATTTTTAACTGACGGGTTTTGTGATGTACCCACACCCCTGCCCCTTATGTTGCAATGGAAAGGCATTTGGCTTTGTGAAGGGTAATTATTTCCCTCACAGGCTTATGGCCTAGTTTGCATGCAAAGCGAAATAGCCCATCCACAGCCCTAGTTGTATGGTGTGCTCTTGCTGTCACAAGTGGGTCCCAACTTAGGGAATTTATTTAACAGTAAGCTAAGTACATAAAATTCTCAACCTTTTCTATTCTCTTGTCCAGTGCTACGAAAGTCTTGGTTTTTGTACTCTTTGGGCCACATACCATAATATATGATTTAATAAAATGTACTTTTAAACCAAGTGACAACATAAAATCAATGAAAGTATCAAGGGAACTCTGAAGACCATTTGCTGTTGTGGCCATTAACACTGTGTCATCAGCATAAGATAGTAAGGGGACAAATATACTGCCAACTTTAGGAAAATCGAGTTTCCTGCTTAACAGAGAGGCCTGCAAACCATTTGTATATATTAAAAACAGAAAAGGGACTAGGATGCACCATTGACGGACACACTCTGTTGAAGCTATTGGGTCCGTTTTTTCCCCTTGAGTGCAGTATCTTATGGAGACTGAAGTATTAGGATGTAGCTGACAAATGAGTGACACCAGTGGTTCTTCCACACCCAAACTTTCCAGCATATCCCACAATTTCTCGCGGTTAACAGTGTCAAAGGCACTGGACAAATCGATGAAGGCCAGGTGAATCGAGGCCTTCCTGGCCTTCACGTATTTGTCAATAATTAAGCACAAATTAAGGCATTGCTCGGTCGTGCCTAGCCCCCTCCTGAAACCATATTGCGTTTTAGATATCACTCCTGTGGTGGTTGCCCAATTCTCCAAATGGGTGAGGAGAACTCTACCCAATACCTTAGCTGTGGCGTCAATAACCAGATTGGCCTATAACAAGCCGGGTCACTTCTATTGCCCTTCTTAAAAATGGGAACCACTATTGCCTCCTTCCAGGATGCAGGCATTGGACCGATGATTACTGCCTTAAATACATTCGTCAACAGGGGTGTCCACAGGTTTGGATTGTTTTTAAAAAGGTCACGGGGCACCCCATTAGGACCTGGTGCTGTCAGACGGGTCCCCTGAGCTAACCCCTCCTCAACCTCGGTTACTGTGATAGATAGACTAAGTTGGGTAGCTGCAAGTAAATCTACGGGCAAATCCCTGGTATACTCTACCACCCTTTTATGTTGGGGGTTAAAAATGCCAGTAAAGTGGGCTACCCAAGCATCTCCCAGAATCAATGAATCCATCTGCCTAACTTCTTGAGTAAATAATGGGTGATTAATAATTTCCCAATTTTTTTTAGTGTCTCTTAGGGCTCCTGCTCTCTGTAGATCTTCCCATGCTTAACTTCTCAGTTCTGCTTTTCTACCCTCGATTATGGTTTTATATTTGTGCCTTGCGGCTTTAACTAGATCTTTATTACGGGGAATGGCATGAAGCTCCCTTTTTAAATCCTTATGGGCCCTAGAACAATCGGAGTTAAACCACTGGGCCTCCTGGGGTTCAACATGCTTCGTACTCCTATTCAACCTCTTGACTACCTCAGAGCAGAGTGACCCGAACTCCCGAACAACATCCTCTGGGGGAAGAGTCTGACTGCAAACACCCCATTATTGAATGGGAGTTTCCTTTGATGAGGTCTCTCTCAAATTTGAGGGGATCGATCTTACCCCAATTCAGTCTTACTCCCTTATTCCGGTGGTAATAGATCAGGCGATCATCGCCCTCCCCCACCTGGGTCTTTAGATTTAGGAAGACAATAAGGGGGTTATGATCACTCACGCAATGAGGTTCCACAGTAAAATCATGAACAAGCCTACAGTAATTTCTAGATATTAGCATAAAATAAATGGAACTAGCACTGCCACAGCCGACATAAGTGGGGCACTGAAGTGAAAGATCCCTCACCCAACAATTTATAAGGCCTAAATCGTTCCCTATTAGAACATAATTTGAGGCTTCTACCTGGGATGAATGGACGAAATGGGGCTGGGGCTGTCTCTCCGTGCCTTCCAGCCCACACACACATTGAAAGCTGTGCTTACAGATTGTACAATTTAAATCCCCTACCTAGAGGATGCATAACTGCTGCCACTTCCCAGTTATTTGCGTGATCTCATTATGTAGGGTCTCAATAGCATTACAGTTATTTGGGTCAAAGATGTTGTGGTACCAATTCACCAGGAGTATTCTGACTTTGGTTAGATTAAGGATCATGATTAGTTGATGCCAGGGTGATGAGCTTATGTTAATGACTTTTATAGATCCATATTTTACTGATATGAAGACCACAATCCCACCCTTGGCCCTCCCTGCGACAGAAGGAAATGCAGGAACACAAAAGAAGCGATAGCTATCCAGTGATATATCATCTCTAGACCAAGTTTCCTGGAGGCAAATAAGATCAACGTCTCTGATATACCCTAGCCAATCCTCGTTCCTTATCTTAGAACAGAATCGTGCAATATTCCACGAAATGATTTTAAAGCAGATGGTAGGATTTCTCTGAATTTCTGTACCCCTGACTCTATTAGTGGGGGCATGGGGTAAGGGACATACTAAAGAAGCAAGCCCTGTGTCTACAGACTCTACATCGTCAGTGACACTCCCTAGGTTGTTACATGCCTGTGCCGTGCCCCCCTCCTCGACTACCTCTCTGGAATAGGCTAGCAGTCAATCAATATCAGTAAGACCTGAGAGCGTTTTAAAACGATTCAGATGGGTGAACGACAATTGCTGTGGACGAGCATAAGTTCTTAGACCTAGGGTAGGGAGCCCATGGCCCGGAATATTACCCCTGTTGGGTGGGTAGAAAAAGCCCCGCTCGTAGACCCTTATGAGGTCATTCTCCCCTTCTGCGTCATTGAGGCGCTTTAAAAGAAAATGCACATGCCTGGGGTCCCTAAAATGAAGGACCACACAATCCCCCTTAATCGTTTTTGTCGTGCGACCCAACCAGCTCACCCGCCTGGCCATGATAATATTATCTATCAGATTTACCTGGGGCGATATTTTACTGCGACACCAATGAGCTGATTTATTAATGTGGCTTTGGCAGTTTTCTTGGTGGCCTGGAGGGAGATAGGGGACTCCAGTGAGTACCAAAGTATAGGGTGTGCAATCTGGTGGTAAGTTCAGTAAGGCTTTTTCACCCTCCCTGCTTGGAGATGTATTTTCTGGGCACTCTAAATTTGAGTTGTGATGTAGGTGACTAAACCCAATTGGCAAATCATGTTTACAGGAGTGTTTGTCCCCTTGCCCCACCTTATGATTTTGCCTAGGGGGAACTGTTTCCCAGGGGGATCGATCGCAAATATTTGCGGGCGATCTACGGGCGGGGCCTCACAGGAGGCTTCCTCCAGGGCATTGTGGTTGGGGGGGCGATCCTATCGTTTGGTAAGGCCACTGCGCTACTCAATTTAATAGTCTCAGCCTTCTGTGTGGCATGTGCTGGCGGCTTATTTAGTTCTCGAAGCACAAGTGAAAGCTGATCATCGATACGACCTAGACTATCCACAATAGGGGCCAATGCCTCAGTTATTAACTTACTAATTTTATTTAAAGGAATATTTACCCCATCTGGTGTGGCCCCTCTACCTGGACCCCTTCTGGTCCTACTCCTTGTTACTGGGTCTTGCCTGTTTTTTGTGGGCACAGGTGGATGGTCCTTTGGTTTACATTATAAACCCACCACCTCAATTTTCTTCATCTTTTCCCCTGTTACTTGCCGCAAATTGTTCACCTCTCAAATGGGGTTGGGGTTACACATGTTTATCTTATCTTTTGCGAGCACATCATCCTTATGCCTGATTACCATAGCAGGCAAGAGTGGCACTGAAGTCCTCCTATCAACCTCCGTGCCCACAGAATCTATACTGGGGTCTGTATTGGGGTCTAAAAGAGTTGGCATGGATACATCGCCTGTGGGGACTAATGAAAGTCTGCGTTCTGCTTGCTCGATTTCCTTGGTAATAGCCCCCCACAGCTTTCTGGAGAAAACCATCCAAGGTGGTGCCTGTGGGTTTTACGGCTGGCGTGGTCTTCCATTTGCCCATCATTTAATCAATCCAAGTTACAGATCAAATATGGGACAGGGGGAAATACCAAGGTGCAAAAATAAAATAATATAATAAACTATTAGTTCCCTTGTGTTACAAGGATAGGATTAAATTCCGGGACTCAGTATCTCGAGGTCCCCGGCGCACAAGTCAAAGGGAATTACAACAAAATACTGCAACAAAAGATTTCCAGGGGGGTTGAGGGGCAATCAAACCCCTACCACTCTGGGAAACCAACAGATGGATTATTAAGCAGTTAAAGAAAACAAGGCCCCTGGGTGTAAAGGGCACGAAGTACAAAATACAAAAAGTGCAGCTCAATTTCCAACCACTGTTAACAACGCGGCACAATCCAGAAGAGTGAAGTAACACAGTCATACAGTTTTCCTGCGGGGGAACTCATGCAAACACTCAACCACTAGTGAGGCAGTCATCAAATCAGTGATTCAGTATCCATGGAGTTACTCAATTACGTAGGCACTACACATGCACGCTTCAATCAGGCAGGCAGAAATTATGTAGTCATTGAACTATGGAGGAACTACCTATACATTCATCTAATCATCCAGACACTAACCATTTACTTATGCATTTAACTAGGCTGTAACTATGCAGTCATTGTAACACTTGCGCAGAAGCTATCCAGTCATCTAAACACCCACTTACAACCCATGCAGTCATTGAAATACTGAGGCACATGCATGAACTCATGCAAACACTCATGTACTACTCATGCACTCATCTAATTTCGTAAAGAGTACTATTATAGTAAACCTATTATCTATCCAGTAGCTATGCACTCATTTAATTACTGAGGGAATACTCTTGCACTAATACAATCGCCCCAGTAGTACACTTACTTTAATCCACCCTCTCAAGCTTTAACAATGGAGTCATGCAATCACTCGGACACTAGTGATGCACTTATCTAATTAGCCACACACTACTGATGCACTTATTCAATTATTCAGTCATTACCCAGGTAGCTATCTAAACACCCCGGCATTACCTGTTCACTGAACCAAAAACACATGGGCAACAGCCATGTAGTCATGCAATCACTGAAACAATACTCATGCACTCATCCAATCTGCTAGGTGCTATGCGTGTACTTAAACAATCATGTATGCACAATCCATGCACTCTGTAAATCACCTGTATACTATCTATGCACTCCTGCAATCATCCAGGCACTAGAGTTACACTCATTTAATCATCCAACCACTATCTATGCATGTATTTAATTATTGAGCCATTAGTCATGCATTTATCTAATCATTCAGGTACTACTCATGCACTCATCCAAACACCCAGATAGTAGTGATATACTCTACCAAACATGCAGACAGTAAATATGCAGATATGGAACGACCCATGGAGTTCTGATATACTCAGGGAATCATCCTGGCGCTACCTGTATCCTCAAAGAATCATCTACGTACTACCTAGGCACCAATTCAATCATCCAGGTAGTATTCATGTATTCAACTACAAACACATGTTTTTACAAGTTTTACTGAGGAATATGTAGTCTTTTAGAACCATCTGGTGAATTATATATGCAAGCTGTGACACACTCTTTGCATGTTCTTAGAAAAATTAGTGAGCTATATGCTTTGATAGAGATTAACGTGTAGATTGTTATATGCACCGTTTCCCAAAATTGAAATCTGAAGCATTTAAGTAGAACAGTACTGAGATACTAAATACACCACTAACACAGTGGTAGAGAGACATCCAATAGCTCTTATGACAGACTGCTAAAATGTTAAAAGGTAGGTAATAAATAAAGTTTTGTGTTTTGCTCTGGGTTTGTTATATTGAAGTTAACGCATGTTCTAATATATCTAGGTTCATCTGTAGATTTAAAACTGCAACGTAGCATGAAAACTGTTTTTGTATTATGTGTAAGTCAGTAGTGAAGTAGTTGGTAGATTGATAGGGTAAAATTAAAATATACTTGTTTTGTTACAGAACAATATCTATATAACTACACACAATTAGAATGCCTACAAAAGCTCGGACGAAAAACCAATAGAAATAACTACAGTATGTTTGCAGAAATGAGTCACAAAAGGGGCAAAATGCAGAAAAAGTGGTGAAAGAAAAAAGAGCTACTGGTAAGAGGACAACGCCATTTCTTAAAAATATATGTGCACATTTACAAAGATTACAAAATAAAGAAAATGAAATTATGACTATGAGAAACAATGAGTGGACAAAGTGTACATTGCAAGAACAGAAAAGATTGCAAAAAACATGGACGCACCTTAACCAGGAGACAGAAGTAGGTTAAGGAAATCAGAGCCAGGGTGTTTCGTAGTAGAGTGGTTTTAAATCTACTGAGAAATTTGAAAAAGTATAGGAGAAGGAGAGATGCACTGAAACAGAAAGAATGGATTGAGAGAGTAGTTGATAAATCCTTTGCTTTGAAGAGGAAGCTTTTAATTTCGATTCTAAATAGAATGAAGACTCTTTGCAAAATAATGTTGTGCATGAGGAGAAAAAACCAGAAGAAAAGATCAGTGAATAGAAGTAACTTTTGTACAGTTTTTAGTGGAGAATGGATACCATACTTCTAGTACAGAGCCTTTCTTTAATGAAGAAAGCTATCTCCAGGAGAACAGATTAGTTCATGTTATTGATAAAAGAGGACGTTGTCATGAAATGAAGAGTGGCAGTCCTATAGCAAAAGAGCTGATAGTACCTAGAAATGTAGAAAGAAGAAGTTATAGCAGAAGAGGTACAAAGAAGGCGTAGTCAGGCCCCGTATACAAATTGAATTGTAGTAGTGTTTGTAGTTTTAGACAGCAATCCATTGATATATTAAAAAAACTCCTACGTGTATTTCCAAGGCAAAGTTTAAAGCACAAAATAAGTACTTTCAATTTTTGGATCCTTGCAAGCTGAGAAAACATACAAATTTGCAGGGACACTCACTAGCTTGTTTATCAAAGAAAGTGTGGCAAAGCACCTCTCATCATTTTAGGATGTTAGCTGTACACTACTCAACAATGCAAACTTTAGTTAGGAGGCTGTACTGTGTGAAAACTCCTACTTTATCTTTAGGAGAAATGAATAGAGCACTTTTGCATGGTACTGTGGCAGAGGTAGAAAACATTTGTAACCTGTTTGGTCCAGAACAGGACTGTAGGGAAATTGAAGAGTTGATAACAGGAGAAGTTTCAGAACAGGACACAGGTACTACAGTTGATAGTTTTGAAGAAGAGATTACAAAATTTAAGACAGTATGTTCTGAAAAACCAGAGTATGTTTGTATATGCTGTCGACGCACTCACTACAAGAATCAAATGCAGACTGTTGACTTATATTTAGAAAGTGAAAAAGTGAATAATGATAACTGGAAAAAGATTGCACTGTACTTATTTGTAGAAGAACGATTTGACTTGTCCCCAGGGCAAGTTATATGTAAGTACTGCTGCAATAAATTGGAGGATAATAAAATGCCTGCTAGAGCTGTGCATAACAAGCTAGAACTGGTTCCCATCCCAGAAGCACTTCAAGGTTTAAATATTTATGAGTCCATTCTTATCCAAACTGTACATCCATTTCAGGCTATAGTACGTATGGAGCCAAAGACAGGCAAGTTACCCCCAGCAGAGCTGCAGAAAGGTCTAAAAGGCAGAGTAGTGCATTTGCCATTAGATGTCAAGAAAAACATTGAAACAGATAGAGATTTAGAGGAAGGATTAATAATTCTTGTAAGTGGTGTGCCTACCCAGACCAAGAAGATATGGCAGGAGTTACTAGATGTTACTAAAGTTAAAAAGGCAACTTTATATCTGGTACAAAACAATGTTTACTATAAAAATGTGGAAAGCCTGCAAGGTATCACACATATGGAGGATCAGACATTTCCATCAACAAGTCAGATTGAGAAGGTGGATCAGTCCAGAACAGAAGAAAGTTATGAACATTATAGCATCCACCCTTTGTATTCTAAAGAGGTTATTGGTGATGCCATTCAGCTGTTTCAAGTGAAGGAAGCAAAAGGAGCTCCATTACGTGTGTGGGAAAAAAGTTTAGAAGCTCGGTGTTTCCCAAATCTTTTTCCTACTAGAGTATGTGGCAGGTATGACGAGCGGCCTGTGCAAATACCTGCAGCTGAGTATAGATGTAGTAGACTTTATTCAGAAGACCCTAGATTTCGTCAGTGTATTCCATATATATTTCACCTATTATTTGAGAGTGACTTGTCTGGCTCTTATATGCTGTGAATCATATTCTAAAAACAGGTGTTAATGTGCATAATATATCAGAAAGAACTTTTGGAGAAAGTTCAAGGAAAAGATGAACACTTGGAAAACAATTTAATAAACCTAATGGCATGTCAGCGTGGGACTAATGAATATTGGTATTGGCGTCATGGTGAACTGAAGTGCATGTTGAGGAACCTTGGAGCACCTACTTGGTTCCTGATGCTGAGTTGTGCTTAATATGCATGGGATAGCCTCCTAGAATTCCTGCAGGAGGCAAATTCAAATATAAAAGACATTCATCTGAAGACGCCAGGAGAACTGTGCTCACTAGACCCTGCAAATGTTTGCAGATATTTTAATCACAGATTTCAAGCAATGAGGTCTTTCATCTTGAACAAAACAAAACCTCTTCTTGTTTAAGTGAGTGATTTCTTTTGGTGTAAAGAGTACCACGCCAGAGGTGCTCCCCATATTCATATGTTGTTGTGGGTAAAAGATGCCTCAAAGTTTGGAACAGACAATGATGAGTCTGTGTTGTCTTTTATTGAGCAGTATGTAACTTGCTCCATCTCAAAGAAGAGTAGAAACATATTAAGACAACAAGTTCTACGATTCCAAAAATCATAGATGCGGAAAATACTGTCAGAGAAAATACAGAGCAAAAGGGAAATTTTATACAGAATGTCGTTTCAGAATCCCACGACCTGTCATCTCACAAGGAAGAATCAACAACTTTTTGTCTGCAGTCAGACATACACTTACAAGGAAATCACCGAAAAATACACACAACCTAAGAAGAACAGAGGCCTCCAAGTACAATATTGGCTACAATCCTGTGATTCTGAAGATGTGGAATGCAAACATGGATGTACAGTTTGTTGCAGACAACTCAATTACTGTTGCTCGGTGTGTTACATCTTATTTAACAAAGTCAGAGAAAACTGAGATGAAGAAGATGTGGGAGGAGATTTCAGCAGAAAAGAGTCTTACAAAGAAATTGTACAATTTTAGTTTGAAAATGCTTTCTCCACAAAGAGATAGGCTCCTACGAATGTGTAGACCGGTTAAGCTCATTAAGTTTGTTTTCTAAATCTAGAGGAGTTTTATTGGTGACTTTAGGGCTTGCTAATACTCCTAACAGAGTACTGAAGTATTTTGCTGAAATTCAATATCTTGTAGAATTTGAGCCACACAGTACAGATATTCTGAACAGAAACTCGTTGGATATGTACTATCCAAGAAGAAGTCCTCATCTGGAAAGGATGTGTCTCTAAGAAATACTTCAACATTATACTTTCAGAAGTAATGTCAGTGAAAACATAGATGAGGGTAAATCTGCTGTGGCTGTTTGTGAAGGATGTTTGGTTAGAATTAAAAAAGAAATGTAATTAACCATCGAAAGCTAAGTTGCCAAACTCCAGACAAAAGAGAGTTTTTCTATTAAGTCTTGTGACAGTTGTTTAAGCCATGGCGAACTGAAAGTGAGCTACTTGAACAATTTGACAGTTATGAAGACTCATTCAACACTGTGAAAGACAGCATTGAGTGCTGTGTGTTTCCAGTGTATCTTCAAATGTTGTGAGATGAGATTGAACAAGAAGAAACAATTGCTGCTGAGATAGCAAGACAGAGTTCTCAGATCAGTCCTAGAAGCCAAGATCCTCTTGGACAGCCAATCATTGAAAATGAAACTGCAATAGCTATGAAGGAAGTGGAGAATGCAATGCAGCAAGTAAGACAGGAAACTGTGGATCTAGAACTACTAATAAAGCAATTGAATGCAGATCAGAAAGACATTTTTGAAGAGGTAAAATGTAAAGTAGAACATGGATTTCCCCATGAGAAAAAAAAGTGTGCATGTTGTACATACACACCAGTTCTACTGTACATAAGTGGTCAAGCTAGAACTGGAAAAAGCTTCTTGATTAAAGTACTGACAAGTTACCTACAGAAGTCAACAGATTCAAATTTGACATGTGTAGTCACTGCACCAACAGGCTTAGCTGCTCAAAATGTTAAAGGAGTTAACCTACATCAATTATTAATGCTGCCTGTTGAACATGACAACAAATTACAATACAACAAATTATCTGGTGATGCTTGTCATGAAGTGGCAAGAGTATTAAAAAAATTGAAGCTACAAATTTTTGATGAAGTCAGTATGGTGTCTAACCTAATGCTAGCTTTTATACATTTAAGAATGCAGCAAACATTAAAAACTGACTACGATGTACTTTTTGGAGTAACACACTTAATAGTCATTGGATACCTGCTACAACTAACTCGCGTAAATGGACAACCTGGATACAAGAAACTACTACATAATGAAACAAGGAATTTACTAGGAAGTATTGGAAATGTAAACATTTGGGAAAACTTTCAATACAAAGAGTTAATCCAAAATATGCGCAAGCATCAGATATGCATTATGCAGATATACTAAAGGATATAAGAGTGGGAGTCCTCACAAAAGAGGGAAAGACAGTATTACAAACCCGTCTCATCAAAAACTTGTTTCCAAGTAATGTTTCAGCTGCTGAAGTAATGTATAATTTTGTTAAGGAAGAGAAGTCTATTGTTTGTTTGATGCCAACTCGAGGAGTTTAGCAAATTCAATGAACAATTAT
This sequence comes from Calotriton arnoldi, assembly GCA_963921515.1. Classification (NCBI taxonomy): domain Eukaryota; kingdom Metazoa; phylum Chordata; class Amphibia; order Caudata; family Salamandridae; genus Calotriton; species Calotriton arnoldi. Next base: position 485,696 of record CAWUFW010013230.1, read on the forward strand.
TACAACTGGAAAAAGAAGAGATTGTCAAAATTTGAGCAAATGATAAAATGGAACCTCAAGGAGTTACAGTGCTACTAACAGAAAAACTGCAATCGAAATTGGATAGTTTAGAAAGTCTGTGTCAAAAACTGCAGGATAATAAAAACAGTTACGTATTTGTAAAAATTGTCGTGTAATCTTACGTCGTAATTTAAATGTTGAAAAAGAGCTAGTGAATGGAGCAATGGGTAGAGTTATGAAATGTATTAATTATCCAAACAGAAATGATGTGGAATACTTAGCCATAACATTTGATGCAATTGCTTAAATTAAGCAGATTGGTAGATGCATTTTACGTTTCCTACTTGTGAAAGACTTGTATGTCCAGCGAAAGCAGTTCCCAGTGTCTTTAGCTTCGCATTAACTATTCACAAATTGCAAGGTTTAAATGTAGATACAGGTCTTGTTAATATTGTTAGTAATGTATTCAAAGAAGAAATGTCTTATGCATCAAGCTCAGTAAAATCACTCTTCTTATAAATGCAAGCGTATACTTTAGCATTAAAACCCTCAAGGGTTAACAAGGGGGCATTTGGAAATAAACTTTGCATTTAGTATAGCTCCCTGAAGTTCTAGCAGAGTATTGTTAAAATTACAAGAGGGTGAAAAATAGACATTGCAGATAAGGTATTCTGGAAGCCTATCCCTCATATCTACTATAGAACAGTAAATCATCAAATACAATTTGAAGAAAACATCACTCTGGTGGACTGCCACTGCATCTCTGATTTAAAGAAAATATATAAACCTCCTATGACATGTCCTTTAAAGAAGGAATTGCAGGAACAGAGAAGGCCTTCCTTTCAAAATCCCTAAATAACCATGTTTCCTGCAGACATACAACCAAAAGTGACTCACAAAGGGATAAAAACTTTGAAGAAGAGTACAGATTTTTCAGGCCTGGTATGTTACAACTACATAAAGACCAACTGTCTTTATCAGGCAGAAATTAAAACCTTGGGAAGCCAAGACCAGGGAACATCATCCCCATCTTTCAAATGGACCAGCTTTGACAGATTTTCATAAACCTGTCTACACCCTTTTTGCTGGTAGACCGTTAAATTCCCTGTCTCGGTTTTTACATATGGGGGGTGGGGCATAATAGAGGACAAAGGTCCTTGTTCTGAATCTTTTACTGAGTGACTTAAGCCTTAGGGGTTTACGGCTATATCAATACTCATCTTATAAAAATCTTACCTAAACTTCAGAATTTGCCCGTGTTGGAAAGTGGATTATTGGTAGGGGCAAATGTAGGTCTGCCACTGGCAATAAGGCCACTAACACATGATAGGACTCAGTGGCGCCCGACACGCCAAGTACGATGCAAGCCGCGATAAATCCGACCGACACGTCAGGAAACCAAGCCGACCGACCGAGCCGCTGGAAAATAGCAATCCGGCCGGAAAACACGCGAATCCAACCGACCGACACGCACCCGGAACAAACCGACCGAATCGTACTCCGCCAACCCAACCCGCAAAGTACGATGCAAGGCGCGAAAACACGACCGAGTCGGACGGAGGACAAGCCGCACGACCGACACGCATACAAAACCGAGCCGAAGCAACACAATACACCGCGACCGACGCGTACGCAGCATACAAAACTGCACAAACACAGCGTGAACGAAACGGAAAACACCGCACGAGACCAATGCAGGGTCCGACTCGGTCACAAGAACGTTTCCAACATACACAAACAGCACAAAGGAAAAATCAACCAAAAAAGGCCAAACAAGCAATTACCAAGCCAATAAATACTGGGGGGTGGGGACAGAGAACAAAGACACACCCACAACTCCACCTATATAAAGGACACAAATCACTACCATGAGCCTTTGCAAATGCCATTCCACTGCCAGCACCCAAGAGAAAGCAACCACACACCCACAGCTCATCCCTCACACAAGCCACACACCAGCAGCACACCAACAAATACCTACCTCACATACACCCAGCACAACACACACCCACACACCCTCACCTGCACACCAACACACACATCACCCACCATCACCACCCATCACCATGCCCCCAAGAAGAATCACAAGTTCCTAGATTGTGAATTGAAGTCCTGGTAGACGAGATCCTCAGGGTAGAGCCACAGCTGTTTGGCACATTGGTCCAACAGACCCCCATGTCGCAGAAAACCAAGATGTGGGAGAGGATCATCAACAGGGTGAACGCCCAATCACCATGTCGGCGCACAAAGACCGACATCCAGAACAGGTGGTATGACGTGCGCAGGAGGGTACGGAAACTGCTGAAGCAAGACTACATCAACAGCCAACACACCGGCAGTGGCCCTCCTGCCAAGCCAATATACCTCAGGCCCTGGGAGGAGAAGGTGCGGGCCATCCTACCGCCAGTGAGCATATATGGACTAGAGGACATCCCAGAGCCTGGTGAGTACACAACAAATGTACACAATATACTGCCACAAAACACACACATCACTGTCAAGGGGAGAGTCAAACCATGCACTCATAGCAATTACACAGCAACCAGAACAGAATCATCCCAAAATGTGTATGTCAGTCAGATAAACACAACACATGCCATCAAAAAGTCACATCCAACTGTGCCAACACATGTACAAACACAACCACAACTACAGCTAGGCAGTGGCACAAATAGAACTAACACACACATCCACACATGTAGCCACCACAACAACACCAACACACAGTGAAGACCACTCAAAGGAAGGAATTCTGTGTATGCTGGCCAAGTCAGTGTAGCCAATAGCATCATGGGAGTCGCAGTCACACATATTGCCCCCCCACAACTGTCCCATCAACACCACCCTGAACCATGCTCACATCACAGGGAGTGGAGAAGGACTCACAAGATGGCTGACACTGGCTACTGCTGTGGGGAGCACAAGGCCCTGCTGCCAACTGTGCACCAACAAACAGCAGGACACCACTGACTGACATCCTGAGAGACAACTTACACTCCTGCAATGCAAG